>SJYX01019129.1:111512-187658 GCA_006410675.1 Oreotragus oreotragus | reverse complement strand
CTGTCTCCTGTACAATGTCACGAACCTCCGTCCATAGTTCATCAGGCACTCTATCTATCAGATCTAGTCCCTTAAATCTATTTCTCACTTCCACTGTATAATCATAAAGGATTTGATTTAGGTCATACCTGAGTAGTCTCATGGTTTTCCCTACTTTCTTCAATTTAAGTCTGAACTTTGGTAATAAGGAGTTCATGATCTGAGCCACAGTCAGCTCCCGGTCTTGTTTTTGCTAACTGTATAGAGCTTCTCCATCTTTGGCTGCAAAGAATATAATCAATTTGATTTCAGTGCTGGCCATCTGGGGATGTCCATGTGTAGAGTCTTCTGTTGTGTTGATGGAATGTTACTTAGCCATGAAAAGGAACACATCTGAATCAGTTCTAACGGAGTGAATTATACAGAGCCTATTATACAGAGTGAAGTAAGTCAGAAAGAGAAAAACAAATATCATATATTAACATATACATGTGAAATCTAGAAAGATGGTACTGATGAACCTATGTGCCAGGCGGCAATGGAGATGCAGACAGAGATCAGACTTGTGGACACGTGGGGGAAGGAGAATAGCATGGAAGCACATACACTCCGTATGTAAAACAGATCGCCGGTGGGAACTTGCTGTGTGACTCAGGGACTTCAGACTGGGCCCCTGTGCAACCTAGAGAAGGGATGGGGTGGGGAAGTGGGAGGGAGCTACAAGAGGGAGAGGACATCTGTGTACCTATGGCTGATGCATGTGGATGTATGGCAGAAACCAACACAAATACTGTAAAGCAATTATCCTTCAATAAAAAATAAATATATTCTTTTTTAAAAAAAGAATCCAGCTTGCAATGCTAGGTACACTGTTTTGAAACCTGGTTGGGAAACTAAGATCCCAGTTGCCACAGAGCAAGTAAGCCTGCATGCCGCAACTAGAGACTCCAGGCACTGCCACGAAAGAAGGATCCTATGGGATGCAATGAAGATCCTGAGTGCCACAACTAAGACCTGATACAGCCAAACAAATAAATTAAAAACAATTTGTTTTAAGTTACCCAGCATGCAGCAACATGGATGGACCTAGAGATGACCATACTAAGTGGAGTAAATCATACCAGGAAAGACAAATATCAGATGATGTCACTCATATGTGGAATCTAAAATGATTATTCAATTAATAATCATTAATTAAATGATTAATTAATGCAATTAAATTTATTTACAAAATAGAAACAGAGACACAGGAAACAAACTTACATTTACCAAACGAAAAAACAAGGGAGGGATAAATCAGAAGTAGGGGGTTAGCAGATACACACTACTCTACATAACATATGCATGCAGCAACATGGATGGACCTAGAGATGACCATACTAAGTGGAGTAAATCATACCAGGAAAGACAAATATCAGATGATGTCACTCATATGTGGAATCTAAAATGATTATTCAATTAATAATCATTAATTAAATGATTAATTAATGCAATTAAATTTATTTACAAAATAGAAACAGAGACACAGGAAACAAACTTACATTTACCAAACGAAAAAACAAGGGAGGGATAAATCAGAAGTAGGGGGTTAGCAGATACACACTACTCTACATAACATAAACACAGACCTACTCTACAGCACAGGGGACTACCTTCAATATTGTGTCATAGCCTATCATGGAAAAGAACCTGAAAAAGTAATATATGTATATACCTGAATCACTTTGGTGTACAGCTGAAACACTGTAAATCAACCACACTTCCAATTTTTTTTAAAAAAAAGGAAGCCAAAAAAAGAAAAAAAGAAAAAAAAAAAAAAAAAACCACAAAGGAAACAAATGAAAAGATACCCAGCATGTATTTGCATCTCTGTTTTCTAAACCAATTAAATATGTCTTGCCACCAGCCTGGCAGAAAATCCAGCCTGCAGGTGCTTTGTGAATTCTGCTCTCTGTGTGGCCCTGGGCTCAAGCAGGAGCAGAGGCCCGAGGAAGGACCTAGGGATCTGGGGCTCCCACCCTTGACCCACAGGGTCCTCATGAAGGTGGGTGTCTACTTCTCTCTGGCTGAGCATCAGCATGAAGAGCCAAGCCAAGGCTTCCAGCTCGGGCAGGCTGCTCTTGGAAGCACATAAGTCAGGTGACCCACCCAAGACTTGTGGGTACACAAGGCACAGTTCTCCCCACCCCCGCCCCCCTGCCCAGCTGGAAACCCCCAGAGGCCTAAACTCAAGCCATCACCCCCTGTCCAGGGTGAGACACTGCCCTCTTCCTATCTACAGAGCAGCCTCCTCCCCTTCACTGGTGGCAGAGAAGGTGCAAGCCTAACTTCAGCCTTGTAACTGCCCTCCCCCAACCAGAGGGGTGATCACCCCAACCAGAGGGGTGATAAGACCCCAGCCCAGATATTACCTGACGCCTGAAGGCAAAAGTCGGAGTTGTTTTTGCCCCATGCTCTTTGCTTTTGTTACTCGCACACACACACACACACACACACACACACACACACACACACGGGGAATTTTCAAGTCAAAACCTAGCTTCCTTTCTTTTATTGAAAAATCAAGTGCTCTGGAATGTCAGACCTACATGCCCACATGCCATAGTCGATCGGAGCTGACTAAGTGGCTTTTCATGGGACCTGTGTCCTCTGCTTCGCCCCACTCTCCACTCTTCCCTATTGCTGCCATCAGGCCACTTTACAAACTTACATTACCTACTTGTGAGAATCACATCTGGCATCCTTGACCTAGACCTCAGGACATTAAATGTTTGGCTATATTTCTGAGCATAAGAAAAGGAATTCTTTCAGACTTACCAAAGAACAAGACAAAACATAATGTTTCAATAGCTTATCCTATCATATAGGTACAAAAATAATTTCTCTGATGGCAAAACACAGGAGAAGATAGACATCAGCAACTTACTTTTTCTTATGACTTTTAATGTGGACCATTTTTTAAAGGTCTTTATTGAATTTGTTACAATATTGCTTTTATTTTATGTTATGTGAGATCTTAGCTCTCCGCCCAGGGATTGAACCCACGCCGTCTGCATAGGGAGGCGAGGTCTTGACCACTGGACCACCAGGCAAGTCCCCATAAACACCAGCAACTTTCCAGTCTCACTTGGCACACAGTAACTAATTCACCTACAGTTAAAGAAACAATCCTGATACTTGTTAGGGTGGCGAGGCAGACTTTATTCAGGACTGTGGTCACTGGCTCAGGGCCCCCTGCAGTGGGGTAGTAGGGGAGACAGTGGGCTCCACTCCTGAAACAAAGAAATGTGGCCATTTATAGCCAAGGAGTAAGATGAGGGGAAATACATGGAAAATTACAAAGAGGAAACATCAAGGGTACAAGAGGATTTCTGGCTAAAACATCCTGCAGGCAGGTCGGGCTGATCGGATATCAGTCCCCTGGGGGCTGGAGGGATAAGGAATTTGGCCAGATTTTGAGGGCAATGAGATATTGATGGTGGGGTTCTGGCGAGGCTGACCTGTATATGTGCATGTTAAGCCGCTTCAGTTGTGTCCGACTCTTTGAAACCCTAGGGACTGTAGCCAACCAGGATCCTCTGTCAGTGAAATTCTCCAGGCAAAAATACTGGATTGGATTGCCATGCCCTCCCTCCCTCCTCTAGGGGGTCTTCCAAAGCCAAGTCCCGTATGTTTCCTGCACTGGCAGGCAGGTTCTTAGCTGCCAGCGCCACCTGGGAAGCCCGAGGCTGACATTAGTCTCCCCAGAGACTGGGCCTCGTCAAGAAGGAGCTCAGAAGAGCCTGACGGGAGTTTCATCCGGAAGAGACCTCATCCTGCCTCCCTTCCCCCTCCACAAGGACAGCTGGCTCCCTGAAAGCCCAGGACAGCCACTGGCTGCCAGTGTCTACAAAATGCTGGCCTTTCCTCCTGCAATTCAAGGAGCTTTGACTAAAATGTCTATGGGGGGAAATCCCCAAAATAGCTGGGCATGCTAAATGATCATCAGCATTAACCATCTCTCCCAGGAGTGGAGGAAAGAGGGCTAGCCTCAAAGCAGCCCGGAGCTCAGCCCCACCGCTGTCCACTGAGCACAGGTCCCTCAGAGGTGCTGTGTCACCACGTGGCAATGGAGGTAGGGGGCTGTATCCCCCTTACGGAAAAAAGCAGAATTCACACATGTAGACTGTAGGCATCCCAGGTGGTACTAGTGGTAAAGAACCCCCTGCCAGTGTAGGAGACAGAAGAGATGCCAGCCCCATCCCTGGGTGGGGAAGATCCCCTGGAGGAGAGCATGGCAACCCACTCCAGTGTTCTTATCTGGAGAATCCCATGGACAGAGGAGCCGGGAGCGCTACATTTCAGAGGACTGCAAAGAGTCGGACACGACTGAGCGGCTAACTACACTTACTTAGACTGTTGTTGGGTAATCTCCCAACATCCAAGTCATTCCCTTAAGCAGAACCGCACAGTCCTGGAAGGTCTGTTGTTGTTTGTCCAACTCTTTGCAATTCCATGGACTGTAGCCTGCTAGGCTCCTCTGTCCATGGGATTCTCCAGGCAAGAATACTGGGGTGGGTTGCCATGCCCTCCTCCAGGGGATCTTCCTGATCCAGGAATCAAACCTGCATCTTCTGCATTGGCAGGAGGATTCTTTACCACTGAGCCACCAGGGAAGACCCCCTGGAAGGTCTCGGGAGTGAGTTTTCCAATTAGCTGAGTCTTAAGGATAGTGTAAGTGTTAGGTAGGCAGAATAGGGAAAAGGAGTCCAAAATGGCAGTGGCTAAAATACAAGGAAGGGGAAAGCCCACGAAAATAGAACAAAAGAAGGTCCGAGGACCGGAGTGAGGACCTCAGGTAAAACAAACAACACTCCTGGCTGGCCCAATTTACATAAGACAGGCCCAGGGGGAGAGAAACATATACATAGAGGACCCAAAGCTAGCTCGCTCGCTCTCCCGCCCGCTGGGGTGTCTTTGGATCGATGTGCCCTCACGTCTCGAAGATGGATTTTCCTGCTATCTTCTAAATAAAATAGAGCTGTAACACTGAGCTGTGGTCCATTCAAGACCTGAGAGCTATAACATGGCCTATCCAAGACCTGAGAGCTGTGACACGCCGAGGGGACTTTAATGTTCATCACTCCAAATCTTTGTTGTGACGAGACAAAGAGTCAAGGAACGTACACTCGCATGACCTAAGAAAGGAACAGACCTGCTTTCCTGGGCACCCAGGCCCCAGGTGTGCACCCAGGCCCCAGGTGTACACCCAGCAAGGTGGCTCACCCCAGTGCCTTTGTACATCACGGAGAGTGAACGACCGTAATCAGAGCGGTTCCTTTTACCGGACAGTGTGGAAGAAGCGTGCCAGGAACCGCCGGAGCCAGGACTCCACACTGCTTCTCAGACTCCCATCTGTCCACTGGAGACACTCAGCACACCACGGGAGCAGTGCATTTTGCCTTCGAAACATCTTTCACATTTCCGAGTCCAGTCTCCCAGCCCCTTGACTGCAAGTGTGTTTGTCTTTAGAAAGCAGCCATTCTTGACCAAACGCACACAGAGATTGCCATCTACCTGCTAGCTCCCCCGAGAAACTGTTTCGTCTCTCTCCAACGCCTCCACTTCTAAATTGCAAGCTGTAGTTTTTGGCATGATCATTAGAGACCATGACACGTAACAAGGTCAGGGAAAGGAGAAACGTGATTTATTGTTTTCCCTCCCAGAAGGTTACCTGAATTTCTAAGGGTCAGAGGGAGGCTCAGCTTTTTCCTGAGGGTTAAATACACAAGAAACTCAATAATCAGAGGTCAGGATAAAGATAAATGACTTTCTTCCCTTCTCATAGCCCTCTTCTCAAAGAGGTCCATAGAGCTGGGAAGATATAGGAGATAAAAGAGATAAAAACAAATCTAGGGCAAAACCAAAAAAGCCAAAAGCCTCACAGCCGTGTTCTTGAAATCTAAACTAAGTTCTGATCAATTAAACATTTTGAGTGTGAATTCTGAGCTCAATCTCTTCCCTTTCATCGTTAAGAAAAGACTAACACTGTACATGGAACAAGTGTGAAACAGAATCGAAAATGTAAATTCAAGAATATTTTACACCTGAGTGAAGCCACCAAAAATTTAGAGAAGTGAAAGTAGCTAAAACAGGCTCTGTTCATTCTTTTGTAAAGCTTCGCTGAGATCTGCTTAGAGCAGAGCGAGAGAAAGGCTTAAATACAAAAGAGAGGGAGGGAGGCTTGCTGTCTAATCAGGTGTTCTGAGACGGGAAGAGTAGGCGATGAGGGGCGGGAAGGCGGGGGCCAGGGGCTCAAGCCCGGGGTCCTACTACCCCCTCCCAGCAGCCTCCCTTTATCCACCTGCAAAGCCCTTTCCCAAGTCCGGCAGCTCAGGCCAGCTATGGAGTGTTTGTTTAGAAGCCCCCAGCCTTCCTGGACTCGGTTGCTGCTAAGTCTTTGTAGATGTTAATTTGATGATTCACTCAAAGGCTTTCAAAAGAGGCTTTTAAGAAACGAAAGAAGCAAATGGGGTTTTAAAGCCCTGGCAGGCTGATTCAGATCAGTCTCCAGAGAGGTACAGAAGCATGCTGTAGAACTGGTTTGCCTTGGAACTGAAACCGCACGGAGGAGAAAATGTTTGCAGTACAGGGAGGCGTCACTTCCAGAAGGGAACTTAGCAAGGGGCCCATTTCCCAGTGCGGTTCATTTATCTTTAGAGATTTCTTTCCTGTCCACGTATCAGTATCACTGGAGGCTGGAAACAGTCACCAAGTGAAAACTCCTACGTTTCAATATTTAAGATTCAAATCAAAGCAATAAAAATTTCCTATGATTAAATCTCGGCTTCCCAGGTAGCTCAGTGGTAAAGAATCCGCCTGCCAATGCAGGAGATGGAGGAGACGCGGATTCGATCCCTGGGTCGGGAAGATCCCCTAGAGGAGGAAGTGGCTACCCGCCCCAGTATTCTTCTTGGAAAATTCCATGGACAAAGGAGCCTGGCGGGCTACGGTCCATTAGGTCCTAAAGAGTAGGACGCAACTGAGCATACACACATATGCATGATTAAATTTACTCTATTAAAGTTTCAATATAGAACTATTTTTCACGGGTCTTATCCAAGATTCAGGATTCTGGATGACTTTTACACTTTACTGTGGAATTTTCTTTCCATTTGCAAGATTTAAGTGTTTAGGTACTTGTTGGTGAAGGGACTAGCAGAAACATGAGTGAGTCATACAAGAATCCGTTTACACCCTAAACCGCTAAGCTGGAGACAGAAAGTGCTGAGGACTGGGATCTTAGGAGGAAAGGCAATGCAGAGCCTCTCTGAGAGTGTCGCTGAGGCCCACCCACCCGTCCACCAGCCCCTACCAAAGAAAGCAGATGGTTTCCTTTCTTTCTTCCGATTTCTTTCTTCCTCTGTTTGGCCACACTACTTGGCTTGTGGGAGCTTAGTTCCCTGACTAGGGATAGAACCCATATCCACTGCCTTGGAAGGTGGAGTCTTAACCACTGGGCTGCCGGGAAAGTTCCCCCCTTTTTAGTGAAATATTTCAAACCTACGGAAAGACATAAAAAGTCATACAATCAATACATTTTATTCCCCACCACCGAGTTTAGGAAATAAAACATTTCAAACAGTTCCCAGCATAACCCTAATTTTCCTCTCTCTCTTCAAGAAACAGCTCCTATCTGGAACTGAGTATCTTCATTTCCATGTTCTTCTTCTACTAATCATGTGTATATTATTAATCGCCTGTTGTTCAGTCACTAAGTCACGTCAGCTCTTTGCCACCCCATGGGCTGTAGCCCACCAGGCTCCTCTGTCCATGGGATTTCCCAGGCAAGAATACTGGAGTGGGTTGTCATTTCCTTATCTGGGGGATCTTCTGACCCAGGGATCAAACTTAGCAGGCAGATTCTTTACCACTGAGCCACCAGGGAAATCCATTACTAATTAAGTATTGTTACGTACATTTTAAAGCCTCATCTGAATATGATACCGCAGGGCTGCCCCAAGATGTGTGGGGTCCTGGGCAAATATTTTTTGCGGAGGCCCTTGAGTTGCCCAAAATAGTGTGTCAGCCCTCTGCTGGCAGCCCAGTCTTGCTCTGTGAAGTTCACAGCCAGTAGAAACAGTCTGCCCACAGTCCCAGGAAGGCACAGTCTTAGGCACCTCGGGGCTTCTGGTCAACTTTACATGTTTCACTGGAGGTTGGGAGGGAGGGCAGGTCTCCATTCATGCTCAGAACGCCCTGCCCAGAAAGCTGGACCCAGGCCCTGGAGGAGTGGGGAAGGGGGCAGTCCCTCCAGGGTGCAGGCATTCCTAGACAGGAGGACCAGGACTGAGGTCCCAGTTGCCCCATTCTAACACTGGCACTAGTTTACTGAATGCCTGCCTCTGCAACTCACTGTTGGCGGTCAACACTGTGAGATCTCTCCATGCTGACCACCACAGCTCCAGCTCATTCATTCTCATTGCTATTCAATGGATAACAATTCCTTATCCATTCTCATGATGATAGACATTTCCTTTGTTCCCAGTTCTCCACAGTAAAAGACTCAGTGTTGATTCAGACCTCAAACTCCAAGCCCATACAAGTGGAAATGTGTGGCAACAAATTCTTAGAAGCTATATTTTTCTCCCCCACTCAGAGCATGGGCAAAGACAAATTTCCTTCTTATTTCTCTTCCCTAAAATCAGATGTTTTATTTTATCCATTCCCTTCCAGGAGGATGTTGTAGCCCTCTGAAGGTCTTGGAACTACGTAAGTGGAGTTCCTTGTCTCGTCTCCCTTCTTGCATGAGCCACCAGGACGTTGTTCACTGAGCTTAAGGGGCCATCCAAATATTTAGATCGGCAAATACCCTCCACGTGGCAGCAGCTTCAGCATCTGCCTACAACTCCCATTTCCGGCTCCCTTTCCATTTGTGACCCCTGGAAATTTCCTGATCTTCTTCTGACCTCACACAGGTATTTTAAAAGATTTTTGTAGCATTTGAAATGAAATATATTACCAGCATTTGACTACAAATGCAAATGAAATAGCATTTCTAGCTATTTTGTATTGGGGCTGTTTTCACTCAGTTGCTGTTTGTGTTTGTGCTGGTATAGACCTAGCAGAGGTTTCAGTCTGGTTAATAAGCATGGTGTGTCTTGGGAGTAGAGCACAGGATGTTAGATTTTGCTGGTGAAGTTCCAGAAGACTGTGCAGGGCTCAGGTTCAACCCCTGTGGCAGCAGCTACCCAAAATCCAGAGTGAAGCTGGCTGGGGCCGAGGTAGCAGCTCGCTGGAGGCACCAGTTACAGGGTGCTGTGCCCAGAGTCAGTCTCGGAAGCCCATGCAGGTCCTGCTCCTCCACCTCTTTCGGTGATTTTGTCAGAAGCTAATTCCCTTTGTCAAAGCACTTTCTCATTAAAATTGGAAGTGGCAGCTGTTAGCTCCAGCTGAACCCTGCCCGACACAAACATCTGGAGTCTAAAAACAGAAGAGAACTTCCGTAGTGGTCCAGTAGCTAAGAATCCACGCTCCTAATGCAGGGTGCCTGGGTTCAATCCCTGTTCAGGGAATTAGATCCCATATGCCACAACCAAGACTTGGATCAGCCAAATAAGTAAATAAAAATAAATAAATATTTAAAAAATAAAGACAGAATAAATATTTATTTAAAAAAATAAAGACAATATTTTTAAAAGGAGTCAGCCATGTTTGTAGTTGAACAAATGCAACTTAAGACAAGGTAGATGCACCTTTAAAATTTTACTGTTATTTTTTTAAAGATACATTGCATCTATCACATTGGCAAGTATTCAAAATATAATGCCCAGTAATGGTAGATATTTGAGGAAGCAGAGACACTGTCATTCACTGCTCCTACTAATATAAACTCAATACAACCTTTCTGGACAAAAGAGCTTTAAAAATGTGTATGACCTTGGACCTGGTGCTTCTACTTGGGAGAGTTTATCCTAAAGGAATAATTAGGATATGCACAAAGATTTTATTCCAAGAATGTTCAATGACTTATTGTCTAATTTTTTAAAAAGGAAATTATGTCATGGTGAACAGTTGAGGGCTGGTCAAATCAATTATGGCTCATATGTAATATAGAACATTATCCAGACTTTTAAAAATCTATAGTAGAAGAATGCTGATAACAGCGGAAACTCTTGCCAATGTATTCAGTGAAAATAACAGTTATAAACAATGAGCACAAGAGGATTCCAGTTTTGATAAAGAAGTAGATAAAATAATATTTTCAAGATATTAACAAACAATATGGATGAATCGCACAGACATCATTTTGCATATGTTTCTGGGGGGGCTGTGCCAGGCCTTAGGCAATGGCACCCCACTCCAGTACTCTTGCCTGGAAAATCCCATGGACGGAGGAGCCTGGTAGGCTGCAGTCCTTGGGGTCGCTAGGAATTGGACACAACTGAGCGACTTCACTTTCAGTTTTCACTTTCATGCATTGGAGAGGGAAATGGCAACCCACTCCAGTCTTCTTGCCTGGAGAATCCCAGGGACCGAGGAGCCTGGTAGGCTGCCGTCTCTGGGGTGGCACAGAGTCGGACACGACTGAAGCGACGCAGCAGCAGCAGCAGTGCCAGGCCTTCCGTTGCGTCACTTGGGCTTCAGTTGCGGTGACCGCAGGCTACTCTCTAGCTGTCATGCACAGGCTTCTCCTTGCNATTCAGTGAAAATAACAGTTATAAACAATGAGCACAAGAGGATTCCAGTTTTGATAAAGAAGTAGATAAAATAATATTTTCAAGATATTAACAAACAATATGGATGAATCGCACAGACATCATTTTGCATATGTTTCTGGGGGGGCTGTGCCAGGCCTTAGGCAATGGCACCCCACTCCAGTACTCTTGCCTGGAAAATCCCATGGACGGAGGAGCCTGGTAGGCTGCAGTCCTTGGGGTCGCTAGGAACTGGACACAACTGAGCGACTTCACTTTCAGTTTTCACTTTCATGCATTGGAGAGGGAAATGGCAACCCACTCCAGTCTTCTTGCCTGGAGAATCCCAGGGACCGAGGAGCCTGGTAGGCTGCCGTCTCTGGGGTGGCACAGAGTCGGACACGACTGAAGCGACGCAGCAGCAGCAGCAGTGCCAGGCCTTCCGTTGCGTCACTTGGGCTTCAGTTGCGGTGATCGCAGGCTACTCTTTAGCTGTCATGCACAGGCTTCTCCTTGCAGTGGCTTCTCTTGTTGCTGAGCATGGGCTTAGCTGCTCCGTGGCGTGTGGAATCTTCCCGGACCCAGAATCAAACCCGTGTCCCCTGCGCTGGCAGGTGGATTCCCAGCCCCTGGACCACTAGGAAAGTCCTCACAGACATCATCTTGAACAAAAGGAGCCAGATACAAAAGAAAGGCACATTAAAAGAAGTCGAAATGGTTTACCTTCATGTGTGGGGCAGGGGCGCAGGGAGAATGGATAGTGACGGGAAAGGAACGGAAGCACGGTTTCCAGGGTGCTGTGAATATTTTGTCTTGAGCTAGGAGGTAGTCATACAGGCGCCCACGGATAGAACTGTTCTGAGTTGTGTACCTTGGATGGTCTTCCTGCACTTTATCGGAGAACGCAATTGGCACCCCACTCCAGTACTCTCGCCTGGAAAATCCCATGGACGGAGGAGCCTGGTAGGCTGCAGCCCATGGGGTCGCGAAGAGTCTGACATGACTGAGCAAATTCCCTTTCACTTTTCACTTTCATGCGTTGGAGAAGGCAATGGCAACCCACTCCAGGGTTCTTGCCTGGAGAATCCCAGGGACTGGGGAGCCTGGTGGGCTGCCATCTAGGGGGTCACACAGAGTCGGACACGACTGAAGCGACTTAGCAGCAGCAACAGCAGCCTGCACTTTATTGTTTGCATTTTAAACCTCAACTTTTAAAAAAGTAAAGATCTTTCTGCTAGTGTCCTGTCCCCTGCCCCTCCACACCTCTAGCATCAGACAGGAGCATCCAGTCACCTGTCGGTCGTCTGGAGAGAGGTGTGAGAAAGCAGCAGTCCCAGTGGCCTCAGAGTTAACACCCAGGGGTCTCCAGCTTCTCACAGCCCACACTCCTCCCGGGGCTGAGCCCTGCCCCCAGGATCCAGGGAGGACTTCCCTTAGGCCATCGACAAGGTGCAGCTGCTCACGGAGGCCCGGCTTGAGCTCTGTGCCTGCCCATGGCGATGGCTCCTTCTTACATTGTCCTCAGGTGTGAAAAGACCTCAAGAAGGAGAGTGTGCCCCAGGAGAGGAGGGGGGCGAAGGTGGGATGGGGAGCACAGACACTGCAAATATCTAGTTCATGAAATTCCTAAGCAGACATAGTGGTTAAATACCTCCCACTGCAAAGGTATAAAGGAAAGAGGGAAGGAAGGCAGCAAGGGAAGGAAGCAAAAGAAAATGTATATTATTTTTGCAATAAGAAAAGGAGGCTGTTTTGCTTGTGCTTCATGTACAGACACTGCATGCGTGGTAGGACGCGTATAGTGCTCAACAGTTCCCAACAGGTCCTGTTCAATTTTGACCTTAGGTCAACCTGGCCTGGTTTTAGGTGACCTCAGGTTGACCTATGCTGGTCTTTGAGCATTTTGGGTTATTTATCATTTTGAGGCTTGTGCAAGAAACATGACTTTGTTGGGAGTTTTTTTTCCGATAACAGATTACTAAAGACATACCAAGAAAGAGAGCGTGCCCCAGTGCACGTATGAGCAGGCTGGATTCTCTCCACCACTACACAGAGGTAGGCCCCGGGCAGAGAGCCCAGGAAGGGGTGGGTTACCTCTGGCCGTCAGGGCCTCGTCTTTCCATGCTCCTCCCTGCTTTCAGCGCTTGTTTCCAGGAAAGGCTCTGCAGTCTCCTTCTTACTGAATTTAAAAGCACCGAGAGAGCAATCAGAGTCTTAGCAGAGATGCTCTAGTTGTAGATTTTTGCAAAACGAATCAACCACTGCACAGGTGTTTTATGACAGAATAAGAATCCTCTGTATTGCCTTCAACATCAATCCTTTAATACCAGCTGCCACCACCTGCTACTCTAAGACCCTGACCCAATCCATTTCCCACCCCAGTCACTGCTCCAAGTTCCCTGTTCCTGGTTGGAATGGTCCGTAATGGTTGCCACATTATAAAATCATGTCCACATTGGTTGGACCTCCTTCTACACTCAGTTTAGTGACCAGGTGCCACTGAACAGAAAGTTTGAGGTGGACCGTAGAAGAAGGTGCTAATACAGATGGCCCCCGAATTATAGTTTCTGCTTTTTCATACTGTTCATTGGGTTCTCCCAGCAATAGTATGCTGCAGTGGTCTGCCATTCCCTCCTCCAGTGGACCACGTTTTGTCAGAACTCTTCATTATGACCTGTCTGTCTTGGGTGACCCTGCATGGCATGGCTCACAGCTTCATTGAGTTATGCAAGCCCCCTCACCACAATAAGGCTGTGATCCATGAAGGGGGAAGAACCAGTCCATCCTAAAGGAAATCAGTCCTGAATGTTCATTGGAAGGACTGATGCTGAAGCTGAAGCTCCAATACTTTGGCCACCTGATGAGAACTGACTCACGGGAAAGGACCCTGATGCTGGGAAAGATTGAGGGGAGGAGAAGGGGATGACAGAGGATGAGATGGTTGGATGGCATCACTGACACAGTGGACATGAGTTTGGGCAAAGCCCAAGAGATAGTGGAAGACAGGGGACCCTGGCATGCTGCAGTCAGTGGGGTCACAAAGAGTTGGACACAACTTAGTGACTGAAAAACAACAATTTACAGTGGTTTGACAAACAAATTCTTGACTTTGCGATGTTGCAAAAGTGATACATATTCAGCACTCTCTGCCACTGCCTAACTCTGGCTCAGGAAAAGATCCAACTTCCAAATTGAAGTACAGTTTCTGCTAAATGTGTAACAACAGTCAGCAATCAATACATTAACACTCTGTATACAGACAAGCATTGTTTTTCACTTTCAGTACCATATTCAATAAATCACATGAAAAATTTCAATATTTTATTGTAGCATAAACTTTGTGTTAGATGACTGTGCCCAACTCTGGGCTAAAGTAAGTGTTCAGAGCACGTTCAAGGTGGGTGAGGCTAAGTTATGATGTTTGGTGGGTTGGCTGTATTAAATGCATTTTTGACTTGGGATATTTTCCATTTATAATGGGTTTCTAACGTGCAGCCTCATTGTAAGTCAAGGAAGATCTGCAGTTGGGACTGTAGGGAGATAGTTTGCATAAGTAATTGAAGGCAGGACAAGGGTGAAACTCCTGTGGCTGGAGCAGAGCCTTCTAGGTGGAGCTTCTTCTCCCCAGAGGCTGAAACAGAAACTCAAACACACTGATGGACAGAAGGGATGGCAGGATATCAAAGAGTAAGCTGATTAATTTTTATTTTATCTTAAAAGCGAGAGTGCATCAAGCAAAGAGTTCTGAGCAGTCCAGCTGGTGTTGTACTTTAGAAAGATGTATCTGCAGGATGGATAAGGAAGGGAGGCCCGGTGATGTGGAAGCTTGGCTGCGGGCTACTCCTCAGGATAAGGAAGGGAGACCTGGTGATGCAGAAGCTGCTCTGTAGGCTACTCCCCAAGAGAGAAGGCACTTAGGGAGCCAACCACAAAAACAGACATCGTCAAACAAGACTCACTGGACTTGAGTGCCTCACTGGGTGCGAACGGTTCACACAAGGGAAGAATCGAAGACAGTGCTGACCTATAAGCCTGGCGAAGCTGGATACCCTCCCCGACCTCTTCCTGTTTGCTCATTCATTGAACACCAGTTGAGCACCTACATGTACAAAGAGCTAGAGATTTTAAAAGATAGGAAAGGGAGACAGCATGTACTCTTCCAGAAGCTTATGAGAGTGCAGCCGAGTGTGAAAGAGGCAACTCAACAGTTANTCAGTTTTCACTTTCATGCATTGGAGAGGGAAATGGCAACCCACTCCAGTCTTCTTGCCTGGAGAATCCCAGGGACCGAGGAGCCTGGTAGGCTGCCGTCTCTGGGGTGGCACAGAGTCGGACACGACTGAAGCGACGCAGCAGCAGCAGCAGTGCCAGGCCTTCCGTTGCGTCACTTGGGCTTCAGTTGCGGTGACCGCAGGCTACTCTCTAGCTGTCATGCACAGGCTTCTCCTTGCAGTGGCTTCTCTTGTTGCTGAGCATGGGCTTAGCTGCTCCGTGGCGTGTGGAATCTTCCCGGACCCAGAATCAAACTCATGTCCCCTGCGCTGGCAGGTGGATTCCCAGCCCCTGGACCACTAGGAAAGTCCTCACAGACATCATCTTGAACAAAAGGAGCCAGATACAAAAGAAAGGCACATTAAAAGAAGTCGAAATGGTTTACCTTCATGTGTGGGGCAGGGGCGCAGGGAGAATGGATAGTGACGGGAAAGGAACGGAAGCACGGTTTCCAGGGTGCTGTGACTATTTTGTCTTGAGCTAGGAGGTAGTCATACAGGCGCCCACGGATAGAACTGTTCTGAGTTGTGTACCTTGGATGGTCTTCCTGCACTTTATCGGAGAACGCAATTGGCACCCCACTCCAGTACTCTCGCCTGGAAAATCCCATGGACGGAGGAGCCTGGTAGGCTGCAGCCCATGGGGTCGCGAAGAGTCTGACATGACTGAGCAAATTCCCTTTCACTTTTCACTTTCATGCGTTGGAGAAGGCAATGGCAACCCACTCCAGGGTTCTTGCCTGGAGAATCCCAGGGACTGGGGAGCCTGGTGGGCTGCCATCTAGGGGGTCACACAGAGTCGGACACGACTGAAGCGACTTAGCAGCCTGCACTTTATTGTTTGCATTTTAAACCTCAACTTTTAAAAAAGTAAAGATCTTTCTGCTAGTGTCCTGTCCCCTGCCCCTCCACACCTCTAGCATCAGACAGGAGCATCCAGTCACCTGTCGGTCGTCTGGACAGAGGTGTGAGAAAGCAGCAGTCCCAGTGGCCTCAGAGTTAACACCCAGGGGTCTCCAGCTTCTCACAGCCCACACTCCTCCCGGGGCTGAGCCCTGCCCCCAGGATCCAGGGAGGACTTCCCTTAGGCCATCGACAAGGTGCAGCTGCTCACGGAGGCCCGGCTTGAGCTCTGTGCCTGCCCATGGCGATGGCTCCTTCTTACATTGTCCTCAGGTGTGAAAAGACCTCAAGAAGGAGAGTGTGCCCCAGGAGAGGAGGGGGGCGAAGGTGGGATGGGGAGCACAGACACTGCAAATATCTAGTTCATGAAATTCCTAAGCAGACATAGTGGTTAAATACCTCCCACTGCAAAGGTATAAAGGAAAGAGGGAAGGAAGGCAGCAAGGGAAGGAAGCAAAAGAAAATGTATATTATTTTTGCAATAAGAAAAGGAGGCTGTTTTGCTTGTGCTTCATGTACAGACACTGCATGCGTGGTAGGACGCGTATAGTGCTCAACAGTTCCCAACAGGTCCTGTTCAATTTTGACCTTAGGTCAACCTGGCCTGGTTTTAGGTGACCTCAGGTTGACCTATGCTGGTCTTTGAGCATTTTGGGTTATTTATCATTTTGAGGCTTGTGCAAGAAACATGACTTTGTTGGGAGTTTTTTTTCCGATAACAGATTACTAAAGACATACCAAGAAAGAGAGCATGCCCCAGTGCACGTATGAGCAGGCTGGATTCTCTCCACCACTACACAGAGGTAGGCCCCGGGCAGAGAGCCCAGGAAGGGGTGGGTTACCTCTGGCCGTCAGGGCCTCGTCTTTCCATGCTCCTCCCTGCTTTCAGCACTTGTTTCCAGGAAAGGCTCTGCAGTCTCCTTCTTACTGAATTTAAAAGCACCGAGAGAGCAATCAGAGTCT
The DNA here is from genome assembly GCA_006410675.1 of Oreotragus oreotragus. Classification (NCBI taxonomy): domain Eukaryota; kingdom Metazoa; phylum Chordata; class Mammalia; order Artiodactyla; family Bovidae; genus Oreotragus; species Oreotragus oreotragus. Next base: position 170,866 of record SJYX01019129.1, on the reverse strand, counting down.
TAGCAGAGATGCTCTAGTTGTAGATTTTTGCAAAACGAATCAACCACTGCACAGGTGTTTTATGACAGAATAAGAATCCTCTGTATTGCCTTCAACATCAATCCTTTAATACCAGCTGCCACCACCTGCTACTCTAAGACCCTGACCCAATCCATTTCCCACCCCAGTCACTGCTCCAAGTTCCCTGTTCCTGGTTGGAATGGTCCGTAATGGTTGCCACATTATAAAATCATGTCCACATTGGTTGGACCTCCTTCTACACTCAGTTTAGTGACCAGGTGCCACTGAACAGAAAGTTTGAGGTGGACCGTAGAAGAAGGTGCTAATACAGATGGCCCCCGAATTATAGTTTCTGCTTTTTCATACTGTTCATTGGGTTCTCCCAGCAAGAGTATGCTGCAGTGGTCTGCCATTCCCTCCTCCAGTGGACCACGTTTTGTCAGAACTCTTCATTATGACCTGTCTGTCTTGGGTGACCCTGCATGGCATGGCTCACAGCTTCATTGAGTTATGCAAGCCCCCTCACCACAATAAGGCTGTGATCCATGAAGGGGGAAGAACCAGTCCATCCTAAAGGAAATCAGTCCTGAATGTTCATTGGAAGGACTGATGCTGAAGCTGAAGCTCCAATACTTTGGCCACCTGATGAGAACTGACTCACGGGAAAGGACCCTGATGCTGGGAAAGATTGAGGGGAGGAGAAGGGGATGACAGAGGATGAGATGGTTGGATGGCATCACTGACACAGTGGACATGAGTTTGGGCAAAGCCCAAGAGATAGTGGAAGACAGGGGACCCTGGCATGCTGCAGTCAGTGGGGTCACAAAGAGTTGGACACAACTTAGTGACTGAAAAACAACAATTTACAGTGGTTTGACAAACAAATTCTTGACTTTGCGATGTTGCAAAAGTGATACATATTCAGCACTCTCTGCCACTGCCTAACTCTGGCTCAGGAAAAGATCCAACTTCCAAATTGAAGTACAGTTTCTGCTAAATGTGTAACAACAGTCAGCAATCAATACATTAACACTCTGTATACAGACAAGCATTGTTTTTCACTTTCAGTACCATATTCAATAAATCACATGAAAAATTTCAATACTTTATTGTAGCATAAACTTTGTGTTAGATGACTGTGCCCAACTCTGGGCTAAAGTAAGTGTTCAGAGCACGTTCAAGGTGGGTGAGGCTAAGTTATGATGTTTGGTGGGTTGGCTGTATTAAATGCATTTTTGACTTGGGATATTTTCCATTTATAATGGGTTTCTAACGTGCAGCCTCATTGTAAGTCAAGGAAGATCTGCAGTTGGGACTGTAGGGAGATAGTTTGCATAAGTAATTGAAGGCAGGACAAGGGTGAAACTCCTGTGGCTGGAGCAGAGCCTTCTAGGTGGAGCTTCTTCTCCCCAGAGGCTGAAACAGAAACTCAAACACACTGATGGACAGAAGGGATGGCAGGATATCAAAGAGTAAGCTGATTAATTTTTATTTTATCTTAAAAGCGAGAGTGCATCAAGCAAAGAGTTCTGAGCAGTCCAGCTGGTGTTGTACTTTAGAAAGATGTATCTGCAGGATGGATAAGGAAGGGAGGCCCGGTGATGTGGAAGCTTGGCTGCGGGCTACTCCTCAGGATAAGGAAGGGAGACCTGGTGATGCAGAAGCTGCTCTGTAGGCTACTCCCCAAGAGAGAAGGCACTTAGGGAGCCAACCACAAAAACAGACATCGTCAAACAAGACTCACTGGACTTGAGTGCCTCACTGGGTGCGAACGGTTCACACAAGGGAAGAATCGAAGACAGTGCTGACCTATAAGCCTGGCGAAGCTGGATACCCTCCCCGACCTCTTCCTGTTTGCTCATTCATTGAACACCAGTTGAGCACCTACATGTACAAAGAGCTAGAGATTTTAAAAGATAGGAAAGGGAGACAGCATGTACTCTTCCAGAAGCTTATGAGAGTGCAGCCGAGTGTGAAAGAGGCAACTCAACAGTTACAAAAATGATGCGAAGATGCAGGCCTTGCTGCGTTTGGCTCGGGGTGCTGCCGAGCGTGAAGGGTCTTTAATTCTCATGACGGGTACTGTCATCAGCACGAACCCTGCTGCCCCCACGCTGGCTTGTTCTGTCATGGCTTTATTCATTTATTTGGCTGTGCCGGGTCTTAGTTGCGGCACGTGGGATCTTCAGTCTTCATTGCAGTATGCAGGATCCTTTTTTTTCTTTTAGTTGCAGTATATATATATATATTTTTTTTTTTTTTTTCAAGGAGTGGGAATAGATTTTACTTCTTGATGGAAAACCATGAGTCACTTTGCAAAACCACATGCATACAGGAAAGAAGAATTGCAGTCATTTATATAACCAAACCACAACGTGAATTTAATATATCTTGGGGGGCTAGTCTCTTAGTCGTGTCTGACTCTTTGTGACCCCATGGACTGTAGCCCGCCAGACGCCTCTGTCCATGGGATTCCCCAAGCAAGAATACTGAAGTGGGTTGCCATTTCCTTCTCCAGGGGCAGTATATTTTTAATTGCAGCATACACTCTGAGTTGAGGCATGTGGGATCTAGTTCCCTGACCAGAGATCGAACCTGGGTCCCATGCATTGGGAGTGTAGAGTCTTAGCCCCTGGACCACCAAGGAAGTCCCTGTCAAGGCTTTCTGTGTGTGTCATGGCTTTGTGACTGTGTGTCACTTCCATCATGTCCGACTCTTTGCAGCCCATGGACTGTATCCCGCCATGCTGCTCCGTCCATGAGACTCTCCAGGCAAGAACACTGGAGCGGGTTGCCATGCCCTCCTCCAGGGGATCGTCCCGACCCGGGGATGGAGCCCACATCTCTTACGTCTCCTGCGCTGGCAGGTGGGTTCTTTACCCCTTGTGCTACCTCTTCAGGTAGAGGCAAAGCCTGGAAAATTCCTAAGGGGGCTGAGGGTGGGATCTCTGGGGCCAGGAAGGAGGAGGGCACTGCAGATGGGAAGGAGCCCCAAGAAGCCTGGTTCCCTTTCCTGAGCAGGAGGTGTGGTGGGTGGACCCAGCAGTACCCGGTCACCTCACATTTGGTTACACCCCTGCTTAGCATCCCACCTACTTTCTCTCACTGAGAATCCTTAATGCTGGAGCTGGAAAAGACAGTTCAGGGCATAGGACCTCATCTGTAAATGAAGAAACCCCCTTGCAGTGTTCCTGGTTCTTCATTCCTCTCCATTTGCTCTCACTGACAAGACTTAACTATGCTGAATCATTTAGAAAGCTAAGTGGTAAGTACACAATAATGTTTTAATGAAGTCACAGAATGGTGTTAAGAGCTAGTAATGACTTAATGTGTTTTTCCTTCTAGGGTCATTTACATTTTATATTAGAAAGTTCTTTAACACTCTTAACAGCAACAACAAAACAAATTCAAGTCAACAAAACAAAAACAGGTGCCGCCCTAGGTTGTAACAGATTAGAGCAGAAGAGGGTAGGCGGCATTCTGCAGAGGGGAGTAAGAGCTTCTCACATTTCACCCTCCACACCCAGGTTGCTGCCCCCTTGCCCTTCTATGAATGCATCTGACCCTGGACGTACAAATTCCCACATGAACTAAGTGGATGGATGCATGATCTAATTAGGAGAAAGGGGCAGAGGGCAGAGAAGAGTGATGAAGAGGACACCTAAGAAACTCAAGATGTGAGTGATGACAATCCCTTACTTCTCTTTCCTCATATTGGGATTTGAAATTGTTTCACAAGCAATGTAAGGGATGTAATGTAACTTGCACATCAGACATTTAGATCCGTGATTCAGGGTCAGATTCTGGGAGAATCACCCAAAGATGGGCCCTCTATTTTTAGTGCTGACACTAATAAGCCAAGACCCACAGTCCCACAGCAGGTTGACTATGTTCTCCAGGCTTCTGGGTCGATTTCCTCCTCAAACAGCGTAGAACACGTGCCCTGTGCAGAAGCCCAGTTGCCGGGACAGACAGGCTGGAATCCAGCTCATGCTCAGTTCACCAAGTCCTGACCCATGGGCTAGTCTACACGGCTCCAGAGAAAAGAGTACCTCTTCTTTTTTGAGTGGTCTGATCAAAGAAGGGTCTGTTCCTGATTTGAACAAAGGACTACATAGGTTAGGAGCCTCTAACTACTTGTCTCCCTGGAACCTACGAAAGAATAAAGTGATGTCTTTGGAAATAAATAAGCTACTCCCAGGGACCTCTTCCAGGGTCCATGTCAGACCATACCAGACAAAACACAGTGCTGAATTTAAAAGAATACTGTGAAGGGGAGCCTCTCATGTCTTTCCAAGTCCTTTGAATGAGTGTCCACTATTACCCCATCTATTCAACATTGTACTGGAGGCCCTAAACAGGGCAAGACGGCAAGAAAAAGACATAAAATGTTTAAAAATTAGACGGCAACATAAATTTACTCAGAAAATTTTATTTACTTAGAAAATTTAGTAAAATTTACTAAATCTTTACTAAAATTTACTAAATTTACAAGTAAATTTAGTTACATAGAAAAAATGAACAAATTATTAGAAACAAAAATAAATTCATCAGAGTCACTGGCTACAAGGTCAATATATAAAAATCATATTTCTATATACAACAAAGATTGAAAATGAAAACTATTTAAATACCATTTATGATAGTATCAAAAATATAAATACCTAGGAGTAATTCTAACAACAACAAGAAAATGTGTCCAATCTCTGTGCTAAAAACTGTAAAGAATTTCTGGGAGAAGAACTAAATAAATAGACATTCCAACATAAATGAGGGAGAGTAATCTATATGGTGGTAACATTTCTATATTCTACTGGAAATGACAAAATATTAGTTCTAATTAAGAGTATGAAATATTAAGTATGTATATTATAATTCCTAGAGTAATCACTAAAGTAGATACAAAGAGATATAATTTTAAAACAATAGAAAATTTAAAGGGAACACTAAAAATTATTCAAATAATCTAAAACAAGGCAGAAAAGGGGAAATAAAGGCATGAAAAACAGAAAGAACAAAAAGAAAATAACAAAATTTTAAAATAACTTAAATCCAGATGTATCAATAACTACACTATTAAATGTAAATGACCTAAACCATGGGTCAGCAAACTTTTTCCATTAAGTGCAAGACAGTAAATATTTGAGAACTTCTCAGCTATATAGTCTCTGCTGTAACTCTGCTTTGGTAGAGGAAAAATAGCCAGAGAAAAGATATAAAGAGCATGGCTATGTTTCAATAAAACTTTATTTACAAAAAAAACTTGAATACAAAAGCAAGATTTCACCTACAGGCATAGTTTGCTGGCCCCTGGTCTAAACACATCAATAAAAAGATATCTGCAAAGTGGGTTAAAAAATAAGCCCAAACTATATGCTGTCTATAAAACAAAACAAAAACACATAGACACACCCTGTCTTCAACATAAAGATATAAGTAGGTTAAAAATAAAAGAATAGAAGGAAATGTACTGTTTAAATACTAACCAAGAGAAGATTGGAGTGGCTGGGTTAATATCACAAAGTGGAAAGAACAAGAAAAATTACCAGGAATAAAAAGGGACATTTTGTTGAAAGGCAATTCTCCAAAGGCTCCAACACTGTCAACATCTCATGAGCAGAAGCAAAGATTGTCTTGGATCTGCAGTATCTTTTCAAGGATGTTTGTATAGTCAACAGCACTGGAAATAGGAACAGAGCTTCCCCTCTCAGCAAGAGGCTGGTTTGTTTTCATTCTAGTATAATAAGGATAATATCTCCCTTTGGATCAAAGGTCCGGAGTATGCTGCCCGTTATGAGATTTGAGTTCCCTAATCCAGGTCCTCTGCTGTGATGCAACCTGCTGTGTGTACTGGGTACTGCTGCTATCTGGTCCCCTTTGCATCATTCTGGTGATATGGGTGGCTTAGACGGTAAAGCATCTGCCTGCAATGCGGGAGACCTGGGTTCGATTCCTGGGTCAGGAAGGTCCCCTGGAGAAGGAAATGGCAATCCACTCCAGCACTCTTGCCTGGAAAATCCCATGGACGGAGGAGCCTGATAGGCTACAGTCCATGGGGTCGCAAAGAGTCGGACACGACTGAGCAACTTCACTTCACTTTACTTTGCATCATTCAGTGGGAAATAGGGCTCAAGAGTACAAAAGCTGAAACTGTGGCTCCTGGGGGATGGGTGTGCATATGCGCATGCTCCATCACTCAAGTCATGTCCTCAGTCATGTCTGACTCTTTGCGACCCCATGGACTGTAGCCCACCAGGCTCCTCAGTCCATGGAGTTCTCTAGGCAAGAATACTGGAGTGCATTGCCATTTCCTACTTCAAGGGGTCTTCCAACTCAGGAAGGTCCCATGTCTCTTACATCTCCTGCATTGGCAGATGGATTCTTTACCACTGTGTCACCTGGAAAGCTCTGCTTTAGTGGCTAATAAAGTCCTGTGACATTGACCAAGGAGCCTGGGTCTTCTGCTAGTTTCTGTGAACCTGTAGCAGGGTAACTTGCTAGTTTGCAAGCAGGGGAAAACCTCAGACCCTTCACTCTCCTTGCAAATGACAAAAGGGTCACCATAATAGCACAGCCTTTCTAGTTCAGTTCAGTTCAGTTGCTCAGTCGTGTCTCTTTGCAACCCCATGGACTGCAGCATGCAAGGCCTCCCTGTCCATCACCAACTCCCAGAATTTACTCAAACTCATGTCCATTGAGTCGGTGATGCCATTCAACCATCTCATCCTCTGTCGTCCCCTTTTCCTCCTGCCTTCAATCTTTCCCAGCATCAGGGTCTTTTCAAATGAGTCAGCTCCTTGCATCAGGTGGCCAAAGTATTGGAGTTTCAGTTTCAACATCAGTCCTTCAGCCTTTCTAAATGTACAACTAAATGTCAGGTGTATGCATCTGATTGCAGCCATGAAATTAAAAGATGTTTACTCCTTGGAAGGAAAGTTATGACCAACCTAGACAGCATATTCAAAAGCAGAGACATTACTTTGTCAACAAAGGTCCGTCTAGTCAAGGTTATGGTTTTTCCAGTGGTCACGTATGGATGTGAGAGTTGGACTATAAAGAAAGCCGAGCGCCGAAGAATTGATGCTTTTGAACTGTGGTGTTGGAGAAGACTCTTGAGAGTCCCTTGGACTGCAAGGAGATCCAACCAGTCTATCCTAAAGGAGACCAATTCTGGGTGTTCATTGGAAGGACCGATGTTGAAGTTGAGGCTCCAATACTTTGGCCACCTGACTCGAAGAAATGACTCACTGGAAAAGACCCTGATGCTGGGAAAGATTTAAGGCAGGAAGAGAAGGGGATGACAGAGGATGAGATGGCTGGATGGCATCACCAACTCAATGGACATGAGTTGGGGTAAACTCCGGGAGTTGGTGATGGACAGGGAGGTCTGACGTGCTGTGGTTCATGGGGGTCACAAAGAGTCGGACCCGACTGAGCGACTGAACTGAACTGATGCATCTGACAACAGAACTTCAAGATGCCTGCAGCAAAAACTGGGATAGAACTGAAAGGAGAAATGGACAAGTCCACAATGAGAGCTGGAGAGTTTAACACTCCTCTGTCAGTAATTATTAGAACAAACAGAAAATCAGTAAGGACCCAGAACTTCACAATACCTTTACCCAGCTAACCCGACTGGTATTTGCAGACTATTTCATCTAATTCATTCTTCCAGAAGAATATTCACCAAAAGAGACCATATTTGGGGTAATAACAAACCTTGAGAAAGTTAAAAGAAGTAAAATCATATAAAATACATGCTATAACCAAAATGGAATTCAGAAATCAATACGCTAAAGGTAATTGGAAATTTTCCAAACTTAAAATGAACCAACAGAACTTCTGATTTCAGCTCTTCTGAGCGACACATCTTAAGAGGTGCCCCATACTTTTGTGGATTTTACTTCCAAGAGACCCACCAAGGTTTCAGGCAGGGGGAGGGGAAAAGTAACCCTTTGAAACACAGTTTTCCATAAGAAAGTCCTACCCCTTATGGGAAATTTCTGCTGCTGCTACTAAGTCGATTCAGTCGTGTCCGACTCTGTGCGACCCCACAGACAGCAGCCCACCAGGCTTCACCGTCCCAGGATTCTCCAGGCAAGAATACTGGAGTGGGTTGCCATTTCCTTCTCCAGTGCGTGAAAGTGAAGTCACTCAGTCGAGTCCAGCTCTTTGTGATCCCATGGACTGAGCCTACCAGGCTCCTCCGCCCATGGGAAATTTCTAGTCTCTTCTGATTTGAAGAAATGCAATTAGCCAAGGCCAACTCCAGCCCCCTTGAGCCTTCTAGTCTCAGGCAAGGGGATGGGAAACAACACAAATGAAAAAAAGGCTAAGAACTGCTTCTGAAAGTCACAGCCCAAATACTAAGTGAAGTGAAGTCGCTCAGTCATGTCTGATTCTTTGCGACTCCATGGACGGAGGAGCCTGCACCAGGCTCCTCCGTCTATGGGATTTTCTTGGCAAGAGTACTGGAGTGGGTTGCCATTTCCTTCTCCAGACTAAGGCCCACTAAAAGACTGAGATTATATTATTAGATAACACCTCACCTTCCCTCACCCCTTACCACCACGTCAACAGGACTCCATTATATAAAAACAAGGAATTACAATTAAACAGCTAGCTGCAAACAGACGCTACTTAAGCTTCTAGAGGAATTCCCTAGCAGTCCAGTTGTCAGGGCTTTGCACTTTCACTGCCATGGCTGGGGTTCAATTCATGATTGGGGACTAAGATCCCACAAGCCATGTGGTGCAGCCAAAAAAAAAAAAAGGAGAAGGAGTTCCTAGGAAACCCAAAGACAACAGAGAAACATAAAAAAATTAAGGAAATCAGAGGGAGCACCTGGTACCTACGGCTACAGCACACATTAAACACAGGCCAACTCCTGGTCTTATTAACCTAAAACTTAGCATGAAAAGCCTAGTCACTTCTGTTCCTATTAGTTGATTATCTGGCTTTCAACAAAAAATTACAAGGCATGCTAAAAGACAAGAAAAGAATACACTGGGAAGAGACGAGCATCAGAAACTGACTCAGATATGACACAGTTTTGAATTATCAGACTGGGAATCTAAAACAATTACAATGAGTAAGTTAGTGGGTAAAGGAAAAAGTAGATTCAAGAACAGGTGGGTAATAAGCATGTGAGTGCACACGCACATACTCAGTCCTATCTGACCCTTTGTGACCCCATGGACTATAGCCCACCAGGTTCCTCCATCCATGGGATTTTCCAGGCAAGAGTACTGGAGAGGGGTGCCACTGCCTTCTCCGTTTGCATAGCTACCCAACAGTAAACAAATTACTGATATATGCCACGCCATGGCTGAATCTTACAGACACTGTTGGGTGAAAGAAACCAGTCTGGAAAAGGCACACTACTTGACTGCAATCATATGAAGTTTACGAACAGGAAAAGCTAATATATAGTCATAAAGTCGGGATGGCTCCTTCTAGGGTGATAAGTATTAACTGGGAAGGAGCAGGTGGAAACCTAGGGTGATGAAAAATATCCTCTATCTCGATCTGGGAGAAAGCTCCCTCAGCTGTTCTCTTAAGATTTCTTCAGTGTGAAAGCTACATCTCAATTAGGAAAAAAAAAAAGTTAGAAAGATGAGGAATGAAAAAGAAAAGGAAATGAAGGAGAGGATGAAGAGAGAGAGGGAAAGAAGAAAAGGAGAGAGAAATGATCTCCGGAGGGACTTACTCAAAAATACGTTATGGGATATGTACTGTTATCTGCATCTTAAAGATGGGACCACTCCCAGGTTTGCTGACGAGTTCAGAGTTCAGTGTTACAGAGCGGGTGTGTGAGGTTGAAAACCACGTGTGTATGACGCGAAAGCCTTTGTTTTTCCACCTACTACTACCTTTGTTTTTCACCTCCTCCTAAAAAAGTGACCCCAAGAAATGCCTCCCTGCATCGATCATTTCTTCCTGGGAAGCATGTCTATTTTATCACCTTCGGCCTTTTAGTTGGGCGTGAACCCTCCTGTCTCCCACCCACAACTGTGAGGCTGCTCCGAGGCTGGTGACACAGCCACTCGTTTTTAGACTTCTTCCAGGGCTTAGCGCCGGCTCTGTTAACTTGCTGGAGCGGGAAAGAAGTCGCCCCTGGACACTCGGCTGCGGTCTGCCCTTTATTTCGCAGGCTTGCAGACTGCGGATGGCGCTTCTTTTCGGTGAGGAAACCAATGAGAGCAGTGTAGCCCTAAGCCCTGTTGAAGCGGAGCTCGCAGGCTCCGCGTTCCTCACACAGAAACTCAAATGCCGCGACTGTTTGGCGCGCGCCGCTGACTACCTTCCCGTCCACGTCAGGCGGAAGCAGGTGCGCGGGACACGCCCCCTTTCGCCTCTCCCTGCAGGTGGCCCGGCCCCGCCCCGCTCACCTGCGCGCGCAACCCCGCCCTAGCGCGCGGCTCTGCGCCGGCAGTGCCGGCCCGCATGCATTTATACGGCGCTATTTTGGTCTCGCGCTCTGATTGGTCGGCCGCGGGTGAGGACACGCTCGCGCGCCGCGCGGGGCGGGGCCGAGACTCGGGAGGAGGGGCGCTTCCGGCGGCTTCGCGGTATGGGGAGGCTGTGGGCTCTAGCTTCCCTGGGCCCTGAGCTTCTCTAAAGGGGCGCTGGGGCCGCCATGGCCACTCTGCCGTCTGTTGGTTGGGCTGTGTTTTTAATGAGCCTGTGTGACAGGCTGCTAAGAACCAAACTAATTCACGCTTTGGAGAGGGAGTTGCTCGATGGCCTGACACTTAGAAGCCACATGGCAGAAACTGCGAGAACCTTGCCGAAGTGTCATTTCCTGTGTGGAAGCGCTTGTCAGCTCCCTCTGCAGACCTTTCTGCCAGGCTAACCTGGCCCTTCGCTGAACCAGACCTGTGAGGCCGCCCACCCTCTGAAACCTTGGTCTGACTGTGTCCTTTCTCTTGACTGTGGCCTTCCTCTCCTCCTTGCTGTGGTTTACCCTTTTCTGAAACCAGAGGAACAGAACACTCCCTAGACATCTCCAGAGGATCTTACTTGCACTTCCTTCCCACATCGTGATCAGAGCCACATCTGACCGCCCCTGGCTTTCCACCAGTCAGGTGTACTACTGCTCAGTTTCAAGGCTCTTCCAGTTGGTGGTGGTGGTGGTGGTGGTGACAGGCAAGTTTGAGCTTCTTTGGTGAGAGTTACTGGATAACTATAAAGTGTGATTCACGGAAACTCCTAACATACCTGAAAAGAAGTAAAAAGGACCATTTGAAGCCACCACTCCCTATTGGATGGGAACTTAGCTTGAAAGGGATTCTGTTTAGGAGTTCTGTTTCCTAAATTTTGTAATCACAAATATTACCTCTGGTTGCAAAACCCCTGAACGCCTCTTGAGGTTTCCCGAGCTCACAGCCTTGAACATTATTTGCATTTAGATATGTAGAAAGAGGGGCTTCCCTGGTGGCTCAGGTGGTAAAGAATCTGCCTGCAGTGCGCAAGACCTGGGTTGGATTCCTGGGTTGGAAAGATTCCCTGGAGTAGGGAATTTAACCCACTCTAGTATTTTTGCCTGGAGAATTCCATAGAGGAGCCTGGTGGGCTACAGTCCGTGGGGTCACAAAGGGTCAGACATGACTGAGCAACTAACGCATGTAGAAAGAATATAACTTAGCAACTATTGAGCACATCAGTGAAAATTATCATTCATTATTTTTAATGACCCAGGCTTTGTAAATGCTTAACAGACATTTCCTCTCATGCTTAACAAAATCCACACGACTTAGATACCATTATTATTCCATTTTACTGAAAGGGAAACTAAGGCCCAGAGGGATTGAATAACTAGCCTGAAGTCATATAATATGATGTCAGCGCTCAGATTTATCCCCGTGGTGGTCTGACTCCAATGTTTGTGCCATTGAGTGCTGAGCTCTGTAATCTCTTTCTTCCTTGTCTTAATAAATTGAAAACTTAGCTTTCTCTGGCCCAAGAGGAGTTGAGCTCAGTCAGTGCCATAATTTCTCAGGAAGATGTTTGTCCTGCTGCTGGCTTAAGAAAAAGATTGCTAGGAAGGGAAAATGGTGATGATGCCAGGGGTCTTAATATTCTCCACTTCTGAACAACAGACCATATTCAACATGCAGTGCAAAGTTTTGGAAAAGATTTTGAATTCTGCTGTGCCGGTTGATATGGAGACTGGACTGTTTACAGAGCGGCCTCTGTTAGATCCACTTGGTTGGTTAGGAACCAAGAAGCAAACTGGTCTTAACAGTGGCTTTCAAACATTTTTCTAGACTTCCCCCCCACAGAGCTACCAGAAATTGATGGAAATTCCAAATACAAGTCATGCAGTGGCTCCAAGGCTTCAAATCCCCAGCCCATCACCCTCCTTCTCTGTCTCATGTTGTAGGAGTTTCCAGACTTCTCTGAAATTCATTTTCCTTATCTGCTGCAAGTGAGATCTGTGAAGTTCCCTGGATTAGTGTGTGGTGTATATAGATTCTAAAAAATGTTCTAAAAAAAAAAAATGTTCTCCTTCTTGCCCTTTTCCTTGGCTGTTGAAGAAAGAAAGTACCCAACTATGATGATTATCCATTTATTGTTCCTTTTACAGAGCTACCTAGGCAGCACTAAATTCCATAGGTAATAATTTACGTTAAGATCACTTATTTTCACCTATAGCTTTAAAATTCCTTATTGAAACTTCAGCAACATCATTTCCAAATAGTGGCTTCAGCTTTAATTGTGTCTGTTGTTCATTGAACAAATAGATACTAAAAATCTGTTAGGTATAAGACATCAGTTATTCTTTAATAGAGCTTTCTGAAAACATTTCAACAAAATAGCCTGGTTCACAAGCAGGTATTAGGGATATAGACTGTATTTTATAGCAATAATACTCTGTTCTTTCCTACTGGTCCCATGCTTCAACTCTGACCTTAATTCTTATTGAAAATGATTTGGTCTGACAAGACAAAAAAAGAAAAACACAAAAAGCTAAGAACAGGAACTAGGCAGTAATAAAAAAAAAATAAAGGCATTATTTAAAATTGGTTCACAAGCAGGTATTAGGGATATAGACTGTATTTTATAGCAATAATACTCTGTTCTTTCCTACTGGTCCCATGCTTCAACTCTGACCTTAATTCTTATTGAAAATGATTTGGTCTGACAAGACAAAAAAAGAAAAACACAAAAAGCTAAGAACAGGAACTAGGCAGTAATAAAAAAAAAATAAAGGCATTATTTAAAAAATACAATGCAAGGGATGTTTTTCCCCTTAAAAGCCATTCATTTTTGTTGATTGATCTTGGCGTTAATCGATTAACGGATTGTTTTCATCACTGCTAATCAGGCTGAAACTCCAATACTTTGGCCACCTCATGCGAAGAGTTGGCTCATTGGAAAATACCCTGATGCTGGGAGGGACTGGGGGCAGGAGGAGAAGGGGACGACAGAGGATGAGATGGCTGGATGGCATCATGAGTTTGGGTAAACTCCAAGAGTTGGTAATGGATAGGGAGTCCTGGCATGCTGCGATTCATGGGGTCGCAAAGAGTTGGACACGACTGAACTGAACTGAACTGAATCAGGCAAAGAGAAGGTTTTAAGTCTTCTTTTCAACTATAAAGTTATAAAATGTGCTGTGTTGCTCAATCAGGTGGCCCTGGATGTTACTACAAAAACTTTGCAAATCATTAGAGCCTCCAGAAACTTGCAAAGCATTATGTTCAATTAAATTTGAATTTAAGTGGAGTTCCTTTTTCCCTATTCAGAAATGTGTCTTAAGCAACATGTACTTAATACCCAAATAGCTCTTTGGATTATTTGATTCAGTCAATTGAACAACCAATTTAGTATAAAATAAATTAAATAAACCCACTTTTTTAGGCCACATTAACCTATAGTTTTAGACTTAGAAATCTTTAATAGAACTTGTGTCTTGGAGTGAGAAATTAATATTCAATTATATATGATATGAGAAATTAATATTTACCATAAATTATAAAATTAGCTATTGAAAATAACTGATAATAGCTGAAGTTATTAGCTGCAAAAATGTAGTAATATGAACTGAGCCTGTAATGTTATAGATGCCAGATGCCAATATTGCTTAGTATAATGGTTTTGATTGATCCTTTTAACTCTTTTCATTGCCAGCAAGAGTAATTGAGGGTGTGATTGACTTAGATTATTTTTTGCTCCAATAAAGGACTCCTTTTGAAAACCTGCCTTTCCCCTAACTCTTTATTGTTGCCCCAACACGATATCTTCTGTTGACAAAACTAAGGAACCAAACAGTAGCAGGTAATGAAAGTGCCCTCTACAATTGCAAAGCAAGTGAACACAGCCTCCAGCCTGGAATCTGACCCTAAGAGAATCTACATTTTAAATGGGCCATTTGAAGCATTCATTCATTCATTCAACAAATAATTCTGGATCTCTTTCTCTGTTCCAAGCATACAAATAGTATGAATCAGTCTTGGTGACTACTGTAACTGGCTCGCAATGTAAAGGAGGTGAGAGATGAGCAAGGAAATAGAGCAGCTGAGAGCTAATTTCTACCACAGAAGAATTTAAGTATGTGTGTAGGGGCATACATTTGGAGAAGGCTATGGGGACTGTAGGCAGCACCAAGCTCAGGGGCTCAGGCTGTGGGAGTGCTGGGAGATGAAGGCAGTCAGAGCACGACGTCCTAAGAGCCACACTGAAGCATTTGATCACCAATCTGCAGGTCGCCTGGAGTCCAAAGGAACTAAGAGGATGTCAGAAAAGCTGCTTCCTGTGGTTGTAGACTGGCTTTCCATGCCATACCAAAGGAGGAAAAATGGAGGACTAGGATCTGGTTTAGGCTCTGCTGAGTGGTTTTATTGCCCCTAATATGTGCCTTGATAAGGCATTTTACTATCTCTGCTTTACCCAGAATTAGAACTTCAGCTGAATTTGTGGGTTTTGGGGAAATTATTTTGCCAGATATCAGTCCTTTTTTTTTTTAGTAAACAAATGGTCCCAGCAGCCTGGGGCCTAATTGCCACATTTAATACATATAGTATTACACAATGTTTAGACTTGGACTTGTGTCGATAATCTTCAAAGTTAAGGATTTTTTACTGACATTACTCACTTTACTGTGAAACACATGATAAGCTTCTTTGCTTTATTTGGGAGTTTATAGTAATGGCTCCTTCAAGATCCTAGGCAGCGAGTTTGCATTACAGAATGATGCAGTCACTAAAGGGCCACATTTAATGTAAACACAATCGATAAGATGAAGGCTGAGTGTTCCTGCCAAAAGAATCAGTAGATCACAAGAAATGCACACAGTGGAATGAGCACCTGAAGGTCAGTTCAGAGGTGCATCTGAGCTTCAAAAGGTGCTGTATACTGATTCTATAATGGCTGTGTTTAGAGACTGTGTAACTCAGATTCCATCAGAATGAAATACAGAAATGTTCCTGGCCATTCACTGTGTCTTGCACTGGGGAATCTTGATTATTCCCTTGACAGTAAAACTAAGGAATTATATTGGGTGGATCTAGGCAGGATGGTTCATGATGGAAGCCTTATTTACAGCAGGAATCCTTAAAATGCCTGGAATGCAAGATAAACCCTTCTCTGGATAACATCAGCAATAGTCCTTGGTCACAAGCCCCTTCTTCAAGCTCACTTCTGGTGACAGAGATCACTAGCTGAAACATTGTGATCATTGCTGTGGGAATCTGGACTAAAGGGAGGGAGATAGAAAGATAGACAGATAGATAGGGCAGCTTCGCCAGGTGCATGAAAAGTTTAGGTTGGAAGGAGCTGTTTCATACCACTGGGGATAGATTGTCAAGATGGGCAGACTTTAAAAAAGCCTGATGTCTAGCTGTTGTGTAGATGTTTCCCAGGTGTTCTCCCCAAAATGGACATTTCCAAGGGAGAGAGACTGGCATGTATTCTAGACCTGGCTACATAACAGCTCACTTGCTAATAGTAGTGTATCTTTCAGAGTAATTACTCAGTTAAGGTATTTTCTTTTTATTATTTTTAACACCGAAAACATTTTGTGTTGGGGAATGGCCGATTAACAATGTTGTGATAGTTTCAGGTGAACGGGTGAACGGTGAAGGGACTCAGCTATATGTATACATGTATCCATTTCAATTAAGGTATTTTCAAACTAGGTGTTCAGGACTGAAATTTCTGGTAATGGTGGGCAATCAAATCTGAAAACACTCTAACTAGAAAACATTTAAAAATGCTAGATAGGATACAGTACAAAAAACCTCTTTAATTGCATATTTAAACTAGCAAGACCTACTGATAGTCTCAGTAACCTAGGGATTTGGGAATATTGGGAAGTCCTATTTCATCCCTGAAGATAAAGTTTGCAAGAAGTTTGCCAGTGAAAAGTCAGAATTTCTGAGAAATTCAGAATTTCTCAGAATTCTAGATTCTAAAGATTCTGGTTTCTAAAGCCTGTTATTTACTAAAATCAACCAGGGTTCCCTGATTCCTGGGCTGAATCAGGGAAAGTATAAGATGAACCTGGAACATCACACTGGCCTAGAAAGTAAGGAAGCATGATAGGTAGACAGGTAGACAGACAGGTAGGAGAGACACCTCAAACTCAAAGGAGTATGCCAACCAATCTAGAAATAAACTAGATTCTAGATCAACTCAGAATTTCTGAGGTCACTTTCTTAAGCTGATTCATGTTGCTGATACTGCTGATGTACAAATAGGAAGTATGTACAACCCATCTTATTCTTATTCTAAAAACAAAGCAAAGCTTCCCTCCTTAATAATTTCACTTCATAGCCCTTGGGATCAGTTGCTCACACAAAGGTGTACTGAACAGGATAGTGGCCTGACAGAGTCAGGAGACTGGTTTTATACAAATAAATTGAGGCAATAAGTAAATATATTGAGGATAATGAGAGTCAGGTCCTCAGTGTTGAAGAGTTACAAATACGGAAAGGGAAGGAGCTAGAATGAACCATGTTGTTATCACATTGGAGTTGGTAGTATTACTATGTACTGAAGGTTTTCAATATATGCATGTGTTGTTTGTACACATACATTTTTGACTTCTTACTATTAAGAGAGTCTAAATCAATGAGACCCCAGCAGTAATGAGGACACTTTAGAAACCAAAATCTTGGTTTCTAAAGCCCGTTATTTACTAAAAGCAACCAGGGTTCCCTGATTCCTGGGCTGAGTCAGGGAGAGTATAACATGAACCTGGAACATCACACTGGCCTAGACAGTACGGAAGCATGATAGGTAGACAGGTAGACAGACAGGTAGGGGAGACACCTCAAACTTATAGTAGTATGCCAGCCAATCCAGATTATCTAGATACAATGATAGAAAACCACCTTTTGGTAACCACTATAGCAATAATTAATTTAAACAGGAAACGTCAATGAATGATAAACTAAGTGAATAAAAGTTTGGTGAGCAAAGAGTTATTTGCATAGCCTCAAACAAAGAGAAAATAAGGAAGTTAATGATGGAAAACCTGAAAGATATCACCTGAATCATGTGATCAAAGTTAACCTCATTGGTGGGCTACAATGCAGACATGCCAAGTCCAAAAACCGTACCATGTACAACCAATCCTGAAAATGGCACAGAAATTGCCTTAAGAAATTATGAAGATACCATTCTTAAGATACCTCTCATTTTGTGAGAAACATGTGCTTTGCCACGAAGGACAAGAAGGGCCTGAAGAAGATGCAGGCCAATAATACCAAAGCTGTGAGTATGGATGCCTTGGTAGCTGTCAAGGTGCTTGTGAAGTCCAAGGAAGTAAGCTCAATATCTCAAAGGGCATCAGCCATAAGTTCAGTTGACCTGCCTACGTTGTCCTTCCAAGCTCTGGAAGCATGCTGGTCTCTGCAGCAAGGGTCTCAAGTTCTTCTGGCCAGGGGCCAAGGCCAAGGCTCAAACTGGCCAAGCTCCAGCTCCAGTTCTGACTCCAGCTCAACTCAAGCCTCCCAAAGCTGGCCATGCCCCATAAAGGTCTCCACGTGCCAGGGTGAGGAAAGAAGGACTAGTGTCTTCCTGGGCTGCTGTCCACACGAGGCTGGCATCTTCCTGTGCTATTTGTATAAATAAATCCAAGGCAGCAGCTGTCCAAAAAAAATTAGTATTGATAATGGGACAAAGAAAATCACATGTCACCTGATAGGCTGCAGTAGGAACATGGATCACTCCTGTGAGAGTCCTATCAAAAATGCCCAATCTGAATCTCATTATGAGAACATATCAGACACTCCCAAACTGAGGAACATTCTGCAAATGAACTGGCCTATCACCGTCACGATATCATCGTTTTGAGAGACAAGGAGAGACTGAGCAACCATTCTAGGCTGAAGAAGATGCAAGAAATCCAACAACTAAACAAAATGCCTCATCTTGGCTTGTATCATTTGTCTGCAAAGAACACTGTTTGGACACCTGGTAAACCTTGAATGGAGTTGGTGGTAGTTAGAATGTTCCAGCGTTGATTTCCTGGTCTTGATCGTTACATCGTGGTTGTATAGAAGACTGTCCTTGTTTGTAGGCCGTCTACACTGAAGTTTTTCAGGCTATCATGCCTACAGCTTACTCTCAAGTTGTTCAAGAACTAACAAGTTCTTTGAGTTATTCTTGCAACACTTTTGTGTTTTTGAAATTATTCAAACCACACAAAAATCCAAGGACTTCAGGCATGCTAGGGCGAATATGTTTGTACCACAATTACAAGCATTTGTTCACTAAACATTTACTAGGTGCTCACGAGGTGTGCTGCAGTCTCTCTAGTCACCCTTGCTGAGCCAGCTGTGCCCCACGTGGGGGAAAAAAGGATTCTGAAAAGTTGGGCCTGACAGCACAAATTAGCTTCCTGAGGTCAAGTGTCTGTTGAAGTCAGCATCTGCAACACAGTGAACACAAGCTCTCATTCTTTCCCTTGAAGCCTCCTTACTTCAAGGGAGCCATCCTGAATCAGAAAATGCTTAAATAAAAGCTCCCATTGCTTACTGCTCAAGATTAATGTCATCTTCATGTTGGAAATGTACCCATGTTTTATTTACCCCACCCCCAAGAAAAATAACATAAAGATAAGAATTTAAAAACTGGCACAGGACCTTCGCAATGGGCCATGCCGGTGTGGGGCCTGAAACTCATGTCCCACTTTCTCTGTAAAGCCATCTTTGTTTCCACACAAATCAGGCAGACCCACCAACACTTGAGAGTCGAGAGGTAAACTCGACTCAGGGGCTTCCTCTGTGATAGAGTCTCATTTGTTTTTTATTCATCCATTGCCACAAAGTGTGCAGGATCTTAGTTTCCCAGCCAGGGATCAAACCCATGCCCCTGCAGTGGAAGCACAGGGTCTTAACCACTGGACTGCCAGGGAAGCCTCTGTGGTAGCGTCTTTTAAATCTGGTGAATCAAGGTTCTCCTAGGACTTTTCTCTCCAGATAAACCTAAGTTTTAATTTGAACTGCTCCCTTTGGCACCCTCTTGGTATCAAGAGAATGACCATACCCACACGTGAAGGGGACTTGTTCAGTGGAATGCCAGCGTTCTAATGGGTTTGTAAACCAGACAAATCCTTTTATTTGGGGGTCAGGCTTCAATAGGATGACTGTGGACTTAACCGTGAGATTTGTGTAGTCATTCTGGAGAATGTCACAAGGCAGTTAGGCCGAGTAACCATTTAATGTGGTTTTCCTCACCTGTACCACGAAGAGGGTGTCACGTACATATAATGAAACCTGTCAAATTCCCAGGCATGTATGGTTCTGCACTAGATTCTCTGGACCCTTTTGAACAGGGAACCCCTAAGCTTTCCTTTCACCTGGCCTTCCATGACATCACCCCACCTCCTATGGAGTCTCAGGGTCCCATCATCAGAGTCACTGTGGTCCTCATTTAGCTCCTTACTGCTCACAGGTCAAGGTTCTGACTCCTTGGTTGCACAAGGCCCCTCATGTCAACCCCCGTGGTGCCTTTCCAGCCTCCCCACCCCTTGGCCCCATAATCTCCCCCACTCTGCCAACCTGGATGCTCTCCCGAAAAAGACCACTGCCTTTCATGCCCACCTCTTCACCTGTACACCCTTCTGTCACTGCCTGAGGTGCCCTCCCCCTTTGACGTCTGCTCAGCCCTGAAGAAACAGCCTGTCTTAGTCTGCTCAGGCTGCTATAACAAAATACCACAGACAGGGTGGTTTATAGAGGACAGAAATGTATGTCTCACAGCTCTGTGGGCTGGGAGCCCAAGGTCAAGCGCCAGCACGGTCAGTGGCTGGTGGGAGCCCTCTTCCTGGCTCACAGCTGACACCTTCTCGCTGTGCCCTCATGAGGTGGGAGTGGGGAGGCCTGGCTCCGGAGCCTTTTTAATAAGGGCCCTGTTCTCCAGCATAAGAGCTCTTGCCTTATAACCTAGTTCAGTTCAGTCGCTCAGTCGTGTCCAACTCTTTGCAACCCTGTGGACTGCAGCACACTTCCCTGTCTTCACCAACTCCCAGAGCTTACTCAAACTCATGTCCATTGAGTCAGTGATGCCATCCAACCATCTCAGCCTCTGTCATCCCCTTCTCCTCCTGCTTTCAATCTTTCCCAGCATCAGAATCTTTTCAAATGAGTCAGTTCTTCCCATCAGGTGGCCAAAGTATTGGAGTTTCATCTTCAGCATCAGTCCTTCCAATGAATATGCAGGACTGATTTCCTTCAGGATGTACTGGTTGGATCTCCTTGCAGTCCAAGGGACTCTCAAGAGTCTTCTCCAACACCACAGTTCAAAAGCATCAATTCTTAAGCGCTCAGATTTCTTTGTACTCCAATTCCCACATCCATACATGACTACTGGAAAAACCATAGCTTTGACTAGACGGACATTTGTTGGCAAAATAATGTCTCTGCTTTTTAATCTGCTGTCTAGGTTGGTCATATCTTTCTTCCAAGGAGCAAGCGTCTTTTAATTTCATGGCTACAGTCACCATTTGCAGTCATTTTGGCGCCCCTCAAAATAAAGTCAGCCACTGTTTCCCCATCTATTTGCTATGAAGTGACGGGACCGGATGCCACGATCTTAGTTTTCTGAATGTTGAATTTTAAGTCAACTTTTTCACTCTCCTCTTTCACTTTCATCAAGAGGCTCTTTAGTTCTTCACTTTCTGCCATCAGGGTGGTGTCATCTGCATATCTGAGGTTATTGATATTTGTCCCGGCAATCTTGATGCCAGCTTGTTCTTCATCCAGCCTGGCATTTCGCATGATGTACTCTGCATATAAGCTAAATAAGCAGGTTGACAATAAACAGCCTTGATGTACTCCTTTCTCAATTTGGAACCAGTTGTTCCATGTCCAGTTCTAACAGTTACTTCTTGATTTGCATACAGATTTCTCAGGGAGCAGGTCAGGTGGTCTGGTATTCTTGTCTCTTAAAGAATTTTCCACAGTTTGTTGTGATCCACACAGTCAAAGGCTTTGGCATAGTCAATAAAGCAGAAGTAGATGTTTTTTTGGAACTCTCTTGCTTTTTTGATCATCCAGTGGATGTTGGCAGTTTGATCTCTGGTTCCTCTGCCTTTCCTAAATCCAGGTTGAACATCTGGAAGTTCATAATTCACATACTGTTGAAACCTGACTTGGAGAATTTTGAGCATTACTTTGCTAGCATATGAGATGAGTGCAATTGTGCGGTAGTTTGAGCATTCTTTGGCATTGCCTTTCTTAGGGATTGGAATGAAAACTGACCTTTCCATCCTGTGGCCACTGCTGAGTTTTCCAAATTTGTTGGCATATTGAGTGCAGCACTTTCACAGCATCATCTTTTAGGATTTGAAATAGCTCAGTTGGAATTTCATCACCTCTACTAGCTTTGCTCATAGTGATGCTTCCTAAGGCCCACTTGACTTTGTGTTCCAGGATGTCTGGCTCTAAGTGAGTGATCACACCATCATGATTATCTGGGTCGTGAAGATCTTGTTTTTACAGTTCTTCTATGTATTCTTGCCACCTCTTCTTAATATCTTCTGCTTCTGTTGGATCCATACCATTTCTGTCCTTTGTTGTGACCATCTCTGCGTGAAATGATCCCTTAGTATCTCTAATTTTCTTGAAGAGATCTCTGTCTTTTCCATTCTATTGTTTTCCTCTATTTCTTTGCACTGATCGCTAAGGCAGGCTTTCTTATCTCTCCTTGCTATCTAAGTGCCTCCCAAAAGTCCCGCCTCCTGATACCACCATCACTGGGGGTTTCAACACATGAATGTGGGGGACACAGACCGCATGCAGCCTGAATGCCACCTCCCCTGTCACAGGAGAGTCAGCCAAACCCTCACGTGCTTCTGGAGCACAGAGCATGGTATTCGTGCTTGACCTTCGTCACCTTCAATTTAAGAATACACTCTTTGTCAGTTGTCCACAGTGACCTTGAAACAGCCAGAGGCAGGGACCACATCTTGCCCATCTCTGTAGACCCAACACCCTCACACCATGCCATGCCTATGGTTGCAAAAACCTGCAGCTGTTAATACTATCAGCAAGTATTCTATCTACTGACTGCTTATTCTCTGCCAGGTTGAACCAATACCTGCAGCTGCTAAAATACCTATGTGACCCAAGGAGGGAGTGAGGTGTCCCTGGAAGGCCCCCTCCCTCCATGAATGAGGTTGAGATGACTACATTGTCACCTTGGACCCTGAGACCTGGGATCCAGAAGTCTATGGTGGGAGGGCTCCAGGCTGGCAAACTTTGGTCAGCCAGAAGCCACCGTGGGAGCCACCTGGGCTGGGGTGTGTGTGTGGCGGGAGGTGGAGGGCGTGATTGCCGAGACGGGGCTTCTCAGGAGGATGGGGCAAGTGTGGGGCAAGGAGATCAGGCCATAGGGGATGGGGGTCTCCAACGAGAGCCAGGGAAAAGAGGAGACATTGGAGATGGCCTTATGTCTCTTCCCCTCCAAAGCTGGGACACATTTTGGCATGTTGGCTAAATCTTTGAAAGAACAGATGAAGAATGGGAGTAGGGGCTTCCCTGATGGGCCAGTGGTTAAGAGTCTGCCTTTGCAATGCAGAGGGCACTGGTTCCATCCCGGATGTGGGAAGATCCCACATGCCATGGAGTAAGTAAGCCCGTGGGGCCACGGCTACTGAAGCCCACGTGCCGAGAGCCTGTGCTCCCCAAGAGAACCGCCACAGTGAGATGCCCACGCACCGCAACGAGAGAGCAGCCCCCACTCGCCACGACTGGAGAAAGCCTGTGAGCAGCGACGAAGGCCCACCGCAGCCAAAAACAAATAAGATTATTTAAAAAGGGGAAAAAAAAAAAAGAACCGGAGTAGGATTGATGCCTTAGTAACGGCCATGTAAGAAACCATCATTCATCCGAGGAAAACACAACCTCAGCCAATTGGCCTCAAGATTGTTTGTTCTGCCCTATTAAAGAGAAGGGGAGGAAGGGGAAAAAGTATAAAGATTAAAAAGTGCCAGAGATTGTAGAAAATAAATCATTGCTGTTTAGATTCTGCTCGTTTCATCAACATTCCCAGTTGCTCTTCCAGAGAGGTCTGGCCTAGCTGGAGGTTGACATTGCCTGATACCTTCCATTTATCGCTTGGTTTATCTCTAGAGGGAAATATTTGGGCCAAGTGAGCTCCACACATTCTGTTGCAAGCACCTCAGGGGCTGCATTCTGCACAGCCCTCGCTCCCATGGAGTGTGTGTGGCTTAGCTCGGCCTGGAGATGACTTCAGTAGAAAACCCGATACGAGGGAATCCTGATCCTGGAGCTGGTTACACCTCAGGTTTGAGCATCCTCTGGCACACTGTGGCTGAAACAGAGTCTGCCATATGGTGATGTTTCAGCATAAGGATAGGCTTGTTCAGCATATTTTAAAGTATCGTTTCCCACCAATGGATCAGTCTGGATTTCCTTGAGTCCTTTCCCTGCTGATGTCCAAGAACAAGGACAATCTCAGTTCTTCCTAGTCCCTGGAAGCAAGGCCTTCCTGCCCTCTTGTCAAGGCCAAGCCAGTCTCCCATCCATCCGAGCGTCGTGGGCTACCCTGCACCCTGAGGACCACACGTGAAAAGAAGGGGGCTCCTGCCTCAGTTGGGAGCCCTTTGTTTGGGGACATGCCAGCCCAAGGCTCAGAAATAAACAGGAGACACAGTATTCCTTTGTGTCAGCTAATAACAACAGCAACAATATCGCCAAGTATTATATCTACGGCTGCTCGCTCTCCTGTGGGGTTGGTATTATTATCCTCGTTTCCCAAACCCACCTAGTCTCCCACCTGCTGAATGGCAGCTTGGTTTGCAAGCTTCTAGACTCTTCCACCCTTCCATGCCCCCCACTCCCCGGGATAGCTGGCAGACTGGTCCTTGCCTTGAGCAGGGAGTAGTGGCTGTACATGGTGAGGGTTCGCCAGGTCGCCTGTTGCCTTAGGGAGGACCTGGGGTATCTTTATTCTCATCCGCATGCAATCTCACTACCCAGGATCCATCTCAACTGCTCGGGCACCAGGAAGCCTCCTGACCCTCCCAGGGTCCACTGAATGACCTCCTCTTAAGTGCTCTCTAAGAAGTGAAACCGAAAGTGTTAGTCACTCAGTCGTGTCCGACTCTCTGCATCCCCATGCGCTGTAGCCTCCCAGGCTCCTCTGTCCGTGGACTTCTCCAGGCGAGAATACTGGAATGAGTTGCCATTTCCTTCTCCAGGGGATCTTCCCAACCCAGGGACTGAACCCAGGTCTCCCGCATTGCAGGCNAGTCGTGTCCGACTCTCTGCATCCCCATGCGCTGTAGCCTCCCAGGCTCCTCTGTCCGTGGACTTCTCCAGGCGAGAATACTGGAATGAGTTGCCATTTCCTTCTCCAGGGGATCTTCCCAACCCAGGGACTGAACCCAGGTCTCCCGCATTGCAGGCAGACTCTTTATTGTCAGAGCCACCTAAGAAGCCCTCTCTAGTACCCCAAATACTCGAGGAGAGACCCGTGGGCAGCAGCCTGGTTGCCAACAGGCAGAAACACGGAACTTCGGACCCTGCCCGGGTGACCCCAGCACACCTAGGCTCTCTGTGACCTGTCTTCCTCACTTAGTAACAGCCTTGTGTGGTTCCAGAGGTGTTTCTTAGGTGGCACCTTTGTCTTTCTGGAGAGAAAATAAGTGGAATGATGGCTTGCTCCAGTCACTGAAGACTGTCTACAACTGGCGAGTTGGAATAGAACAGGTAACTGGGGGTGCTTGCCCCCAGAGTGGTCACATCATAAGCCCTGTTGAATGGCAATTTGTACCCCAGTATTATCCCAAGGACCCGAGTGGCCTTTCAGACACCATCTCCCTTGGACTTTTGCTGGGTCCTGGAGTTTCATAAACATTCGCTTCTTTACGTAGGGTTTAGGGCACTGAGGTTCATGGAAGAAATGACAGTTTGTTTGTTTTTAATGCTGAAAGAGCCCAGCCCCAGCTCTGGAATTCTCCCCTGGGGCTCCCTCTCTGACCCCACAATCTCAGGTGTCCCAAGTGCCCCAATCCTCATGCATTCCTGGCGGCCCAGCAACGCAGAATCAAAGAGGGAGCCACCTCCTGCGGGCTCTGGAATTTCAAAGCCCCGTTCATAAAAGAGTTTATAGGAGTCCTGTGGTCTCTCCCAGGCTACCGCCAGTCCCCGGACCCATTGTACTTCTCCCGAGCTGTTGGTACCTGTAAACAGCTCTCGCTGTTAAAGATCCCCTATTTAACATGTGCAGCAGCGCTGAGAGAAAGACTATATATTTGCTTTTTCTCACTTCCTGTGGGAAGGGTGGGGCCCACTGCTGACTGCTCTTCAGCAGTTGCTGTGACTCACTCTAGGAGAGAGGGCCTTTAGAAGGGAGGGAAGTGATTTGTGTGGTCTTTGGAATGCAGGTATGGGCTGTACCTTCAGGAGTGTTTGCTGATAAAGGAGCGTCTTGTCGTGAGAGGCAAACCTCTTACATAAAAGCATGCAGTGTGTGTGTGTGTGTGTGAGTGTGTGTGTGTCCCTGCCCCCTCCCCACCCCTCCATCCCTTGGAGGAGAGGGCCATTTATGTTATGGCAGCCTTTCGACAGGATGGCAGTGCCAGAATGTTCTGTCTGTAATGAGAGTCAGGACATCTCCCTGGGTGTAGCCCCAGGCTTGTCCTTTCAGGGAGGGTACCTCCTCTCCGCCAATGCCAAGTTAGATGCTAACGGAGGCAGTTGGCCTTGCCTGGTTCTCCAAGAAGACTGGTCCCAGGCTTTCAGAGTGCAGGTCTGGAGGGGTGAGTCCCAAATCAAGCCCAGGGAGGTCAGCTCAGCTAAGCGTAGGTTCAGCTCAGGGACAAGGGAGCTGTGGGACTGAGCTGGCTCTTGCCTTCACTACATTTTCAAGACCCTCGCACCTTGGTGCCAGTGGTCCATTGGCCCTAAACCAGCACAGAACAAGGCCAGGGAGAGTGCGGCCGTGGGGTGGAGAGGCCACTCCTGGTGTGGGGACAATTCCTGTGCTAGGTCATCCTGTCTGTCTCCTTCTGTTTCAGTGGCAGTGTCATAGAAGTTTCGGAGAGAGGAATGAAGCGAGTCTGTCGGGTTCTAGACTCAGTTCTGCTGCATACTCGATGCAGAGTCCTTAGGCAAGTTACTGAACATCTCTGTGCCTCAGTTTCTCCCTCTGTAAAATGGACCAAAATAGCATCCACCTTGTAAGACTGCTGTGAGGACTGAAGGGATTAATTCATATAAACACTTTAGAGCATTAGCTGGCACTCAGTGAGCGTTAACCATTATTCTTTGGGAACAAAAATCAATGTCCCAGGTGGTGGTGGGGATGGGACAGGGGAAGCATTTTAATCTTCTGACACCCAAGAGACAAACTACATCCGAAGATTTTTCTGGACTGTCAAAAACAAAGACCAGCCCACGTGTCATTTCCTGTTGTCAGAGATACATTTTCAGATTATGTCGTAACATGGTAGCAAAGCCCTAATTCTGCTTTAGGAGGAAACCTTAGATTAGGGGGAAAAAAAAAAAAACAAAAAAAACATTAAACCTGGGGCTAGTTCTCAAGCCATTTCCATTTTTAGAGTTAACTCTATAGTCTCCTAAAATTAGAAGAATATCAGTGCTTTGAATCTATAGCTGAAAGATTTTGACTGATATGTCTATATAAAACGTGGTTTTATGGAGGAAAGACAGGTCTCCAAATTAACTGTCTTTAGATCTCTGCCTCTTTTTGCATTGCCTGTAATAGCAGTTGCCATTAGCAGTTGATTATTTTCTGGGCCTGTCCTGAATTTACTGAAAATTAGTGTCATTGGGAAAGGCGGCACTTCATTAACCTTTGTGCATCCACCCATTCATCTGAAGTTCAACAAACATTTGTTAAGCATCTACTATATCCCAAGTCAGACGCTGTAAAGGCTGTAAGGATGCAAGAGCCCGAAGGCCTATCCTGGGAGACTATCCACTAAGTGTGGATGGAGTCAATAAAACAGGAAGAAATACGGAAGAGACCATCACACGCTCACATCAAGACCAGCTAACTAGCCTAAAACTTGTAACATCAAATCCAATAACCTTTCCAAATGCGGACGTGTTTTCTGTTGAGGAGCTCAGAGGCAAGCTCACACAAGACTGCTCAGCCCGGGGAGTTTAGAGAATTCTCTTGGAGGGAATCACAGCCACACAAACCACAGCCAGGGAAGCCAAATAATGGCAATCAGATGGGGAAAAGAAAGAGCCATGTCTCTTTAAGCACAAGTTTCTCCGGTGGCAATGAAAAGCAAATAAAAGAACAGAGACATGGAACAGCATTCCCTTTCATAAACGCTGTTTACTATGATCTTACGAATTAATATAAACTCTGTGCGTACTTCTTGTACTAAGAAAATGCACTGCTTTCATGAAACAAAAAGAACACTCTGGGTTCTTTAGAGAAAGGGAATTGTTGTCACATAAAACCAATTGCCTAGCAACAAAACAGCGACTCATCACACCTTTCTCCCAGCCATAGACACACAGCCTCACCCTCTTGCCTGCTCATTCCTCCTGACTCACAAATGTAGGATTCTTTTAATAGTATCTGCGGTTGCAGTAACTGGGCTTTAAGGTTCTTGTTTAAAGCACCAATCAGTATGAAGTCCTGCCAATGGCTAAGAAGTTAATGATACAGTCAGAGCCTCTGAAAAAGCCATGACAAAATAAAACAAGAGGGTCACTGGGTTGGGTTCCTTTTTCTTTTCCTTTTCCTAATTCTAAACCGAACATTCCTCAAGTGTCTGTCTTTTGTCCCTTCGCCAGGGGCACTGGGGTGGTTCTGCCCCTTGGGCTCTCGTACTTAGTATGAAAACTGAATCAGGCAACATGACACTTTGGAGTCTAAATCTACTGCTGAAAACCCGAACCTGTTTCAGGGCCAGATTTGTGTCCTTGCCTGATGCTAAGTCACAAGAGCACCTCTCTGTTTCAAATGTTGTGCATCGTGGAACCAGCGGACCCGATGTTTGGAAGGGAGTTGCTAACCAACATTCTGTAGAATAGAGTGTATTCAGTGATATGACTCACAGGTAAATTACTTCACCCTCATGGACCTCAAACTGGGTGTGGCATTTGCTGTACATTGACTCAGTGATTAACCCTTCCATGTATGGGGGAAATTCCACACCTTCTTTCCCCCTCAAAGTCTTGAGTGTTCCTAAGCGGTGGCAGGCGTGTCTGCGGAAGGCCGGAAGCAACTGCTGGTCGGTAGAGATGGTGGTGGTTGGGGGCCACCTCGCCGGAGAGCTGGATTTTCACCGTTTCTCGAAATGGTGCTCCGTAGGCAGTTTTACATTCAAGACAAGTTCAATATTCCATGAGATGAAGCATGTTATCCCATCCCATTTATTGCCTTTTGAAACAGACATTCAAAGTGTGTTTTTCTTGTCAGCATTCCAAGGTCTTGAACCTCTGATGCCAGCCGAAGGCGGAAGAGGAGGGAGCGGTCTGTACGTGTGCCCTGCCTGCACCCCATCTAAATGTTTACCAATGTTCGCGCATGCAGATCAACAGGGGCGCCACTGTGACACCAGCAGGAACACGCTCAGCTTCAGTCACCAAGGACTTTGTGACTTGATGATCTGGTATTTTCTTCCAATCTTGTCTCTGCTTAAGTTCAGCTACGGTCTAAGAGTCCGGTGACTCCTGCTAACAGCAAAGGCAAAATATTTCCTCTGAGCTCTGAAATGTTGCTGTCCTCTTAGTACTGCTAATGGGGCTCTGACGGTTTCTGCAGGAATTAAGAAGAATCTAGAGTGATAAACTGATAGAAAACTGATAAAATTGATAAACTTTTTTTTTTTTAAGACATTCATTTGTTTAGAGCAGTTTTAGGTTCACAAAAAAACTGAGGGGAGGTGAGATTTCCCATATGCTCCCTACCCTGCCCTACATGCCTTCCCACTTATCAATACCTCCCCCACCACCATGGGGGTACATTGTTACAAGGGATGAACCTACATGAACACTTCATCATTATCCAAAGTCCATGGTTTGCATTACAGTTAATTCTTGCTGCTGTACATTTTATGGGTATGGACAAATATATAATAACATGTATCTGCCATTATCATATCATACAAAGCAGTTTCACTCCCCTGAAATTCCTCTGTGCTCCACTGATTCATCCCTCTGTCTCCCCAAGCCTTGGCAACCACTGATCTTTTTACTGTCTCCATAGTTTTGCTAATCCCAGGGCACCGTATAGCTGAACTCATACAGTGTATAATCTTTTCTGATTGGCCTCTTTCACTCAGTAATGTGCATTTATGTTTCCTCCACATCTTTTTATGGTTTGATGGCTCATTGCTTTTTAGTACTGAATAATATCCCATTATCTGGATGTACTACACTGTATCCATTCACCTACTAAAGAAAAGCTATGCATATTCAAGAGCAGAGACATCACTTTGCTGACAAAGGCCCATACAGTCAAAGCTACGATTTTTCCAGTTCATGTTTGGATGTGAGAGGTGAACCATAAAGAAGGCTGAGTGCCAAAGAATGATGCTTTTGAACTGTGGTGCTGGAGAAGACTCTTGAGAGTCCCTTGGACTGCAAGGCGATCCAATCAGTCCATCCTAAAGGAAATCAGTNACAAAGGCCCATACAGTCAAAGCTACGATTTTTCCAGTTCATGTTTGGATGTGAGAGGTGAACCATAAAGAAGGCTGAGTGCCAAAGAATGATGCTTTTGAACTGTGGTGCTGGAGAAGACTCTTGAGAGTCCCTTGGACTGCAAGGCGATCCAATCAGTCCATCCTAAAGGAAATCAGTCCTGGGTGTTCATAGGACTGATACTGAAGTTGAGCTCTAATACTTTGGCCACCCAATGAGAAGAGCCCACTCATTGGAAAAGAATTTGATGCTGAGTCAGTCATGCCTCTGGACCCCCTGGTGCAATAAGTCTCGAGCTTCCTCACGCTGTCACAAAGGTGACTCAGAGACTAAGGGCACTGCCTTGGAGACTCCTGACTCTGTACCTTCCTACTAGATGGCCTTAGGCAAGTTACTTCATGTCTCTTACACTTAGCTTTCTTCCCCATAAAAATTAAGATCACAGTAGTACTATGTCTAGGGGCTTGTATGGGTTAAATAACATTGACAGTGGTCAAGCACAGTGTTTTGACATAAAAGGTAGTTCAGTTCAGTCTCTCAGTCGTGTCCGACTCTTTGCGACCCCATGGACTGAAGCACACCAGGCCTCCCTGTCCATCACCAGCTCCCAGAGTTTACTTAAACTCATGCCTATTGAGTCAGTGATGCCATCCAACCCTCTCATCCTCTGTCGTCCCCTTCTCCTGCCCTCAATCTTTCCCAGCATCAGGGTCTTTTCAAATGAGTCAGCTCTTCTCATCAGGTGGCCAAAGGATTGGAGTTTCAGCTTCAATATCAGTCCTTCCAGTGACTATTCAGGACTGATTTCCTTTAGGATGGGCTGGTTGGATCTCCTTGCAGTCCAAGGGACTCCCAAGGATCCTCTCCAACACCACGGTTCATAAGGTAAGGCCTCAGGAAATACTATTTGTTATTAATAAGAAGTGAACCATGATATGGAATTCGTGCATGAAACTGGGTTTTAAGAATAGGACTGTTGGCCAGCATGGTTTGTGTATTAGTTTGCTAGGAATGCCATAACAGATACAAAAGATGATGTGGCTTAAATAACAGAATTTTATTTTCTCATCTTTCTGGAAGATAGAGGTCAGAGATCAAGGTGTCAGCACAGTTTCTTCTGAGACCTCTCTCCTTGGCTTGCAGATGGCCACCTTCTCCCTGCGTCTTACACAGTCCTCTGTGTGTTTCTGCATCCAAGTTTCCTCTTATAAGAGCACCGATCACACTGAATCAGGGCCCACCCTGAGGACCTGATTTAAACTTAATTACCTCTTTAAAAACTCTCCAGATAGTCCCGTGCTGAGATCCCGCATGCACCAACGAAGATCCACCACAACCAAATAAATAAATGAATGAATATTAACTTTTTTTTTTAAGGTAACATTCTTTCTTGATCTTGTAAGGGGTCACATGACACACCATGATCATGCTTAGATCCGGATGATGCAAACTGTCAGTAATGCATCACTGGATGTAGAGCCCTCTGTCTCAGAAACCTTATGAAACTGTGTCTAGACCTCTTACGCGTGGACCAGTTCTCAGAGCTTTCTGAGATGCTCTTCCCATGTTATAGCCCTTAACTTTGGCTCAAAATTTAAAACAAAACCAAAAACAACCCGAGTTCATTGTGGCTGGTGTTCCATTTCCTTGTTGACTGGAAAATATGTTTTCAGTGTTTATTTTACTTTGGTGTCAAAGCACTGATTTTGCTAAGAAGGAGTCCCTCTCTGTAGGGTGGGGGAAACAGTCAGCCTCCATCCTGTCCTGCCTGCGGCCTTAGTCGCCTCACGCCCCAGCAAGTCTAGTGGCCCCTAGTCCTCTGTCCACACAGGGTCTTTGAAAAGGCAGATCGCTCTTGCCACCGGTCGCTCAACCCCATCCCGCTCTGGCTGAAAGCATTTCAGTGACTGCCCACTTTCCCAAGATAGGCCACACCCGCCGGGTCTCCTGCTTCAGCCACGTGGGCCTTGGTCCCCGACAGGAAGCTTGGTTTGCTATCCCTTCTGCAGAATCCCTCTCCCCTCTTTTGCTAACCTGGTCAACCTACCTCCCCTCAAATACTGTGTAGTCATCATTTATCCCAGAGAGCGTTCCTTGAGCAGCCTGCTTAGGGCAGACCTTCTTTATAACCCCAGGTCAGGTCCATCTGGCTCCTTATCACATTGAGATTTTGGGTGTGTGCATAATTGTCTGATAACTCTGAGCTCCATGAAGTCCATATCCATCCACTGTAGTATCCTCAGTGCTTGGCCGCGTAGCTGGGGATCGGTAAATATTGGTTGAGTGGACCAGTGGATAAATGAGTGAGTGTGTCAGTACTGACCCCTAAAATGTTCAATTTGGGAAGCAAGCTATAATATTTGAAAAATTGTAAAGTATCATAAATATGGGCAAAGTCAACACAAATTTGAGTATTATTTTGCAAAGTCTAAATATACAGGTAGGAAATGTTACTTTGTATTTCTAAGAAAGCTAGAAATCAAGGAGGATACATTGAAAAGTCAGGTGATTTAGGGAGTTCTAATGGTCTCCCTTAGGGAACTCAGTGCAAAAAGACCAACCATAAAGGGAAGAAATAATTATGGTTGGTCTTTCGGCACTGAGTTCCCTAAGGGGGACCATTAGAACTCCCTAAATAATTAGAAGAAATAATTAGGAGAAGTAATTATGGGCTTCCCTGGTGGCTCAGAGGTTAAAGTGTCTGCCTCCAATGTGGGAAGCCTGGGTTCGATCCCTGGGTCGGGAAGATCCCCTGGAGAAGGAAATGGCAACCCACTCCAGTATTCTTGCCTGGAGAATCCCATGGACGGAGGAGCCTGGTAGGCTACAGTCCACGGGGTCGCAAAGAGTCAGACACGACTGAGCTACTTCACCACCATTAGTTTACCACCACCAGGGAAGCCCAAACTTTTTGCAAAGTTGTTTAATGGTAAGAAGCTCTTCTTATCTCTAAAAATTAATTTCCTCCTATTATATTTGGAATAGATTTCCTGTATATTAACTAAATATTCTATTTACTTTAAAAATCTTTCTTACATGTTTAGATAATTTTTAAGTAATTCTAATCCTCTCTTTTAAAACAGTTGGACACCAGTTGACTGGTGACAAATTACTAGACTTCATCTCTAGACTATGGATTTTCAAGGTCTTCTGAATTTAATTGAATATTGAACGACTATAAAGCAATGGTATTTCTGCTCCTTAATTGATCAACCAGATGTTTATTGGCTTTTCCTGGTGCAAAGGAGATTATGAGTCTAGAGGCCCAGCCCTGGCTGAGTTGTTGATCTACCCCAGGACACAAAAATGTAAACAGATATTACAGTGCAGCAAGACAAATGCTACCAGAGGAATGTGCAAAATGCAGTTAACTTCACACAGCAAATGGAAAATACAGATTTTCAGTCACCCCAACTCTCCACATTTCAGTATGTATCACAATTGGAGAAGGAAATATGCTGAATGGGACAAGAGAATCACATCATTTGCTAACAGAACAAATAATTTTATAGTCATCCTTCCTTACCTTTTAGCAAAAGTAAGCTAACATGCGTCCTTATTTTGTCAGCTTTCATGAGAAAATCGCTTCCTCCCTTCTTGTCATTTCTCCCCCTTCCTCTATCCTCCAGTGCCTTTCCCCCTGTGTATAATTACTTTTCACTTCATGGTTGGGCTTTTGACACTGAGTTCCCTAAGGGAGACCATTAGAACGCCCTAAACCACCTGACTTTTCAATGTATCCTCCTTGATTCTAGCTTTCTTAAAAATACAAAATAACTCATTTCCTATCTATATACTGAAGAATTTGGAGTGAATGGAGAAGCCAAAATCTTAGGATACAAGTTCAGTTTTTCAATTAGATTTGGAGGAAATGGCAACCCACTCCAGTATTCTTGCCTGGGAAGTCCCAGAACAGAAGATCCTGGTGGGCTACAGTCCATGGGGTTGCAAAAGAGCTGAATACGATTCAGTGACTAAACAACAGTGTATAAAGCAGCGAGCTAGGGAGCCCATTTAACGTTAGGTTTCTTTTAGCCACAGGCATAAGTTCTTCCTAGCTGCTTCTGTTCTCACTGCATTGTGTAAAACTGTCCAAGTAAGTCAAAAGGTTGTCTCAGAAACATTGATATACTTAAAAATCTGACATATTTTTTAATCTATCAGGTCCAATTAAGTTCTGAAAATATTAGAAATTAAAGCTACTGTAAAGTATCTACACTCATAGCTTATAGACAGTAGAATTTCTTTTTATGTAATTATTTAACAAAAGGTGCCCCGTCCGTCGGAGAAGGCAATGGCACCCCACTCCAGTACTCTCTCCTGGAAAATCCTGTGGATGGAGGAGCCTGGTAGGCTGTAGTCCATGGGGTCGCTAAGAGTCGGACACGACTGAGCGACTTCACTTTCACTTTTCACTGTCATGCACTGAAGAAGGCAATTGCAACCCACTCCAGTGTTCTTGCCTGGAGAATCCCAGGGACAGGGGAGCCTGGTGGGCTTCCGTCTGTGGGGTCGCACAGAGTCGAACACGACCGAAGCAACTTCGCAGCAGCAGCAGCCCCTTCCGTAGACCAGAGGCAGCTATGTAGGTGACCTGTTGGTGGACTGTGCCCTCTTTTGCTCACTAGGTGGCTGTTTCCTGGGACCCCAGCAATGACTCTTTAGCCAATCAGACAGAGAGAGTTCTGTGATAAGCTAAATCATTCAATCATTCACTCGTTC
Source organism: Oreotragus oreotragus (assembly GCA_006410675.1). NCBI lineage: Eukaryota > Metazoa > Chordata > Mammalia > Artiodactyla > Bovidae > Oreotragus > Oreotragus oreotragus. The sequence continues at coordinate 136,034 of SJYX01019129.1, read as the reverse complement.
AGCTAACACTTGCTGAGCTCCTTTTGTGTGCCAGGGACTGCTCTAGGCCCTTGGAGACAGCAGAGAACACAGCTGCCTGCCTTCATGGAGCTTACCTTCAAGGAAGCAAGACCGACCATGAACACCTACGTAATCGTATATTCTAAGGTCCAGTGGCGTTAAGTGTGGTGGTGGTGGTTTAGTTGATACATCGTGTCTGACTCTTCACAACCTCATGGACTCTCGCCCGCCAGGCTCCTCTGTCCAAGGAATTCCAGGCAAGAATACTGGAGTGGGTAGCCATTTTCTTCTTCAGAGAAGGGATCGAACCCTGGTCTTCTGCATTGCAGGCTGAATCTTTACCAACTGAGCCACCAGGAAGCCCTGTTAAGTGTGTTATGAAGAAATTAAAGCAGAGGAAGGGGTCAGAGCTGATGAGACGTGATGTTTTAAATAGTATAAACAAGGAGGGCTTGCAAGGATTTGATGTTTAGTTGGAGACCTGAGAATGTGAGAGCCATTAGCTATCAGGGGAAGAGTGTCCCATGTAGGATATAAAGAGAACGCAGAGGTACTTAGGCAGGAGGGTGCTCACGATCCAACATGCAGAAACCTTTTCTTTTTTAATCAAACCAAGAGCAACACGTTATAAATTCATTTCAAATGACAGTAAACATGTCAGCTTGTGAGTTACTCAATGAATAATTAGTTATGACAAGAGTTCAACATGGATTTGTCAACCTAGAGAGACAATATATTTATTTTCTACTAATTTATACCTTCTAACCCCTGGCATGTATGTGTGGAGAAGGGTAAGAAATTGGAAGAAATTCAGAACAATGAGAGGGAACAGAATTTTCTGGGTGGAGCTTCTGGGTGGAACCTTTTAAAAGGGACACACTCACCCAGCATGTGCCTTTTGTCCCTTGCCCTTCCTCACTAAACACAGCCATGATGCTAGATGCAGAGCATTTGTCTTGCAACCACCTGGCAAGGAGCATGAGGGACAAATGTCACATGTGAAGGATTGCCAAACAGAAGGCTGTGCTGTGCTCAGTCACTCAGTCAGGTCTGACTCTTCCTTTTTGGACTGTAGCCCACCAGGCTCTCTGTCCGTGGAATTTTTTGCAAGAGTGGGTTGCCATTTCTTCCTCCAGGGATCTTCCTGATCCAGGGATAGCGCCAGACTCTCCTGCATTTCCTGCACTGCAGGAGGATCCTCTACCACTGAGCCATAAGGAAGCCCAAACAGAAGGCTAGAAAAAGCCAAGGGTCCTGATGGCTGCCCTGACCCACTGGAACCATTAATCCACAGACTTCTTGTGTGTGGAAAAGAAACCAAAAGAAACCTATGTGTCAAGCCAAGCTATGCAGTGTTCTGTTACTCTCAGTCAAGTTAGGTACTCATTTATATTATACAATGAAGTGTTCCTCCAGATTTGAAGATGGACTTGATTATTAATAGAATGTGCAGTAAGTTTATTGAAAAACATTTAGCCCCTGAATCAAAATTCATTGGTTACATATATGAAGAGAAGACTCTAGAGAGTCCCTTGGACTGCAAGGAGATCAAACCAGTCAATTCTAAAGGAAATCAGTCCTGTATATTCATTGGAAGGACTGATGCTAAAGTTGAATCTTCAATACTTTGGCCACCTGATGCGAAGAGCTGGCTCATTAGAAAAGCCACTGATACTGGGAAAGATTGAAGGCAGGAGAAGAGGACGACAGAGGAATGAGATGGTTGGATGGCATCACCAACTTGATGGACATGAGTCTGAGCAAGCTCTGGGAGTTGGTGATGGACAGGGAGGCCTGGCGTGCTACCGTCCATGGGGTCACAAAGAGTCGAACATGACTGAGCAACTGAACAACTAATTTATCAGCAAGGAAAAAGTTCTTAAAGGGAATCTAGTTCTTGTTCTTCCATTTCCATGAGGTCCAGGGAATAGTCATTTGTGTTGGTAGAAGAGGGTCATGGGGCCTGACATCCCTGACCTGGACCCCAGAGAGCAACTTTCTCATATGCCAATGACAGTGATTCAGACCCAACAGTCCCATTATTTTTCAGATTCCTAAGCGTAGCTCAGTGGTTTGATATGTCTCATGTCTTATAAACCTGAATGTATATTTGTAGACACTTATCGCACTTTCGTCAAGTTTAATTCTTAAAGCTGTCTTTGCGCAGCTTTCCAAATATGAAGGGGTTAGGACTTGAGGCCTGTTCTTACAAGTGCGTGAGATGAGAGTCTTGCTGTCCATGCCAGCACTGCACTTTGAGATAATTCTGCATAATATTCTAGAAAATTCCTGGAAATTCTATGATGGAATTTTTAGGTTATTTCTGGTTGCCCTGGGTCTTGATTGCCTCATGCAGGCTTTTCACTAGTTACGCTGAACGGGGACTCCTCTCTAGCTGTGAACCAGGGGCTTCACGCGGCAGCGGCTTCTTTTCCTGCAGAGAAAGGGCTTTGGATGCACAGGCTTCTGTAGTCTTGTCTGGAGGGCTCTAGAGCGCAGGCTCAGTGAGCTGTGGCACATGGGCTTAGCTGCTCCACAACATGTGGCGTCTTGCTGGACCAGGGGTCAAATGCGTGTCCCCTACACTGGCAGGTGGATTCTTATCCACTGTGCGGCCAGGGAAGTCCTGGAAATTCTAGATGGTATATAATGAACCCTCGATGAGTTTTCCTTTTTTTTCCCCTAAGTTTCTCCTACTGCTCAGTCATTGCTCAGNCTCCTGGAAAATCCTGTGGATGGAGGAGCCTGGTAGGCTGTAGTCCATGGGGTCGCTAAGAGTCGGACACGACTGAGCGACTTCACTTTCACTTTTCACTGTCATGCACTGAAGAAGGCAATTGCAACCCACTCCAGTGTTCTTGCCTGGAGAATCCCAGGGACAGGGGAGCCTGGTGGGCTTCCGTCTGTGGGGTCGCACAGAGTCGAACACGACCGAAGCAACTTCGCAGCAGCAGCAGCCCCTTCCGTAGACCAGAGGCAGCTATGTAGGTGACCTGTTGGTGGACTGTGCCCTCTTTTGCTCACTAGGTGGCTGTTTCCTGGGACCCCAGCAATGACTCTTTAGCCAATCAGACAGAGAGAGTTCTGTGATAAGCTAAATCATTCAATCATTCACTCGTTCAGCTAACACTTGCTGAGCTCCTTTTGTGTGCCAGGGACTGCTCTAGGCCCTTGGAGACAGCAGAGAACACAGCTGCCTGCCTTCATGGAGCTTACCTTCAAGGAAGCAAGACCGACCATGAACACCTACGTAATCGTATATTCTAAGGTCCAGTGGCGTTAAGTGTGGTGGTGGTGGTTTAGTTGATACATCGTGTCTGACTCTTCACAACCTCATGGACTCTCGCCCGCCAGGCTCCTCTGTCCAAGGAATTCCAGGCAAGAATACTGGAGTGGGTAGCCATTTTCTTCTTCAGAGAAGGGATCGAACCCTGGTCTTCTGCATTGCAGGCTGAATCTTTACCAACTGAGCCACCAGGAAGCCCTGTTAAGTGTGTTATGAAGAAATTAAAGCAGAGGAAGGGGTCAGAGCTGATGAGACGTGATGTTTTAAATAGTATAAACAAGGAGGGCTTGCAAGGATTTGATGTTTAGTTGGAGACCTGAGAATGTGAGAGCCATTAGCTATCAGGGGAAGAGTGTCCCATGTAGGATATAAAGAGAACGCAGAGGTACTTAGGCAGGAGGGTGCTCACGATCCAACATGCAGAAACCTTTTCTTTTTTAATCAAACCAAGAGCAACACGTTATAAATTCATTTCAAATGACAGTAAACATGTCAGCTTGTGAGTTACTCAATGAATAATTAGTTATGACAAGAGTTCAACATGGATTTGTCAACCTAGAGAGACAATATATTTATTTTCTACTAATTTATACCTTCTAACCCCTGGCATGTATGTGTGGAGAAGGGTAAGAAATTGGAAGAAATTCAGAACAATGAGAGGGAACAGAATTTTCTGGGTGGAGCTTCTGGGTGGAACCTTTTAAAAGGGACACACTCACCCAGCATGTGCCTTTTGTCCCTTGCCCTTCCTCACTAAACACAGCCATGATGCTAGATGCAGAGCATTTGTCTTGCAACCACCTGGCAAGGAGCATGAGGGACAAATGTCACATGTGAAGGATTGCCAAACAGAAGGCTGTGCTGTGCTCAGTCACTCAGTCAGGTCTGACTCTTCCTTTTTGGACTGTAGCCCACCAGGCTCTCTGTCCGTGGAATTTTTTGCAAGAGTGGGTTGCCATTTCTTCCTCCAGGGATCTTCCTGATCCAGGGATAGCGCCAGACTCTCCTGCATTTCCTGCACTGCAGGAGGATCCTCTACCACTGAGCCATAAGGAAGCCCAAACAGAAGGCTAGAAAAAGCCAAGGGTCCTGATGGCTGCCCTGACCCACTGGAACCATTAATCCACAGACTTCTTGTGTGTGGAAAAGAAACCAAAAGAAACCTATGTGTCAAGCCAAGCTATGCAGTGTTCTGTTACTCTCAGTCAAGTTAGGTACTCATTTATATTATACAATGAAGTGTTCCTCCAGATTTGAAGATGGACTTGATTATTAATAGAATGTGCAGTAAGTTTATTGAAAAACATTTAGCCCCTGAATCAAAATTCATTGGTTACATATATGAAGAGAAGACTCTAGAGAGTCCCTTGGACTGCAAGGAGATCAAACCAGTCAATTCTAAAGGAAATCAGTCCTGTATATTCATTGGAAGGACTGATGCTAAAGTTGAATCTTCAATACTTTGGCCACCTGATGCGAAGAGCTGGCTCATTAGAAAAGCCACTGATACTGGGAAAGATTGAAGGCAGGAGAAGAGGACGACAGAGGAATGAGATGGTTGGATGGCATCACCAACTTGATGGACATGAGTCTGAGCAAGCTCTGGGAGTTGGTGATGGACAGGGAGGCCTGGCGTGCTACCGTCCATGGGGTCACAAAGAGTCGAACATGACTGAGCAACTGAACAACTAATTTATCAGCAAGGAAAAAGTTCTTAAAGGGAATCTAGTTCTTGTTCTTCCATTTCCATGAGGTCCAGGGAATAGTCATTTGTGTTGGTAGAAGAGGGTCATGGGGCCTGACATCCCTGACCTGGACCCCAGAGAGCAACTTTCTCATATGCCAATGACAGTGATTCAGACCCAACAGTCCCATTATTTTTCAGATTCCTAAGCGTAGCTCAGTGGTTTGATATGTCTCATGTCTTATAAACCTGAATGTATATTTGTAGACACTTATCGCACTTTCGTCAAGTTTAATTCTTAAAGCTGTCTTTGCGCAGCTTTCCAAATATGAAGGGGTTAGGACTTGAGGCCTGTTCTTACAAGTGCGTGAGATGAGAGTCTTGCTGTCCATGCCAGCACTGCACTTTGAGATAATTCTGCATAATATTCTAGAAAATTCCTGGAAATTCTATGATGGAATTTTTAGGTTATTTCTGGTTGCCCTGGGTCTTGATTGCCTCATGCAGGCTTTTCACTAGTTACGCTGAACGGGGACTCCTCTCTAGCTGTGAACCAGGGGCTTCACGCGGCAGCGGCTTCTTTTCCTGCAGAGAAAGGGCTTTGGATGCACAGGCTTCTGTAGTCTTGTCTGGAGGGCTCTAGAGCGCAGGCTCAGTGAGCTGTGGCACATGGGCTTAGCTGCTCCACAACATGTGGCGTCTTGCTGGACCAGGGGTCAAATGCGTGTCCCCTACACTGGCAGGTGGATTCTTATCCACTGTGCGGCCAGGGAAGTCCTGGAAATTCTAGATGGTATATAATGAACCCTCGATGAGTTTTCCTTTTTTTTCCCCTAAGTTTCTCCTACTGCTCAGTCATTGCTCAGAGAATTCAAACTAATTGAAATCTGAGCCCAGTTATAAATTAGAAAGCTTATTTACTAAGAGAAGAAATTTTTTCTTTGTAATCACATGACTATGAAGGACCTCACAGATAATCTTGGGCTTTGAGGTATACACATGTTTAAAGAATATGTTGAAAGCTTGTAAAGAAGTTCGAAGTACTAGGCAAATTTAGGTTTATTTTCATTGTTGGTTGGTGAATTCAAGGTCTAGAATATTTTTTAAACAATGGGCTGGCTTTTATCTTTCCAATACCCTAGTAATGGAAGGAATATTGGCAAAAGAGGATTCTTTTAAATTAATAAATTATTTTTCTAAGTGCTTTCTTTCAATAAAAGCATAAGTATACATTCTGAATGTTCTTTTATAGAACTGATTAGATGTATTACTTACACATCACAGTTTAGAATTTTTAAAAGAGGGCTACAAAATGTTCTATATGTCCCGATGTTTCAGTGGTTGTATGATAATCCAAATTTACATCCAGGTTAATATCAGTCATAATGATCTATAATTAGCTGAATTTTAAAGGCATGGTTCTACTCTGGATTTTTTATTGTGACAGAAAATCCAACTCTGAAAGGCTTAAGAAAGAAAAGGGAATTTCTTAGTTCGATTAACTGAAAGATTGAGGGGGACTGGCAAAGTCAGTCCTAGGAACTCAAACAGCGTTCTCCAAACCCAGCCTTTCTCTTTTCTCTGGGTTGTGCTTTCTTCCATCTGTGCTTGATAGTCAGCAGGGCCAAGCTCACATCCTAATAGTTAGAAGAGTTAAAAAAATAAAACAACCCAGAACTGAGTCCCACTGGAGGAATTAAGGATTTGAAACTAAGCACTGTAGACAAGGGGAATCCCACTTTCTCTCTGGCCGTGTTTGGGTCACAGGACCAAACTTGGAACTAGGGTTTGAGTCAGTTCACCAAACCACATGGATCGAGACTGGGGAATGAACAAACATCCAAGGCAAGTACCGGTTCTGTTACTGGAAGACGGGGAAAAAAATATTGGGTAATTCAAATCGATAAATATCTTTGGTTGGCTCAAATAGCTTTTTGTGTACCCAAGACCTCTAATTGTACTGTTTTGTCTTTTTCCCCCCTCCATTCTCTGTTAGATTGCAAATTCCTTGAAAGAAGACAACACTATTATTTTATTATGGCCATCTTTTCCTTTCTGACTCTGTAGTTTGGACAATGCCTATCATTTAGCTGGTACTCATCAAGTGATTTTTGACTGCATGATGGAATAGTTGATACCAACAAGAACTATTCCAATTATTACTGCAGCTAGCAGTGAGATAAGGGCTATTAAAAGGTTACTTACTTTCAATTAATACCGCTTCCTGGTTCTCTTTAAGGCAGACAGCATCTTACATGTAGTCTGAAATTATCTAACTTTTATAAGTTATAGGATACTTTTATAGGTTTGGGTACACTTAATATCGGAGAGGGCAATGGCACCCCACTCCAGTACTCTTGCCTGGAAAATCCCATGGACGGAGGAGCCTGGTGGGCTGCAGCGCATGGGGTCGGGAAGAGTCGGACATGACAGAGGGACTTTTCACTTTCATGCATTGAAGAAGGAAATGGCAACCCACTCCTGTGTTCTTGCCTGGAGAATCCCAGGGACAGCGGGGCCTGGTGGGCTGCCGTCTATGGGGTCGCACAGAGTTGGACACGACTGAAGCGACTTAGCAGCAGCAGCAGCATACTATTATAAGGGATTTGTATCCCGTATAGGTATAAACATGAATTACTGTTTTGTTTTTATCTCGTTTCTGTTCCTTACATTGGTAGTTATAATCCCTTATTGAAATGTTAATAAATAAAATAAAAAACTCCAAAATTTTTGACCAAATTTCGTGTAATACATTTTTTATGGTAGAACTGGTAAAAATTCTCAGTAACATGTCATAACAGTTGACATACGATTGAATACGTTGTCTATTGAAAAGTAGAACGTTTGACTTTCAGACGTGGGTAACTTGTTGTCGATGGAAATGGGGGGAGGGGGTCCGGGACCGTCGGTGGTAAGATGAAGGACAAAGACTCAAACTGACGAAATCTACGGTGTCTATTCACGTCAGTGCACATAAACAGAAAAATACTGACCGAATAAAGTCGATCGTGTATTCCAAAAGTTCTCAGTAAGTACAGCATCGTATACTGTCCTAAAGGAAAAAGAAGAAAAATTCCGACTTACTATAAACTTTAAAGTAACTCTAGGACAAAAAATGGTTGTGGATAATAAAAGACAAAACAAAAGACTATTTTCGGTAAAATTGCCCACACTCTATTATAGAGTAAAACCAAACCCAAACGTAAAGGGACGACTAGTCACTGTAACTTGTAGAAGAGTATACGAACAACCGACAAACATACAGAAGAGACCTCTTTACAGATGAGTTCAATAAACCGGTAAAGCTAAAAAATTTAAATACAAATTCATTAAAATAAATAAAGACCCACACGACCCAGAAACAACGGTGTGACGGAACAAAGATCGACGACTCTCGCCCCCGAGGACTCTGGCTGTGTGTGTGGGCTTTGAGTTGCAGTGGCTTCTCCTGTTGAAGAGCATAGCCTCAGTGATTGTGGTGCTCGGGCTTAGTTGCTCCGAGGCATGTGGGATCCCCCCAGATCAGGGAGTGAATCACTGTCTCCTGCAGTAGCAGGCAGATTCTTTCACCACTGAGCCACCGAGGAAAGCCTTCTTTACCCATTCTTAGAATCAGGTTGCTTGTCAGTTGATGAGTTAGACATTCTGGATATTAACCCCTGATCAGATGCGTGGTTTGCAAACATTTTCTTCTTTTCCGTAGGTTGCCTACCCACTCTGTTCATGGTTCTTTGCTATGAAGTTTTTAAGCTTGGTGTAATCTTTGTTGTCTATTTTTGCTTTGGTTGCTTGTGCTTTTGGTGTCGTATTTGAGAAATCATTGCCAAATTCCATGTCATGAAGCGTTCCCTTAGGATTTCTTCTAGGAGTTTTATAGTTTCAGGTCTTACATTTAAGGCTTTAATGAGTTATTTTTTCCCTATGGTGTAAAGTAGGGTCTAACTTCATTCCTTTGCATGTGGTTATACAGTTTTCCCAGCACCTTTTGTTGAAGAGACTGCTTTTCCCACCGTGAAGCTTTGTCACCTTGCAGAAGATCCTTTGACCATATACGTAACGGTGTATGTACCATCAGTCTAAATGCCATTGGTCTATATAATACTCTGAAATCAGGAAGTGTGGGACTTCCACCTTTGTTTTCTTTCTCAAGATTGTCGTCATTGTTCAGAGTCCTTTGAGATTCCATATGAATTTAGAATTTTTTTTCTATTTCTGCAAAAAAATGCCATTGGTGTTTTGATAGAGTGCATTTACTCTGTAGGTTGCTTTGGGTAGAATGGACATTTTCACAATATTAAGTCTCTTGGCCCATTAACACAGAATGCCTTTTCATTTGTCTTAAAATTTTTTTTTTCTTTACCAATCTTTTGTAGTGTTTAGTGTACAAGTCTTTCACTTCCTTGGTTAAGTTTATTCCTAAGTGTTCTATTTTTTGTTGATATGATTGTAAAATGAGATTGTTTTCTTAACTTTCTTTTTTGGGGTTGTTCATAATTGGTATAGAAATGAATCTTATTTTTGTGTGTTGATTTTATATCTTGCAACTTTGTTGAATTTTTTAATTAGTTCTAACAGTTTTGGGGGAGGGAATCTTTAGGGTTTTCTACATATAAGATTGTGTCATCTGCAGATAGAGATAATTTTACATCTTCATTTTCTATTTGCATGTGTTTTATCTCTTTCTCGCCCAATTTCTCGGTCAGAACTTCCAGTTCTGTGCTGAATACAAGTGGCAAGAGTGGTCATCCTTGCCTTGTTTCTGATCTTGGTGGGAAAGTTTCCAGTTTCTCACTGTTGCACCTGCTGTTAGTTGTGAATTTTTCATATATGACCTTTATTATGTTGAGGTGATTTCCTTCTATTTGTAGTTTGTTGAGATTGTGTATCATGAAAGATGTTGAATTTTGTCAAATGCTTTTTCTGTATCAATTGAGATTATCATGTAGGTTTTTTCTTATTCTATTAATGTGATCTATTATCAATACATTAACTGATTTTGTTATGTGGAGCCATTCTTGCATTCCAGGAATAAATCTCACTTGATCATGATGTATAATCTTTTTAATGTACTGTTGAATCTGGTCGGTAGCATTTTGTCGAGCAGTTTTGCATCAGTATTCATCAGGGACACGGTCTGCAGTTTTCTTTACTTGCAGTATCTTTGTTGGGGTTTGGATTTCGAGGTAGTGCTACTTTCATAGAGGTTTCCCTGGTGGTGCTAGTGATAAAGAACCTGCCTGCCAATGCAGGAGACGTAAGAGACACAGGTTTGGTTCCTGGGTGGGGAAGATCCCCTGGAGGAGGGCATGGCAACCCACTCCAGTATTCTTGCCCTGAGAATCCCATGGACAGAGAAGCCTGGCGGGCTACAGTCCATAGGGTCACAAGGAGTCAGACACGACTGAAGCAACCTAGCACGCACACACACATGTTACTCTCATAACATCGGTTTGAAAGTGTTCCCTCCTCTTTACTTTTTTGGAAATATTTGAAAAATACTGTTAATTCTTTTTTAAATGTTTACTAGGATTCTTCAGTGAGGTCATCTGCTCCCGGACTTTTCTTTGTTGGAAGTGTTTTAATTACTGATTCACATCCTTATTAATTGTAGGTCTGTTCAGATTTTTAATTTCTTCACTATTCAGTTTTGTTTGTTCTAGGGATGCATTTACTTAATCTAGGTTATCTAATTTGTTGACATATAATTGTTCATAAGAGTCTGTTACGATTCTTTTTCTTTTTGAGCTTCAGTTATAATGTCTCCTCTTTCATTTATAATTTTTTGTTATTTGAACCTTACCATTTTTCTTAATTAGTCCAAAGTTTTTTTCTCAATTTTATGTTTTCAAGAACCATTTCTTAGCTTTGTTAATTCTTTTCTATTGTTTTCCCTTCTCTGTTTTTCTTATTTCTGCTAATCTTTGTTATTTCTTTCCTTTTGCTAAATTTGAGTTTGGTTTGTTCATTTTGAGGTTCCTTATGGTGTAAAGCTAGGCTCTGAGATTTTTCTTATTTTCTTCTTATAAGCATTTACCACGATAAACTTCCTTCTAGTATTGCTTTTGCTGCATCCCATACGTTTTAGTATGTTGTGTTTTCATTTTCATTTCTTTCAAGACACTTCCTACCTTTCCTTGTGATTTCTCCTTTGGCCCACTGGCTGTTCAAAACTGTGCTATTTAATTCCCACATATCTTTAAGTTTTCCATTTGGTATTGATTTCCAGTTTTGTTTCTTGTCAGAGAAGATACGTGGTGTGATTTGAAGCTGCTGACATTTGTTTAAGACTTGTTTTGTGGCCCCTCGTATGTAATCTCTGCTAGAGACTGTGACTTGTGCACCTGAGAAGAATGTGTGCCCTGCTTCTGTTAGCTGGAGTGCTCTATGCTTGCTAGATCCAGGTGATATATAACATTGTTCAAGTCCTCTGTTTCCTTACTGATCTTCTGTCTGGAGGTTCTATTCTTTATTGAAAGTGGGGTTTTGAAATCTTCTTCTATTATTGTTACTGTTTATTTATCCCTTAAATTCTGTCAAAAATTCTGTTTCATGTGTTTGGGTGCTCTGACATTAGATGTTTGTAATGTGCATAGTTGTTATATCTGCCTAGTGAATTGGCCCTTTTATCATTCTAGAATGCCCTGTGTTGCTTGTGACAGTTTTTATCTACATTTCTACCTTTGCCCTCTTGGTTACCACTTATATGGAATATTTTTCCATCCTTTCATTTTCAGCCTATATATATCCTAAAACCCTCAGCGAGTTTCTTATAGATAGGAAAAGCTTAGATCTTGCTTTTGTTTTTTACTCAGCTGCTCTATGTCCTTTCATTGGGAAGTTTAATTCATTTATATTTAAAGTAATTACTGAAAGGAATTACCGCTGCCATTTTATTCATTGTTTTCTGTGTGTTTTTAAAGTTATTTTGTCCTTTTCCTTTAATTGACTCACTTTGTGTTTTGTTGATTTTTTTGAAGTGATAGACTTTGATTCCTTTCTTATTTTCTTTTGTGTTTCTTCTGTAGATATTTTCATTTTGGTTAATGGACATTACATAAAATAACAATGTTACATAATAACAATTTATTTTATAACAATGTTATAACAATTTATTTTAAACTGATGAAACTTAACCTCAATTACATAAATAACTCAACTCTTTTACATCTCTCCCCAAATTTAGTCAGTCTCCTTTACCAGAGAGCTTTATATTTTTATATTTTCATATGCTTTAACATGCTGTATAAGTCATTTCTTTAAGAGGAAATTGTGTGTGTGTGTGTGCACGTGCGTGTGAGTGTGTGCGTGTGTGTGTGTTTTTAATTGGCAGTACTCAAAGTCCTGGCACTTTAGTAACCTCAGGGATTGTTTTTGCTCTTACTGCTATTGTCTTTTTTTTTTTTAAGAGCATTATGATCTTTTCCTTTAAGCTTGAATCACTTTCAATGTACTTTCTGTCTCTTGCTGGACTTTTTCCAGAATTTCAAGAAACTCAAACTTAGTCTCTGAACTTAGCAGAGATAAATCTCTATCTTTGCGTCTTAAAAAGACCTAACAACTAAGGGTCTCAAAGAAGTTGTGTTTTCTCCAGCTCATTTCTGTCTTTGATTGCTCAGCCTGGAACCCCACCAAAATGTAACATCTTCCAAGATTCATTTATACTGACAACTTGACTGGTATGGTCCTCTGCAGTGGTATGTCCTGCTTCAGAAAGCAGAGATCCTGGAACCCTGGGGATTTTCTGCAGAGCTTTGTGACATCACTTCCTAGAGTGTCCCCAGACTAGACAGTCCCCCATTTAATGCACCTTGTGAAACTCAAATGGGTAACCCAACTTTCTCAAAGTCTAAAGCTTTAGAATTACATTGTGCAGATAGTGAAAGAGTTAAACAGCTTGAGTTATTTTTAGTGTACTTCAGATCACAGTTATAAATAACAAACCTAAAGGCTCAATGCTGAAAATATACTGAAATAAGTTTCTAAAGGGAGTTGCCATGTTTACCTAAAACATCACTGTAGTGTTAGTCTTTTGGATTTGAGGAACTGCCCATCATTAGTGTCCATTTTTCTGGCTGCCATCCAAACTACACATGAAGTTTTAGCTACTTTTTAGTGCAAATTAAATCCAGGAGTTGGTGATGGATAGGGAGGCCTGGCGTGCTGTGGTCCATGGGGTCGCAAAGAGTCGGACGTGACTGAGCGACTGAACTGAACTGAAATGCTCTCTAATAGTCTCTGATTAGTCATATGGTCTATTGTTGAAATTATTGGGCAGCTTTTGCTAATATTTATCTAGGCTTCTGAATTCGAATTCAGTACTTTTATATTATGTTATGGTTGCATAGATCACTGGACAAGATAGTTGCATGTCCTGTATTGCAGACTGCCTTACCTGGGTAAATGTAAATATGATAAGTGAATGCAGAGTCAGAATGGAAACTGAACGTGGCAATCAATGTCCAAATTAGGCTCCAAGCCTTGCTAGTTAGTGCTTGATTTTCTACCTTGGTTCACTTGCTACTGCAGTTTCTCCCTTCTCTTTCTCCTGCTCTGATCCCACATTGAAGAAAGAACCTCAGGTGCTCTTCTTACTGCCCCCCCCAAAAGATGTGAGCTCTCTGTTCTTTGACTTCATCACTCTCTGTACCCCTCACAGAGGTTCCCTCATTCTGCGCTGTGTTCTGGCTATCTGTGTGTATCTTATCCTTGGCCTCACCTGATATGCTGAAAGATGCCAATTTAACAATAAAATTACCCATGTTTTGCAATGTCTGTCAGTGTTGATCACCACATGTGTTGCCTGGTACAACGATGTCTGACTCTTAGACATGTGGTTCCCGGATGAAATTCCACCATTTTTTTCTTTCCTAAAAATCCATAACTCCGTTTTTTGTATCTCCTTGAAACAATTTCCTCATAAACTTCAAGGAGTTGGTGATTAGTTTTTATGGTGGAAGTATTCATTTAAAATCTAAGGAAGCCATAAGTCAGGCCAGGGTTTGTTCTTGAGAAAGGAAACCCGTTGAAACAGAAGGACGTAAATACTCGCGTCTGGCAGCTGAATCCTGTTCCTATTTGATTGTTGTGTTGTTTAGTCACTAAATCACGTCCAGCTCTTTGTGACCGTGGACTGTCGCCTGCCAGTTTCCTCTGCCCATGGGATTCTCCAGGCAGGAATACTGGAGTGGGTTGCCATTCCCTTCTGCAGGGGACCTTCCCAACCCAGGGATCAAACCCACATCCCCTGAGTTGCAGGCAGATTCTTCACCAGTGAGCCACCTGGGAAGTCCTCCTATCAAAAGGGCAGATTTTTATCAGCCCCACTTGAGAGAAGAGAACTCTGTTCACCGAGATCATCCCCGCCACTCCGAGTTCTATTTGCGTGTTCAGCACAGGTCTCTGATTCCGCCTCCTTAGCTGTACCCCCCGCCTACTCTTTTCTGGAGGAGAATCTAGTCTTTATAGAAACCAGGAAGGTCCCCAGAGCTGGAGGTCATGCTCTGACTGCTCTCCTTCATTCCATCCTAAATATATTCTTTCAAAAAGATGCTTGGCTCTCCTGTCCCCTGTCTCCCAGGCCCTCCCCCAGTACACACACACACACACACACACGCTCGCGTGCACGCACACACAGGGCCTAGAGAACAAAGACCAGGGTGTGGAGTCCCTGCCAGCTCCACCTTCACATTCCCACAGAGCCAGCCAGGATTCCGCGCTGTGCTGCGGGGGTGGGAGCCGGCATCTCCCTGCCATCCGAGCAGGCATGGAGAGCTGCTACATCACCTCCGCAGGGGCTCCCACGATGCCAGGAGACGGAATGCTCCAGGGCTTGGCCGCTGTTTCTCCAGACTCCCTCTGGAAAAACTCATCAGGTCTGCAGGCCTGCCAGTGTCGTAAATATTTATTAGAGGAAGTGGTGACTAATATTTATCTATTGAGAACCTATTCTGTTCAACACACAATATTAATAATAATAATGACAATTTCCTGGGTACTCACTATGTATGCAGACTGATTAAGAAATATCACAGCAATAACTCTAGGTATTGTGATTATTTTATAGATGAGAAAAGACAGATAGTTTAAGGATGTTGCTCAGGCCTACACAAGAGGGTGAATGACAAACCCAGGTCTGGGTCACTCCAAAACCATCCAACTCTAGGCAAGGTGCTTCAGCTATCGTGTAGTCTATTGGCCTGTGTACATTTAACTACCACGCCAGGTGAGACGGGCTGAATTGCTTTCCCCCCAAAGATATGTTGAAATCATAATCCCCAGCACCTCACATTATAACATTGTTGGAAATGAGGACATTATAGATATAATCAAGTAAGATGAGGTCAGGGTGAAGCAGGTTGAACCCTTAATCCAATATAACTGATGGGTTCTTTTTTTTTTTAATTTGTTTCAAAGTTAAACCCAAGAACCCTTAACTTCATAGGAAATGTGAGAAGTGGTTTGCTAGGCTAAACACCTGTTTCCTCTTAGCCTCCCCAACAGAGCACATACATGTTAACTACTTTCATTTTACAATCACTGCTGTCCCACGAATATACCAAGATCATCTGAACTGTATATGTGGTATTCTGAGTGTTCTTGCTGCTGCTGCTGCTGCTGCTAAGTCGCTTCAGTCGTGTCCGACTCTGTGCGACCCCANGTGTGTGCGTGTGTGTGTGTTTTTAATTGGCAGTACTCAAAGTCCTGGCACTTTAGTAACCTCAGGGATTGTTTTTGCTCTTACTGCTATTGTCTTTTTTTTTTTTAAGAGCATTATGATCTTTTCCTTTAAGCTTGAATCACTTTCAATGTACTTTCTGTCTCTTGCTGGACTTTTTCCAGAATTTCAAGAAACTCAAACTTAGTCTCTGAACTTAGCAGAGATAAATCTCTATCTTTGCGTCTTAAAAAGACCTAACAACTAAGGGTCTCAAAGAAGTTGTGTTTTCTCCAGCTCATTTCTGTCTTTGATTGCTCAGCCTGGAACCCCACCAAAATGTAACATCTTCCAAGATTCATTTATACTGACAACTTGACTGGTATGGTCCTCTGCAGTGGTATGTCCTGCTTCAGAAAGCAGAGATCCTGGAACCCTGGGGATTTTCTGCAGAGCTTTGTGACATCACTTCCTAGAGTGTCCCCAGACTAGACAGTCCCCCATTTAATGCACCTTGTGAAACTCAAATGGGTAACCCAACTTTCTCAAAGTCTAAAGCTTTAGAATTACATTGTGCAGATAGTGAAAGAGTTAAACAGCTTGAGTTATTTTTAGTGTACTTCAGATCACAGTTATAAATAACAAACCTAAAGGCTCAATGCTGAAAATATACTGAAATAAGTTTCTAAAGGGAGTTGCCATGTTTACCTAAAACATCACTGTAGTGTTAGTCTTTTGGATTTGAGGAACTGCCCATCATTAGTGTCCATTTTTCTGGCTGCCATCCAAACTACACATGAAGTTTTAGCTACTTTTTAGTGCAAATTAAATCCAGGAGTTGGTGATGGATAGGGAGGCCTGGCGTGCTGTGGTCCATGGGGTCGCAAAGAGTCGGACGTGACTGAGCGACTGAACTGAACTGAAATGCTCTCTAATAGTCTCTGATTAGTCATATGGTCTATTGTTGAAATTATTGGGCAGCTTTTGCTAATATTTATCTAGGCTTCTGAATTCGAATTCAGTACTTTTATATTATGTTATGGTTGCATAGATCACTGGACAAGATAGTTGCATGTCCTGTATTGCAGACTGCCTTACCTGGGTAAATGTAAATATGATAAGTGAATGCAGAGTCAGAATGGAAACTGAACGTGGCAATCAATGTCCAAATTAGGCTCCAAGCCTTGCTAGTTAGTGCTTGATTTTCTACCTTGGTTCACTTGCTACTGCAGTTTCTCCCTTCTCTTTCTCCTGCTCTGATCCCACATTGAAGAAAGAACCTCAGGTGCTCTTCTTACTGCCCCCCCCAAAAGATGTGAGCTCTCTGTTCTTTGACTTCATCACTCTCTGTACCCCTCACAGAGGTTCCCTCATTCTGCGCTGTGTTCTGGCTATCTGTGTGTATCTTATCCTTGGCCTCACCTGATATGCTGAAAGATGCCAATTTAACAATAAAATTACCCATGTTTTGCAATGTCTGTCAGTGTTGATCACCACATGTGTTGCCTGGTACAACGATGTCTGACTCTTAGACATGTGGTTCCCGGATGAAATTCCACCATTTTTTTCTTTCCTAAAAATCCATAACTCCGTTTTTTGTATCTCCTTGAA
Organism: Oreotragus oreotragus; assembly: GCA_006410675.1. Classification (NCBI taxonomy): domain Eukaryota; kingdom Metazoa; phylum Chordata; class Mammalia; order Artiodactyla; family Bovidae; genus Oreotragus; species Oreotragus oreotragus. The sequence goes on along the minus strand of SJYX01019129.1, from coordinate 118,799 downwards.
ACAATTTCCTCATAAACTTCAAGGAGTTGGTGATTAGTTTTTATGGTGGAAGTATTCATTTAAAATCTAAGGAAGCCATAAGTCAGGCCAGGGTTTGTTCTTGAGAAAGGAAACCCGTTGAAACAGAAGGACGTAAATACTCGCGTCTGGCAGCTGAATCCTGTTCCTATTTGATTGTTGTGTTGTTTAGTCACTAAATCACGTCCAGCTCTTTGTGACCGTGGACTGTCGCCTGCCAGTTTCCTCTGCCCATGGGATTCTCCAGGCAGGAATACTGGAGTGGGTTGCCATTCCCTTCTGCAGGGGACCTTCCCAACCCAGGGATCAAACCCACATCCCCTGAGTTGCAGGCAGATTCTTCACCAGTGAGCCACCTGGGAAGTCCTCCTATCAAAAGGGCAGATTTTTATCAGCCCCACTTGAGAGAAGAGAACTCTGTTCACCGAGATCATCCCCGCCACTCCGAGTTCTATTTGCGTGTTCAGCACAGGTCTCTGATTCCGCCTCCTTAGCTGTACCCCCCGCCTACTCTTTTCTGGAGGAGAATCTAGTCTTTATAGAAACCAGGAAGGTCCCCAGAGCTGGAGGTCATGCTCTGACTGCTCTCCTTCATTCCATCCTAAATATATTCTTTCAAAAAGATGCTTGGCTCTCCTGTCCCCTGTCTCCCAGGCCCTCCCCCAGTACACACACACACACACACACACGCTCGCGTGCACGCACACACAGGGCCTAGAGAACAAAGACCAGGGTGTGGAGTCCCTGCCAGCTCCACCTTCACATTCCCACAGAGCCAGCCAGGATTCCGCGCTGTGCTGCGGGGGTGGGAGCCGGCATCTCCCTGCCATCCGAGCAGGCATGGAGAGCTGCTACATCACCTCCGCAGGGGCTCCCACGATGCCAGGAGACGGAATGCTCCAGGGCTTGGCCGCTGTTTCTCCAGACTCCCTCTGGAAAAACTCATCAGGTCTGCAGGCCTGCCAGTGTCGTAAATATTTATTAGAGGAAGTGGTGACTAATATTTATCTATTGAGAACCTATTCTGTTCAACACACAATATTAATAATAATAATGACAATTTCCTGGGTACTCACTATGTATGCAGACTGATTAAGAAATATCACAGCAATAACTCTAGGTATTGTGATTATTTTATAGATGAGAAAAGACAGATAGTTTAAGGATGTTGCTCAGGCCTACACAAGAGGGTGAATGACAAACCCAGGTCTGGGTCACTCCAAAACCATCCAACTCTAGGCAAGGTGCTTCAGCTATCGTGTAGTCTATTGGCCTGTGTACATTTAACTACCACGCCAGGTGAGACGGGCTGAATTGCTTTCCCCCCAAAGATATGTTGAAATCATAATCCCCAGCACCTCACATTATAACATTGTTGGAAATGAGGACATTATAGATATAATCAAGTAAGATGAGGTCAGGGTGAAGCAGGTTGAACCCTTAATCCAATATAACTGATGGGTTCTTTTTTTTTTTAATTTGTTTCAAAGTTAAACCCAAGAACCCTTAACTTCATAGGAAATGTGAGAAGTGGTTTGCTAGGCTAAACACCTGTTTCCTCTTAGCCTCCCCAACAGAGCACATACATGTTAACTACTTTCATTTTACAATCACTGCTGTCCCACGAATATACCAAGATCATCTGAACTGTATATGTGGTATTCTGAGTGTTCTTGCTGCTGCTGCTGCTGCTGCTAAGTCGCTTCAGTCGTGTCCGACTCTGTGCGACCCCATAGACAGCAGCCCACCAGGCTCCACTGTCCCTGGGATTCTCCAGGCAAGAACACTGGAGTGGGTTGCCATTTCCTTCTCCAGTGCATGAACGTGAAAAGTGAAAGTGAAGTCGCTCAGTCGTATCTGACTCTTAGCGACCCCATGGACTGTAGCCTACCAGGCTCCTCCGTCCATGGGATTTTCCAGGCAAGAATACTGGAGTGGGTTGCCATTGCCTTCTCCACTGAGTGTTCTTAGGAATAACCTAATCTCCCTGACTGCAAAAGATTTTCTGGGATCATCTGTCAATTTGAATTCTTCAGCTACTTTTGAAGATGAAGTCTCACGAATTCTTAAATAATTCTCCTTTGCGGGGCCAGGGACCCTGTCCTGTGCCAATCCCCTCTGGCCTCACTGGGAGACAACTTGTAACACCAAAGATTCATTGGATGCAGCAGCCAACTAAGTAACTCAAAGCGGGAGACGAGGGGCTTGCCTGGAGGGCCAGTGGGTAAGACTCCACCCTCCCAATGAAGGGGCCACGATCCCCGGGTGGAGAACTAAGATCCTGCATGCCACGTGGCGCAGCCTAAAAACAAATAAATAAAAATAAAATAGCAACACCAAAAGCCATGGGGGAGTGGCAAAAAAAAAAAGCAAACACATACTTAAGTAAACATTTTAAGAAAATGAAGGTTAAATTTAAAGAAAAACCTAATATAGAGGAAAAGAAGGTGAACCTAGGGGAAGCCACACTAAGCAATAAATCAGTCATCAGGCCTGTGTGTGTGTCTGTGTGTGTGTGGAAGGTACAGCCAGATCGATTCAGTGCAAGCTTGTGGGTCCCAGAGGACTCTCCTTTGTGGGAGAGAGTGCTCTGAGGGAGCAGAATCTGGCAAGTGGCCAATACAGGGCATCCCTAAAGTGCTGGGGACATTTATATTCAACCCCTCTCTGGTGGTTCAGATGGTGAAGAATCTTCCTGCAATGCAGGAGACCCAGGTTCGACTCCTGGGTAGGGACGATCCCTTGGAGAAGGGAATGGCTACCCACCCCAGGATTCTTGCCTGGAAAATCCCATGGACAGAGGAGCCTGGCGGGTACAGCCCATGGGGTCACAGTCAGACAGGACTGAGCAACTAGCACTTTCACCTTCCCTTCTGGAGTCAGGTCTACAGGTTCACCTGGGCCCTGCCGAGCGGTGACCGATGCTCTCACAGAAAGAGACACGTGTTGAAGGCAGCCATCTTTTGATGAGGCGAAGACTGCAATGATGCAGCCACAATCCAAAGACGGCTCGGAGCCGCCGGAAGCTGGAAGCGCGAGGCAGGTGCTCCCCTACCAGCCTCTGAGGAAGCAGGCCCTACAGGGATTTCAGCCTTCCGGCCTCCAGAACAGCCAGACAGGAATTGTCTGTTGTTTCAAGCCACCACGTCTGTGAAGCTTTGTTACGGCAGCCCCAGGCGAAATGAGGAGTGTTTTAACAGAGGTATACAGGCAAACTGACTGGGAAGGCCTGAGCTTGCTGCCTTTGCGCCTGGTCTTGAAGGAGGCGTAGGCTTCAGGAAGGGAAGCCGGGGCTGGCGGGCCGCCGAGCTCGCCTGGCCAGTGCAGAGGGGCAAGTTCAGGCCCAGAGGAAGAGCGTGTGGGACGGGCCGGGGCCGGGAGGGCCCAGGAGAGCGAGGCCAGGTGTGGGGAGGGATGGGGGGCGATGCTGGGGCTCCAGAGCCTGTGGGGGCGCAGCCGTCGGGGCGGTGTCTGCCCCCGGGGCTCCCCAGCAGCCCCCCTCGCTGAGGGGACCAGGCCATGTCCCCTTTGGGCCCAGCTTTCGGTGAAGCGGGGCGTGCCATCCCACTGGCCTCCCCACTTCTGCCTGCCCCCAGCTGGTCCCCTGGGCAGGGCCCTCCATTCGTTTGCAGACCCTCTCGCAGGACGCCGGTCCTTCCTCTGACCTGGACTTTTCCCTCAGTCAGGTCGGCTCCAGCCTGGACCCGCATATCCACTCGTGATCACCCCCCGCTGAGCCTGCATGGCGCCGGCCAGCCTGGCCGTGCCCTCTGCACCCCCCGCCACGCCCCCAGCCCCGTGGATGGCCTGCTCCCAGGTCCCAGTGCTTCCTGGCCGCTCGGGCAGCCTCGGCCCTGAGTGAGGCCCAAAGGTTTGCAAGCTGGAGCATGCCGTGGCCCCAACCGTGGCTGAAAAATAGATCCTGTGAAAGGCTGGCGGGAAGGGACTGCTTAATGAGTATTTGTTTTGTAAATGAACAGATAAAGGGGAAACAATGCGAGGATTATGGTGGCTCTGCAGGAGACTGAGCGCCTACCTCCTACCTCGGGGTGGCCTGGTCCCCTTTAGATACAGAAGCAGCAGGAATGGGGGTGAGGCGGCGGGGGTGGGGGCGAGGTGGGGACTGGGAGCCACTACAGTGCTCTGGAGAGAGCTGGGGCCCGCCAATGCTCTGGAGAGAGCTGGGGCCCGCTGTTCAACCTGGCTTCAGTCCTGTCTGCTGCCTCCTGGCCAGGTGCCCTGGTTGAGTGACGCCATCTCTGAGCCTCAGCTTCTTCCCGACAACATTATTCACATCCACCTCCCAGAGTCACTAGAACAGGTGATCTATAATGTTTGTGGGTATCTGCATCCAGGAAATGGTCGACAGGTGGTAGGACCCTCCCCCAAGATTTTAATTCTGTGGAGGTGAAATCAAAAGAGTAAATCCTCACCCAGGTTTTCAAGGGACTTCCCTGGTGACTCAGCAGTAAAGCCTCTGCCTGCTGATGCATGAGACATAAGAGACGCAGGTTCGATCCCTGGGCCAGGAAGATCCCCTGGCGGGGAGGGCATGGCAACCACTCCAGTCTTCTTGCCTGGAGAATCCCATGGACAGAGGAGCTTGATGGGCTATGATCCATAGGGTCGCAAAGAGTCGGACACCACTGAAGCAACTTAGCATGCACACGGGTTCTCGAAGGGTCTGGAACATCTGGAGAAGGGGTTTACCTGTCAGGCACACGGGCTCAGGAGTTAAAACAAGGCTCCAAGAATCAAGACCAGTCCAGTGTCTAGCACAGGATGGTCACTTATTAAGTAAAGATGGAAACAATAGAATATCAGGACTTTCACATGATCGCATCCCATAGTTCTCAAAGTGGGGTGCTGGGCCCTTTCAGGGGGTTTGTGAAGTCAGAACTGTTTCTTAGTGGCCCTTGGGTCCAATTTGGCTTCTACACTCTCTCTCTTTTTTTTTTAATATTTATGTATCTGTGTCAGGTCTTGGTCGCAGCAAGCGAGGTCTTTCCTTGCGGTGCACAGACTCTCTAGTTGCGTCACGTAGGTTCCAGAGTGTGAGGGCTCAGTATTTGCGGTGCGCAGACTTGGTTGCTCTGCAGCACATGAGCTCTTAGGTTCCTGACCAGAGATGATGGAACCCACGCACCCCCTGGGTTTCAGGGTGGATTCTTACCCACTGGACCACCAGGGAAGTCCCCTACCCTCTCGTTCTTGTGTGAGCATACAGAGGACTTTTCCATAGGTGACCTGATACGTAATGTCAAAGCATCTTAGGCTCCTGAAATGATTGTCAAATGATGGAAAAGCACGTGCCAGCTTTACTCTACCAAATCTATTCAACTGAACGCAAAGGCAGACATGAGAACCTACCTGTCTTTCACCCAGCTAGACATTAAAGAAAGATGCAGAAAAAATAAAGACTTTCTTTTTGTAATTCTGTCATTCCCTTGTACATTAATAAAATGGATTATCGTCAAGGAATATACAACAAGATGGTTGAGAAAATATCAGTTACATGGGTGGTCTGGGCTACAACGTAAGAACAGGATGGAGAAGCTCAGGGCCAGCTGGACAACCCTGACATGGACTGTGGTCCCCAGTCCCAAGGTGTTGAATCCACACTGACGCTGCAGGGCGAGGGTGGACGGACAGCGTTAACTGGGAGAGCCAAGAAAGTGCCGTGAAGGCTGGAAACTGGGCTGGGGAGAGCAGTGGGAGCTGGGCGGGAACAGAAGAGATGGGGAAGGATGGAATTGTCAGGGATTAGACCAGAGGACGTGGGTGGGAAGGAGGAAAGGAATGGAGAGTGATTCAGACATTTATAACCAGTACGAGTGCCAAGCAGGCACTGATGCCTTCAGGGGCAACCTGACCTGTGGCCTGCTGCCCAGACACCTTGGAGCGGGGGCAAGGGTTCTTGTGCCACTCCCGGAGTGACTGGGCATGCAGAAGGCCAGGCCAATCTCCCATTGTGTCCACACAACTCGCCTGCCAGGCACTGTCTTGATCCCTTAGCAGCAATCCCCTCTCCGATGATACTGCTGCCATTTACTTTTTTAGAGGTCTGTGCTCAAAACGTTCACAATGATTATAACTGAGTAGAAATGAAATACCACTCTGAATTCTATAATGAAAACTTAAAATGTATAAACCCTTCACATTTAATGACCAAACAAGGACCATCTAAGTGGAGCAGCTTTGCCAATTCTGGATGTATCCCAGCAGAGACTTTCATGAGATTCATTTGCTTATAATGGGATCTCATAGAGATCTGTGGTGAAAAAAAGAGGAATAATGAGGGGAAATTTGCTCTATGGCTATTAAGATACGTTTACTACGAAGCCGTCATGCGGTAGGCTTGTAAACGCGCAGACCGATGAAGTAGAATGGAGAACTTGTAGACAGACCCAGGGACACGGGGGAGCTTCACACAGAATAAAGCTGTCGCTACAAATCAAAGGAAAAGAAGGGCTCGTGAAGCAATGAGCTGGGAAACCTGCCTCTCTGTATGGAGAAAGAGAAAATTGCATCCCCGTTGATTCCACGAAAGAGTGGACTACATTTCCAGGGGGATTAAAGACCGATAGGAAGGGAAAACTGAAAAGATAAGGCAAGAAAATGAAGGAGAACGTTCGTCTGAAATTGGGGAAAGAAAGTGCTTCCACGACTAAATGTTCAGAACAGAAAATGTTATAAAGACAAGAAAACAGATGAGTTTGATTATCAAGAACACCACGGACAAAATTAATTTAGCTGATGGAGGACATATTTGCAATGTCTAAAACTGACAGGGCATTAGTAACGAGATAATAGAGGACACTTGCAAACAGCAATAAAACCACAGGAAAAATAGGCCAAGGACAGCAATAATTTCCAAAAAAAGGAAATCCGAAAGGTCAGCAAACACATCAGACATGTTAGTGATTGGAGGAATGCAGATTAAAACAGTACTGAGACATTTTGTAGTTACTGTCATGATACCAAATAAGGCTGGTGAGATGGGGACACATGGGCCGCCATGCAGGTGCAGAGCCATGCTGGGGTTCCAGTTGACTAGCGTGAGCACACATTTCCGTTCACTTGAGAGAGTCACGGTTTATGCTTCTTGTCCTGGTGTGGGTATTAAAGTGCCCCCTGGATGATAAGCTATAAGACCACATTCGTGGGATCCAACAAGTCCTTGCAGTTATATTTCCCAGTGAAATCCTCAGGTCCACAGGATCTGTATGCAGTATTCATGGCATCAGTGGAGAGAACTTGAAAGTTCAA
>SJYX01019129.1:77480-109537 GCA_006410675.1 Oreotragus oreotragus | reverse complement strand
GGGAGGGCGGCGGGGAGGGGGGCCAGGCAGGACAGGTGACACATGGTGGATACATACACAAAGGATTATGCAGGTATAAGGAGCAACGGTTTAGATGAACCCACAGCAATATGGGTGGATGATAAAAGCAATGCTGAGTGGGGAGAATTGACTCACGAGAGACACAACTTTATACCATTTACACAAATTAAAAGTGTGTGTACACAGAGAAATACACATTTTGCAGAAAACACATATAAACAAAGAGATACACATTAAGCACATTGGGATGATGAAGAAATGGGAAAGAAAAAGAGTAATTACAGCATAAAGAACCAGAGTCTATTTTTGTACGCATAGACTGTTCTGTGAAAGGTCTCTGGGATAAACCTTCAGTGAGTCACCCATTGCAACATCTTGGTTGCTACTGTTTGCTAAGAACTTTAGTTCTAGAAGTCGCAAAGGAAAATATCCTGATCCATTCCACCACACTAATGAGAGAAACATGTTGATTGAGTTCTGTTGTGTGTCAGACGGTGAGGTAGCTACAGGGAACAAAAGCGTCTTCAAGGGCCCATCATCAAGTTCCTGCCTTAAATTAAAATGCTTTTACTAGCAAAAAATTCTCTTTGATGTAACTTGTCATAACAAATACATGGACCAAGTAGGTCTCAGCTCACATGTTTTGAGAATTGAGACAGTATTTAGGGAGAATGGAGTCCAGTTCATTTTTTATGGGAGCCTGCATCCTGAGTAGTGTTTTAAAGGAAGGGAAAGATAGAGTTGCTGAAGACGGGTGTTGCTGATAGAGAAAATGAGAGAAGCCACAAGAAACTGTGGGGAATTCTTAAAGTGATGAGAACACCAGAGCATCTTCCCTGTCTCCTGAGAAACCTGTATGCAGATCAAGCAGCAACAGTTAGAATCTTACACAGAACAATTGACTGGTTTAAAAATTGGGAATGGAATATGACAAGGCAGTATATTGTCACCCTGCTTATTTAACTTTTATACAGAGTACATCATGCAAAATGCTGGGCTGGATGAATCACAAGCTGGAATCAAAATTCACAGGAGAAATATCAAAAACCTCAGATATGCAAATGGTAACACTCTAATGGCAGAAAGCCAAGAGAAACTAAAGGGCCTCTTGATGAGGGTGAAAGAGAGTGAAACTCTCTTAAAACTCTTAAAACTCAACATTCAAAAAACTAAGATCATGACATTCAGTCTCATCACTTCATAGCAAATGCTGCTGCTGCTAAGTCACTTCAGTCGTGTCCGACTCTGTGTGACCCCATAGACGGCAGCCCACCAGGCTCCCCCATCCCTGGGATTCTCCAGGCAAGAATACTGGAGTGGGTTGCCATTTCCTTCTCCAATGCATGGAAGAGAAAAGTGAAAGTGAAGTCGCTCAGTCTGTCTGACTGTTAGCGACCCCATGGACTGCAGCCCACCAGGCTCCTCCGTCCATGGGATTTTCCAGGCAAGAATACTGGAGTGGGTTGCCGTTTCCTTCTCCAGTGCATGAAAGAGAAAAGTGAAGGTGAAGTCGCTCAGTCTGTCCGACTGTCAGCGACCCCATGGGCTGCAGCCCACCAGGCTACTCCGTCCATTGGATTTTCCAGGCAAGAGCACTGGGGTGGGGTGCCGTAGCAAATAGATGGTGGGAAATGGAAACAGTAATAGATTTTATTTTCCTGGGCTCCATAATCACCCAGCAGATGGTGGCTGCAACCACGAAATTAAAAGACACTTGCTCCTTGGGAGAAAAGCTATGACAAACCTAGACAGCATATTAAAAAGCAGAGACATCACTTTGTCGACAAAGGTCCATCTAGTCAAAGCTATGGTTTTTCCAGTAGTCATGTATGGACGTGAGAGCTGGACCATAAAGAAAGCTGAACGCCAAAGAATTGACGCTTTCGAACTGTGGTGATGAAGAAGACTCTTGAGAGTCCCTTGTACTACAAGGACATCAAACCAGCCCATCCTAAAGGAAATCCACCCTGAATATCCACCGGAGGGACTGATGCTGAAGCTCCAATACTTTGGCCACCTGGTGTGAAGAGCTGACTCATTGGAAAAGCCCCTGACACTGGGAAAGATTGAAGGCAGGAGGAGAAGGGGACGACAGAGAATGAGATGGTTGGATGACATCACCGACTCGATGGACATGAGTTTGAGCAAGCTCTGGGAGTTGGTGATGGACAGGGAAGCCTGGCTTCCCGTGGTCCACGGGATCGCAAAGAGTCGGCCACAACTGAGCAACTGAACAACAACTACAGGAGAGGAAGGATGAGTTTCCAAGGGCTTTGGGGAAATGGGGCGAAGGGTGTGGGAAGCGTTCTAGAGCCCAGATTCTCCCTCAGATACTGCGGGGATGAAAACCATCCAGATAAAAAGCCTTGCTGGCTGAGAGCACCTTGAAATCTTTAATAAAAAGACACATTCATTTGTTTCAGGAGGCATAAAGAGAATGGCAGCGGGAAATTTATGGCACTGAAATGACACTTGAGGGATGATCATTCTTTTCAACTTGCATGGAACAGCCTGGGGCAGAGAGATTAGAGGCCTAGGCTGCAGTTTGAAGGCGCTGAATAAAATCTCTTCTCTGCACATCCCAGGTCTGAAACCTCTGAGAAAAACCCCCAGAGCTTGCTTGCTGATAAAGCCACTATTGGGAAATGTGGTTGAGCTCCGGGAGTGCATGAGCATTCTAAACCAAACCACGGGGCGCTGTTCTATGTCGTCTCTCCCAGCACATTTTGCAGCCAAGGCGAGGAGCAGCCGGTGGGGTCCACAGTCCTGAGGCTGTGGGGGCATCGCTAGTCTAGATGCAAAACACACTTGTCCGGCAAGGACGCTGGAAGCCCCCAGTTCTTGCTGAGTTAGTGTGCAGGAGGGTGGAAGGGAGGGTGGCGCTGGGGGGCAAGCCCAGGACTGCATGGGACAGTGCACACGGAGGCCCGTGGGGAGGACAAGCCTCAAGCCCTCGTTCAAGGTGTGTCCACTACAAACCCCGGGACCTCTTCTTCCAGCTTCCCTTAGGTGTATGACCTTGCACTCCCAGCTGTGACAGTTCCCAACATGGAAAGTGTGACCCCTGAGAACGCACTTGGTTTGTGTTCAGGATGCAAAGGTTGTGTGGCAGGGCCTGGGGCCAGCCTGTGTGTTTTCTGCCACACACACACACACACACACACACAAACACACACAGAGCAGCCCCAGCCAGCAGCGTGGCCCCCGTGCAGGAGCACACCCACAGTGGCAGCGCCAGGGAGCTGAATGGGGTGTCGCTGCCCACGTTGAGCTCCTGTGAACACAGACAATAAAGCCGGCCTGTAGACGGGGGAAGGCGCACGCCCAGCCTGCAGGCGGGTTTTGTCTGGCTTGCAAAGTGTTTTGAAAAAAACATTGCCAATATTTAAAATTGGGAAATTTCATATGAAAATCAGGATTTCAAGCTTTCCTTAAACTTAGACATGTGGCGGGACAGGGCCCACACTCCCACATGGGAACAGTCATCAGCAGAAGCAGGGGCAGCCGGCCCACCATGCCTCTGCAGGGATCGCCTTCCGCCCAGCCCCTTGTGATGCCAGCCTTGTGTCTAGGGTGTACTCTGAAGTGACATGCCCACAGGCCTGGCTAACAGCAGAGTTGGCATCAGCTCAGATCGTACAGCTGTCTTTGGGCTCTGCCACCCCACCATCCAGGCATTCCGGAATCAAATTGTTGGTGGGGGCGGGGGGGTGTCACTTGAGGATCCAGTCTGAGGAAGTGGTTTGGAATTTCAGGGATGCTGCCAAGTTCATAGAAATTCATGGAGAATCTGGTAAACTCCAAATAGCTGAAGGCCAAGTTTAATTAAGTGTAAACTTTGGGGGCTTGTTTCATCTGTTTTGCTCCCCCTATAGCTAATCGTCTGACAAGGGGTAAGAGCTCAGTAAATATTTGTCAAATGAAGAATGTGGTCCATGTTTCAGCCTAAAGCATTGCTCAAGATGTGATACAGCTGAGTTCATTCTGGAGTGAGTCCCTCTGCCATTCAGTAAGGTCAGCCGGGTCAGGTAACATTGATCACTTGCTACAGCATTTGTTTGCCTTGTTGGCATATAGCTTTATTATTTAAGTTCCAGTTCTCCAGGGTACATGTTAGATCTTTAGGATTCAGACCTTTAATGCTCAGTGGGATATAAGAGTCACTGTGGAGAACACAGATGACACTACCCTAATGGCAAAAAGCAAAGAGAGTGAAAGAGGAGAGTGAAAAGCTGGCTTAAAACTCAACATTCAAAAAACTAAGATCATAGCATATGGTCCCATTACTTCTTGACAAATAGATGAGGAAAAAGTAGGAAGAGTGGCAAATTTTATATTCTTGGGCTTCAAAATCAGGACAGACAGTGACTGCAGCCATGAAATTCAAAGATGCTTGCTCCTTGGAAGAAAAGCTATGACAAACCTAGATAGCATATTTAAAAGCAGAGATATCACTTCTTTGCTGACAAAGGTCTATCAGCTGTGGTTTTTCCTGTAGTCTTCTATGGATGTGAGAGTTGGACCGTAAAGAAGGCTGAGCACCAAAGAATCGATGCTTTTGAACTATGGTGTTGGAGAAGACTCTTGAGCATCCCTTGGACTGCAAGGAGATCAAACCAGTCTATCCTAAAGGAAATCAATCCTGAATATTCATTGGAAGGACTAGATGCTAAAGCTGAAGCTCCAATACTTAGGCCACCTGATGCTAAGAACTGACTCATTGGAAAAGCTCCTGATAGTGGGAAAGACTGAAGGCAGGAGAAGGGGATGACAGAGGATGAGATGGTTGGATAGCATCACCAACTCAATGGACATGAGTTTGAGTAAGCTCCAGGAGTTGGTGATAGACAGGGAAGCCTGGAATGCTGCAGTTCAGTTCGTGGGGTTGCAAAGAGTCGGATACAACCGAGTGACTGAACTGAATTGAAACTTTAAGAGAACCCTTGAAAGTTTATAAACAGATGGATTTTTTTTTTTTAATGTGTTTTTTCTCCTCCTGTCATCTGGATTTCAGCGGTGTTTTGGACAATTGCATCTAGGTTGAAGTGAAGTGAAGTGAAGTGAAGTCGCTCAGTCGTGTCCGACTCTTTGCAACCCCATGGACTGTAGCCTCCTAGGCTCTTCTATCCATGGGATTTTCCAGGCAATAGTCCTGGAGTGGATTGCCATTTCCTTCTCCAGAGGATCTTCCCAACCCAGGGATCGAACCCGGGTCTCCTGCATTGTAGACAGACGCTTTACCATCTGAGCCACCAGGGAAGTCNACTCTTTGCAACCCCATGGACTGTAGCCTCCTAGGCTCTTCTATCCATGGGATTTTCCAGGCAATAGTCCTGGAGTGGATTGCCATTTCCTTCTCCAGAGGATCTTCCCAACCCAGGGATCGAACCCGGGTCTCCTGCATTGTAGACAGACGCTTTACCATCTGAGCCACCAGGGAAGTCTAGGTTAGTAAACCATTTCCATGGTTGGCAATCCAGCAGACGGTGTGGTATGTTGGAAGGAAAACTGGTCTGAGTAATGGAACCTGGCTTTTGTACTAACTAGCAGTGTTCATTCTTTCGTTTACTTATTGAACAACTATGAGGTGCTAGTCTTAGCTGCTGAAAGTATCGCAATGAACAAGACAGCCAGGAGCTTCGATTTTTGCGTCGGAGACAGAAAGAAAAAAAAAAAAAGACCCAAACAAGCGAGTCTACAGCAGAGAATGCCAAGTGCTCTCGACACAGTAGATCAGGTAAAGTGGCAGAGAGTGCTCCCAGGGGCAGCACTCCACATGGGGAGCTGTCAGAGGAGGGGGTGTTTGGGCAAAACACTGGAACACTAGGAAAGGCCAGGCTGGCAGAGATGCGGGAAGCACATTCCAAGCAGAGGGAACCCCTGCGGTGGGCAGCTGGGGGAAATCAAGGATGGGGAGGGAGGGACACAGAGCTGGAGAAGCAGGAAGGGGCCAGACCACCCAGGGACAAGGAAGACAAGAAAGGACAAGGAAGGGGTCTGCATTTTACTGTGAAATCCGCTGCGGGAGACTCAATCTGATAAATTCTTAAATGGGGCCGTTGGATCAGAAGCACAGAGGATGGAGTGGAGTCAAGGCAAAGAGAGGAATTCAACCTGACCTCTAGCTTCAGGGCCAACAGGAAGGTTGGAAGGATGGTAGTTTAAAAAAAATCCAGATTACTGGAAACGCGAAGTACACAACTGTTGCTGGGGGGAGAGGTTGGGGCTAGAGATGCATTTAAGCCTTGGAGCAGCTGAGATGACCTGGGAAGAGAGAGTCCATAGATAAGGGGCAAGGAATGAACTTTGAGTCACCTGAGCTCCGGGATATGCCTGCAGTGAGAGATTGGGCGAGGAGTAAGAGAGAGGAGAGCCAGCCTCGGGGGAGGAAACAGGAAAGGCGGGGTGGGGGGGTGGCAAGGAACAAACAAGAACCCCAAGAGGAGAATGTTTCCTTGGGCCTGCTCCACGTATCCAAGTCCGCTTGGAGAGGCGTAAGGCAAGATGCCGTCCCTGGGCTGTCCTGACAAGAGAAGCTTGGGTACAGGAGTGTAGGCAGTTGAGCCTCTGTGGGCTCTTTCCTTTGTTAAACGTGGGTATCCGAGTAGATGATGTTCAAGCTCCTCCCTGTCTACTGACTCATCTTACAACAAGGCTGGAAACTGGAAACTTTTTTTTTTTTTTCCAAAAAAAACTCCTAAATTGATAAAAACAACAATAAAATAAGCAATGACATGTGGGATTTTATTAGTCAAACAAGTGCTGTCGTTAGTCCTCTTTTACATAAAGACTACTAAGGTTATTTATGCAAGGTTTCAAGTAAGCCAAAGAAACAAAACAGAACACCCCGTGGCCAGAATTATTAGCAGACTCAAATCACATAAACAGCACCGTCCCTCCTAGATTACCGTGCCAGGAGTCTTCTCGATCACTGTCCTGTGTGTGTACTAGTTGTTCAGTCATGTCCAGCTCTTTGCGACCCCACGGACTGTAGCTGGCCAGACTCCTCAGTCCATGGAATTCTCCAGGCAAGAAGACTGGAGTGGGTTGCCACACTCTCCTCCAGGGGGTCTTCCCCACCCAGGGATTGAATCCCAGCCTCCTGCCTTGCAGGCAGATTCTTTACCAAAATGATCTCTAGGCACAGGGCAGGGTGACCACCTTGCAGGCCGTACTTGCTCCTTCTTACGCTCTTTCACCTACTGTCCTGAATTTTCACCCAAGGTTATTGAGTCCTGCCAGATAACACAAATCCTTGTTTCACCAAGGGTAGTCTATTTCCTTGTTGCCTATTGACTGTTCTTTAGAAGTAACAGGCGCTAGAAACTGTCATGCTATTTGTGAGCTTGCTCTTGGTTGAGATTAGCCTGGCACCAGCATGGAGACAGGTTCCGAGGTGCCTGACGGGGAGTCTGTGACCGGGAGACGTGGATGTTCTGTGCAGACAGGTCTCTCCTGCTTGTCTGCGTCTAAAGCCTCTGAGAAAGTGAAAGCGAAGTCGCTGTTGTGTCCGGTTCTTTGGGATCCCACGGGCTGTAGCCTGTCAGGCTCCTCCATCCATGGGATTTTCCAGGCAAGAGTGCTGGAGTGGATTGCCATTTCCTTCTCCAGGGGACCTTCCCAACCCAGGAATTGAACCCGAGTCTCCCACATTGTAGGCAGACGCTTTACCGTGGGAGCCTCCAGGGAAGCCCAGAAGCCTCTGAGAGGGTCGCCCTAACTCACCTTCCTTTCACCTTGCCTGAGTAGCTCCGAGCAATTTAGCAACAGACAGCCTTTCAGCTGGGCTCACGTGCAGATGTATGATTTCCCTCCTCTGGCTGAAAACCCGAAACCCTGAAATGAGGTGCAAGCTGTACCAGGTCAATAGTGAAAGTGAAGTCGCTCAGTTGTATCCGACTCTTTGTGACCCCATGGACTGTAGCCCACCAGGCTCCTCTGTCCATGGGATTCTCCAGGCAAGAATACTGGAGTGGGTTGCCATTTCCTTCTCCAGGGGATCTTCCCAACCCAGGGATCGAACCCGGGTCTCCTGCATTGCAGGCAGACACTTTATCCTCTGAGCCACCAGGGAAGCCTACCAGGTCAATAGCTAGTCTAAAGAGAGTAGGGAATGGTATCTGAGACTCCTGGCTTCAGGCTTTCTCACTTCCTTCCACGGTACTGATTATCATATGTGAACAAAAACCATGACTTACAAACCAGGGGAATAACTTCACAAAAGAAGGGTGAAGGGTGAGGCAAGGTAAGTACCATTTGTCAAGTTCCTGCCACATCCTATGTCAGTGGTTCTCCAGTTTTTGAGTATATCAGGCTCACCTGGAGACTTGTTAAAGACAAGATCCCTGGGCTCACCTGCGACTTACTGCCCCATGTTTTCTGGAGGAGGTTCCATTAGTGAATCTAATGCATACCTGATTCAGCATCACAGTCCAAAGCAACTGGCAGAGATTCCATGGAGTGCAGTCTTGTGTGTAAGCTGTGGGGATGAGGTGGGGGTGCAGTGGTTGGGAAGGGGCTTTTAGGTTTAGGTTCTAACATAGGTGAAATTAAGTTACCCTTGGAAAGTCCTTTTAAAACATAAGATACAGTATAAGTGTTTTTGTGGGGAGATAAAAACCTGTACAGTAAGTAACATGTACTATAAGATTTAATGCTTTCAGTAATGTAAGACATAAGGAAAGTATATGCAAAATATGATGTGCTATTTTATTTTTAATAGTTGATTCAGTTTACTGATATAATTTTCCAATTTCTGTAGTGACCATTCTTTTTTGCAATTATTCCTTGTCTCTATACTTTTTTTTTGAAATATAGTTGATTTACAATTTAAGTCTGAATTTGGTAATAAGGAGTTCATGATCTGAGCCACAGTCAGCTCCTGGTCTTGTTTTTGTTGACTGTATAGAGCTTCTCCATCTTTGGCTGCAAAGAAGATAATCAATCTGACTTTGGTGTTGACCATCTGGTGATGTCCATGTGTAGAGTCTTCTCTTGTGTTGTTGGAAGAGGGTGTTTGCTATGACCAGTGCATTTTCTTGGCAAAACTCTATTAGTCTTTGCCCTGCTTCATTCTGCATTCCAAGGTCAAATTTGCCTGTTACTCCAGGTGTTTCTTGACTTCCTACTTTAGCATTCCAGTCCCCTATAATGAAAAGGACATCTTTTTTTGGGTGTTCTAAAAGGTCTTGTAGGTCTTCATAAAACTGTTCAACTTCAGCTTCTTCAGCATTACTGGTTGGGGCATAGACTTGGATCAGAGATCATTCTGTCGTTTTTGAGATTGCATCCAAGTACTGCATTTCGGACTCTTTTGTTGACCATGATGGCTATTCCATTTCTTCTGAGGGATTCCCACCCGCAGTAGTAGATATAATGGTCATCTGAGTTAAATTCACCCATTCCAGTCCATTTTAGTTCGCTGATTCCTAGAATGTCGATGTTCACCCTTGCCATCTCTTGTTTGACCACTTCCAAGTTGCCTTGATTCATGGACCTGACATTCCAGGTTCCTATCCAATATTGCTCTTTACAGCATCGGACCTTGCTTCTATCACTAGTCACATCCACACCTGGGTATTGTTTTTGCTTTGGCTCCATCCCTTCATTCTTTCTGGAGTTATTTCTCCATTGATCTCCAGTAGCATATTGGGCCCCTACTGACCTGGGGAGAGTCTCTTTTGGTATCCTATCATTTTGCCTTTTCATACTGTTCATGGGGTTCTCAAGGCAAGAATACTGAAGTGGTTTGCCATTCCCTTCTCCAGTGGACCACATTCTGTTAGACCTCTCCACCATGACCCGCCCGTCTTGGGTTGCCCTGCGGGCATGGCTTAGTTTCATTGAGTTAGACAGGCTGTGGTCCTAGTCTAACTAGTGATTAGATTGACTAGTTTTCTGTGAGTATGGTTTCAGTGTGTCTGCCCTCTGATGCCTTTTTGCAACACCTGCCATCTTACTTGGGTTTCTCTTACCTTGGGCGTGGGATATCTCTTCATGGCTGCTCCAGCAAAGCGCAGCCGCTGCTCCTTACCTTGGATGAGGGGTATCTCCTCACCGCCGCGCTTCCTGACCTTCAGCGTGGGATGGCTCCTCTAAGCCCTCCTGCACCCATGCAGCCACCGCTCCTTGGTGATGGACAGGGAGGCCTGGCGTGCTGCGATTCATGGGGTCGCAAAGAGTCGGACACGACTGAGCGACTGAACTGAACTGATTTACAAT
Organism: Oreotragus oreotragus; assembly: GCA_006410675.1. NCBI lineage: Eukaryota > Metazoa > Chordata > Mammalia > Artiodactyla > Bovidae > Oreotragus > Oreotragus oreotragus. The sequence continues at coordinate 99,295 of SJYX01019129.1, read as the reverse complement.
ATCACATTAGTTTCAGGTGTACAACACAGTGATTCAGTTAAGTATATATATACTTTTCAGCTTCGTTTTCAGCCTCTTCTCCCTTATAGGCTATATAGTGGATCCTTGCTGATTGTCTACTTCATATATAACAGTGCATATGTGTTCATCCTAACCTCCTGATTTACCCCTTCCCTCACCTCCCTCTCCCCTTTGTAACCGTAAGTTTGTTTTCTATGTCTGTGAATGTCTCTATATTTTGGAAATGTTTTTTTCTTTTAGAGTCCACATATAAGCAATAAGATATGACATTTATCTTTGGCTTAATTCACTTAGTATGGTAATCTCCAGATCCATCCATATTGCTGCAAATGGCATCATTTCTCATTCTTTACATGGAATATTATTCAGTCATAAAAAAGAATATATATATATATACACACACACACATATATGCACATACACACAGATATACACACACATATATACACATACACACAGATACACACACACATACACACATCTACCTACACACATGCCACATGTCCTCTACCCATTCATCTGTCAGTGGACATTTACGTTGCTTCCATGTCTTGGCTATTGTGAATAGTGTTGCAGTGAATACTGGAATGAATGTATCTTTTTGAATGATAGTTTCCTCCGGATATATGCCCAGGAGTGGGATTGTTGGGTCATATGGTAGCTCTATTTTTAGTTTTTTTTTTTAAGAAACTTCCATACTGTTCCCCATAGTGGCTGTACCAATTTAAATTCCCACCAACAGTGTAGGAGGGTTCCTTTTTCTCCACACCCTCTCCAGCATTATCTGTAGATTTTTTTAAATTGAAATATAGTTGATTTACAAAGTACTATTTTAACTTATCCCATAAAATTATACCTAGAAGTTGCCTTTGAGTTAGCTGAGTGCTCACATTGTATGACTCAGTGACACAAGAACACTATGAAATAAACATTATCTCCAGCCTACAGATGGAGAGGTGGGAGCTCGGTCAGGTTGACATTTGCCCAAAGTGACCAGCTTGTGAGTTGGAACCAGGATTGACTTAGCTCTGTGTGCTTCTAAAACCTGTGATCTTTTTTCCTTTTTACAACACTGCCACAGGTCAGTTCATTTCTTAGTATTCCCCTGAAGGGTAAAGTGTAGAAATGCTTCAGAAGGTATTAGGCTACTGCTATTTCAAACATCCAGTTAAAACAAAATACTGTAACCTGGGTGAGATAAAAAAAAAAATTAAGAGGCATATCCTATCAGTATAGTTGGGGACCAAAAATGACTAACAAGGCTCCAGGCAGTGATAAGAGCTGGAGATAGAGCATGGGAGGAATGACATGTCCAACCTGAAGTTTTATCACTAGAAGGTTAAATACCTTTCAGTTACCTTAATAATGCAGTTCCCTTTATATTTTTACTTCTTAAAAGTTCCTTTTTGAGAGGGAGCAGACCTGCCCCAATTGAGGACCAAATCTCAAAAAAGGCCTCCCTACTCACCTGGATGTCTGAAATGCCCTGGACCTGCAGCTAGGGGTGGGGGAAGGGGTCATAGGAGACAAGGGCTATCCCTAAAGCAGTCCATCCCAAAGAGAGGATAGGCATTAAGAGGCCAGAATGGTGCTAAATACTTTGCACACATTACCTCATTCAATCCCTACAACCCCATGAAGTGGGTCTTACTAGTATCTCTATCCTGCTGCTAAGTCGCTTCCGTCGTGTCCGACTCTGTGTCACCCCATCGACCACAGCCCACCAGGCTCCCCCGTCCCTGGGATTCTCCAGGCAAGAACACTGGAGTGGGTTGCCATTTCCTTCTCCAGTGCATGAAAGTGAAAAGTGAAAGTAAAGTCACTCAGTCCTGTCTGACTCTTCACAACCCCATGGACTGCAGCCTACCAGGCTCTTCCGCCCATGGGATTTTCCAGGCAAGAGTACTGGAGTGGGGTGCCATCGCCTAAGAGACTCTTAGGGTTTAGTGTTTGCCCAGTCACTAATTGCTCTCTGTGCCAGGGCAGATTTGCACTCTTACTGTGTTTCAGGCACTGTTCTAGGGATCTTACATGTATCCACTCATTGTTGCTGTGCTAGCCACTCAGTGGTGTCCAACTCTTTGTGACCCCATGGACTATAGCACACCAGGCTCCTTTGTCCATGAAATTCTCCAGGCCAGACTACTGGAGTGGGTTGCCATTCCCTTCTCCAGGGGATCTTTCTGACCCAGGGATGGAATCTGGGTCTCACCGTCTGAACCACTAGGGAAATCCTTGACTCCTTAAATCCTCGTAACAACTCTATGAAATAGGTGCCATAATTATGCCATTTTACAGATGTTAGTGTTAAATAACTTATTCAACTCAAATAGGGAGTTAGACCGGGAAAGGAATTCAGGAAAATCTCTGACCTCAACCCTTAGCCTACATCACAATCACCTGGAGGGCTTTAAGATTCAGACTTCGGGCCCCAGGCGGAGAGTTTCTAATTCTGTAGGTTTTGGGAAGTACCTGTGAATTTCCATTTCTGCAAGTTCCCAGGTGATGCTGTTATTGCTAGTCTGGGAAGCTGGCTTTGAAAACCAGTGCTCTCATCAGCTCTCTTAATCGCTGCGCAACAAATCCCCATGGCCACCACGGTCCGTGTCTGTGTTTAATTCCTTTTGAAAACCATTTGCAAAAACAAAATAAAAAAAAATAATTCCCAGAATTTCTAAGGAGCTTTCTTCTCTAGCCCCCGCGCCCCCCCCCNGTCTACACTGAAGCCTTTGACTGTGTGGGTCACAACAAACTTTGGGAAATTATTAAAGAGATGGGAATACCAAACCACCTTACCTGTCTCCTGAGAAAACTGTATGCAAGTCAAGAAGCAGCAGGGAGAACTGGACATGGAACAACTGACTGGTTCAAAATTGGGGAAGCAATATGACAAGGCTATATATTGCACCTGCTTATTTAACTTATATGCAGAGTACATCATGTGAAATGCCAGTCTGGATGAATCACAAGCTATGACTGAGATTGCCAGGAGACATATAAATTACTTGAGATATGTAGATGATACCAATCTAATGGCAGAAAATGAAGAGGAACTAAAGAGCCTCTTGACGAGGGTGAAAGAGGAGAGTGAAAAAGCTGGCTTAAAACTAAGCATTCAAAAACTAAGATCATGACATCCAGTTCCATCACTCATGGCAAACAAATAGGGAAAAAGTGGAAATAGAGACAGATTTTATTTCCTTGGGCTCCACAATCACTGTGGATGGTGATTATGGCCATGAAATGAAAAGAAGCTTGCTCCTTAGAAGAAAAGCTATGAGAAGCCTAGACAGCATATTAAAAAGCAGAGATGTTACTTTGTTGACAAAGGCCCATATAGTCAAGCCACGGTTTTTCCAGTAGTCATGTACAGATGTGAGAGCTGGACCATAAAGAAGGCTGAGCACCAAAAAACTGATGCTTTTTAACTGTGGTGTTGAAGAAGACTCTTGAGAGTCCCNGTGCGACCTCATAGATGGCAGCCCACCAGATCCCTGGGATTCTCCAGGCAAGAATACTGGAGTGGAAAGAGGAGGGACAAGGAAAGGGGTTTGGGATTAAGGAATACAAATTACTATGTATTAAATAGATAAGCAACAAGGATATACTGTATGGCGCTATACCTGTCTCTTATACACATCTAGATGTGTATAAGAGACAGCCCTAGGACTGCAAGGAGATCAAACCAGTCCATCCTAAAGGAAATCAATCCTGAATATTCATTGGAAGGACAGGTGCTGAAGCTCTAATACTTTTGGCCACCTGATCCAAAAAGCTGACTCATTGGAGAAGACCATGATGCTGGGAAACAGTGAAGGAAAATGTTGAAGAGGAGAGCATAGGATGAGATGTTTAGATAGCATCACTGACTCAATGGACATGAGTTTGAGCAAACTCTAGGAGATAGTGAAGGACAGGGAATCCTGGTGTGGTAGCCCATGGGGTATTCCATGGGGTCACAAACAGTCAGACACAACTCAGCGAGTGACTGGACAACAACAATAAAATTTCAGGAAGAGAAAGCAGAAAATTCCATTTAAAACTGCATAAAAAAGAATAAAATACCTTGGAATAAACTTAACCAAGTATGTAAAAAATTTCTACACTGAAAAGTATAAAACACTGATGAAGGAATTTGAAAATGATACAAAAAAATAAGACACATATTAATCAAACTAACAAAGACTAAACACAAAGAATATTAAAAGCAGCAAGGGAGAAGCAACAAGTAAAATGCAAGGGAAACCCCATATGCTTAACAGCTGATGTTTCAGCAGAAACTCTGCAGGCCAGAAGGGAATGGAAAGTTATATTTAAAGTACTGAAAGGGAAAAATCTCCAAACAAGATTACTATATCTGGCAAGGATCTCATCCAACATTAATGGAGAAATCAAAAGCTTTTCAGCCAAGCAAAAGTTAAGAGAATTCAGTGCCACCAAACCAGCTTTACAACAAATGTTAAAGGGATTTATATAGTCAAGAAATACAAAAGAAAAAAAAATCTACAAAATCAACCCCAAACAATTATGAAAATGGCAATAGGAACATATATATCAATAATTACTTTAAATGTAAATGAATTAAATGCTCCAACCAAAAGACACAGACTGCCTGAATGGATACAAAACAAGGCCCATATACATGCTGTCTAAAGAAACCCATTTCAAACATAAAAACACATATAGACTGAAAGTGAGAGGATGGAAAAATATATTCACAAATGGGAAGCAGAAGAAAGCTGCAGTAGCAATCCTCGTATCAGACAAAATAGACCTTAAAATAAAGAAGATCATAAGAGATAAGGAAGGACACTACATAATGATCAAGGGATCAATCCAAGAGGAAGACATAACAATTGTAAATATCCTGTCTCTTATACACATCTAGATGTGTATAAGAGACAGTAATAAGGCTGTTTGGATATACAGTTGGTCCTCCATATCCAAGAGTTGTACATCTGCAAATTCAGCCAAACTTCAATCAGAAATATTTGGGAAAAAAGTGCAGAAAGTTCCCCAAAGCAAAACATTAATTTGCCACATGCCAGCAATTATCTACATAGCATTTACATTGTAATTACAGCTATTTATAAAGCTTTTACATTGTATTAGGTATTATAAGTAATCTAATAATGATTTAAACTATACAAGTATATGGGACGGTGCAGGTTCTTTATATGCAAAGAGGACTATCAATTTTCTATAAAGACTTGGCCATCTGAGGTTTTGGTACCCATGGTAGTCCTGAGATCAATCATCTGCAGATACTGAGGGATAACGATACTGCCATGTAAAGAAGGAACGGTTGCACTCTTGTAGTTTATGTTCAAGTGCTGTAGATTATTTGCAGATTATATTATAACAGCAGGCTTGGAAGGAATAGAAGAGTAGCAACTGCATTTTTTTNGCAAGGAGATCAAACCAGTCCATCCTAAAGGAAATCAGTCCTGAATATTCATTGGAAGGACTGAGGCTGAGGCTGAAGCTCCAATACTTTGGCAGCCTGATGCAAAGAACCGACTTATTACAAAAGAGCTTGATGCTGGGTAAGACTGAAGGGAATGACAGAGGATGAGATGGTGGGGTGGAATCACCAACTCAATGGACATGAGTCTGAGCAAGCTCTGGGAACTGGTGACAGACAGGGAAGCCTGGCATGTTGCAGTCCATGGGGTCACAAAGAATAGGACATGACTGAATGACTGAATGGAACTGAACTAGACAATTGCACTCATTTCATATCCTAATAAGGTTATGCTCAAAATCCTTCAAGCTAGGCTTCAGCAGGTCTCTTATACACATCTCAGGAGCATGTTGCAGTCCATGGGGTCACAAAGAATAGGACATGACTGAATGACTGAATGGAACTGAACTAGACAATTGCACTCATTTCATATCCTAATAAGGTTATGCTCAAAATCCTTCAAGCTAGGCTTCAGCAGTATGTGAAAAGAGAACTTCCAGATGCATAAGCTGGGTTTAGAAAATGCAGAGGAATCAGAGATCAGATTGTTAACATTCACTGGATCATAGAGAAAGCAAGGGGATTCCAGTAAAATATCTACTTCATTGTCTACACTGAAGCCTTTGACTGTGTGGGTCACAACAAACTTTGGGAAATTATTAAAGAGATGGGAATACGAAACCACCTTCCCTGTCTCCTGAGAAACCTGTATGTAAGTCAAGAAGCAGCAGTGAGAACTGGACATGGAACAACTGACTGGTTCAAAATTGGGGAAGTAATATGACAAGGCTGTATATTGCACCTGCTTATTTAACTTATATGCAGAGTACATCATGTGACATGCCAGTCTGGATGAATCACAAGCTATGACTAAGATTGCCAGGAGACATATAAATTACTTGAGATATGTTGATGATACCACTCTAATGGCAGAAAATGAAGAGGAACTAAAGAGCCTCTTGATGAGGGTGAAACAGGAGAGTGAAAAAGCTAGTTTAAAACTAAACATTCAAAAACTAAGATCATGACATCCAGTCCCATCACTCATGGCAAAAAATAGGGAAAAAGTGGAAATAGAGACAGATTTTATTTCCTTGGGTTCCACAATCACTGTGGATGGTGACTATGGCCATGAAATGAAAAGAAGCTTGCTCCTTGGAAGAAAAGCTATGAGAAGCCTAGACAGCATATTAAAAAGCAGAGATGTTACTTTGCTGACAAAGGCCCATATAGTCAAGCCACGGTTTTTCCAGTAGTCATGTACAGATGTGAGAGCTGGACCATAAGGAAGGCTGAGCACCAAAAAACTGATGCTTTTGAACTGTGGTGTTGGAGAAGACTCTTGAGAGTCCCTAGGCCTGCAAGGAGATCAAACCAGTCCATCCTAAAGGAAATCAATCCTGAATATTCATTGGAAGGACAGGTGCTGAAGCTCTAATACTTTTGGCCACCTGATCCAAAAAGTTGACTCATTGGAGAAGACCATGATGCTGGGAAACAGTGAAGGAAAATGTTGAAGAGGAGAGCATAGGATGAGATGTTTAGATAGCATCACTGACTCAATGGACATGAGTTTGAGCAAACTCTAGGAGATAGTGAAGGACAGGGAATCCTGGTGTGGTAGCCCATGGGGTATTCCATGGGGTCACAAACAGTCAGACACAACTCAGCGAGTGACTGGACAACAACAATAAAATTTCAGGAAGAGAAAGCAGAAAATCCCATTTAAAACTGCATAAAAAAGAATAAAATACCTTGGAATAAACTTAACCAAGTATGTAAAAAATTTCTACACTGAAAAGTATAAAACACTGATGAAGGAATTTGAAAATGATACAAAAAAATAAGACACATATTAATCAAACTAACAAAGACTAAACACAAAGAATATTAAAAGCAGCAAGGGAGAAGCAACAAGTAAAATGCAAGGGAAACCCCATATGCTTAACAGCTGATGTTTCAGCAGAAACTCTGCAGGCCAGAAGGGAATGGAAAGATATATTTAAAGTACTGAAAGGGAAAAATCTCCAAACAAGATTACTGTATCTGGCAAGGATCTCATCCAACATTAATGGAGAAATCAAAAGCTTTTCAGCCAAGAAAAAGTTAAGAGAATTCAGTGCCACCAAACCAGCTTTACAACAAATGTTAAAGGGATTTATATAGTCAAGAAATACAAAAGAAAAAAAAATCTACAAAATCAACCCCAAACAATTATGAAAATGGCAATAGGAACATATATATCAATAATTACTTTAAATGTAAATGAATTAAATGCTCCAACCAAAAGACACAGACTGCCTGAATGGATACAAAACAAGGCCCATATACATGCTGTCTAAAGAAACCCATTTCAAACATAAAAACACATATAGACTGAAAGTGAGAGGATGGAAAAATATATTCACAAATGGGAAGCAGAAGAAAGCTGCAGTAGCAATCCTCGTATCAGACAAAATAGACCTTAAAATAAAGAAGATCATAAGAGATAAGGAAGGACACTACATAATGATCAAGGGATCAATCCAAGAGGAAGACATAACAATTGTAAATATCCATGCACACAACATAGGAGCACCTCAACACATAAGACAAACACTAACAGACATAAAAGGAGAAACTGACAGTGACATAATAATACCAGAAGACTTCAGCACTCCACTCACACCAATGGACAGATCATCAAAAAATAAAATTAATAAGGAAACACAGCTCTTATATTAGATGAGATGGATCTCATTGATATCTTCAGGACATCCATCCAAATGCAGAAGAATACACCTTCTTCTCAAGTGTGCATGGAACATTCTCCAGGGTAAACCACATCTTGGGTCACAAATCAAACCTCAGTAAATTTAAGAGAACTGAAATTGTATCAAGCATCTTCTCCAACCACAATGCTATGAGACTAAATATCAATTACAAAAAAAAAAAAACTGTAAGAAACACAAACACATGGAGATTAAACAACACGTTTCTAAATCTGTCTCTTATACACATCTNATTCTCCAGGGTAAACCACATCTTGGGTCACAAATCAAACCTCAGTAAATTTAAGAGAACTGAAATTGTATCAAGCATCTTCTCCAACCACAATGCTATGAGACTAAATATCAATTACAAAAAAAAAAAAACTGTAAGAAACACAAACACATGGAGATTAAACAACACGTTTCTAAATAACCAACATGTTACTGAAGAAATAAAGAGGGAAATAAAAAAATTTCTAGAAACAAATGACAATGAAAACACGACAACTCAAAACCTATGAGACACAGCAAAAGCAGTTCTAAGAGGGAAGTTTATAGCAATTCAATCCTACCTCAAGAAACAAGAAAAACATCAAATAGACAACCCAACTTTACACCTAAAACAACTGGGAAAAGAACAACAACAAAAAAACCATAATTAGTAGAAGGAAAGAAATCATAAAGATCTGAGCAGAAATAAATGAAAAAGAAATGAAAGGAACAGTAGTAAAGATTAATAAAACTAAAAGCTGGTTCATTGAGAAGATAAACAAAATTGATAAACCTTTAGCCAGACTCATCAAGAAAAAAAGAGAGAAGAATCAAATCAACAAAATTAGAATTAAAAAGGAGAGGTCACAACATTCAAAGCAGAAACACAAAGGATTATAAAAGACTATTATGAACAATTATATGGCAATAAAATGGATAACCTGGAAGAAATGGATAGATTCTTAGAAAAGTTCAATCTTCCAAGACTGAACCAGGAAGGAATAGAAATTATAAACAACCCAATTACAAGCACTGAAATTGAAGCTGTGATCAAAAATCTCCCAAAAAACAAAAGCCCAGGACCATACGGCTTCACAGGAGAATTCTATCAATCATTTAGAGAAGAGCTAATGCCTATCCTTCTAAAACTCTTTCAAAAAATTTCAGAGAAAGGAACACTTCCAAACTCATTCTACAAGGCCACCATCACCCTGATACCAAAACCAGACAAAGACAACACAAAAAAAGAAAACTACAGGCCAATATCACTGATGAACATAGATGCAAAAATCCTCAACAACATTTTAGCAAACAGAATTCAGCAACACATCAAAAAACTCATACACCATCAAGTTGGGTTTATTCCAGGAATGCAAGGATTCTTCAATATAAGCAAATCAACCAATGTGATACACCATATCAACAAATTGAAAGATAAAAACCATATGATCATCTCAATAGATGCATAAAAGACCTTTGACAAAATTCAGCATCCATTTATGTTTAAAACTCTTCAAACAATGGGCATAGAAGGAACCTACCTCAACATAGGAAAGGCTATATATGATAAGCCTACAGCAAACATTCTTCTCAATGGTGAAAAACTGAAAGCATTCTGCCTAAGATCAGGAATAAGACAAAGGTGTCCACTTTCACCACGATTATTCAACATAGTTCTGAAGTCCTAGCTACAGCAATCAGAGAGGAAAAAGAAATAAAAGGAATCCAGATCAGAAAAGAAGTAAAGCTCTCACTATTTGCAGATGACATGATACTGTATATAGAAAACCCTAAAGATAGTATCACAAAATTACTAGAGCTAACCAGTGAATTACAAAAAGTTGTAGGATACAAAATCAATACACAGAAATCACTTGCAATTCTATATATTAACAATGAAAAATCAAAAAGAGAAATTAAGGAATCAATCCCATTCACTGTTGCAACAAAAAGAATTAAATATCTAGGAATAAACTTACCTAAGGAGACAAAAGAACTGTATGCAGAAAATTATAAAACATTAATGAAAGAAATCAAAGACAACATAAACAGATGGAGAGATATTCCATGCTCCTGGGTAGGAAGAATCAATATTACAAAAATGACTATACTACCAAACGCAATCTACAGACTCAATGTGATCCCTATAAAATTACCAACGACATTTTTCACAGAACTAGAACAAAAAATTTCACAATTCATATGGAAACACAAAAGAACCTGAATAGCCAAAGCAGGTGAGAAAGAAGAATGGAGCTGGAGGAATCAACCTTCCTGACTTCAGATTATACTACAAAGCTACAGTACGGTATACTATAGAGTATACTATCAAGACAGTACGGTACTAGCACAAAAACAGAAATATAGACCAATGGAACAAGACAGAAAGTCCGTAAATAAACCTATGCACCTATGGGTACCTAATTTTTGACAAAGGAGGTAAAAATATACAATGGGGCAAAGACAGCCTCTTCAATCAATGGTGCTGNAAAAAACTCACACACCATGATCAAGTTGGGTTTATTCCAGGAATGCAAGGATTCTTCAGTATAAGCAAATCAACCAATGTGATACACCATATCAACAATTTGAAAGATAAAAACCATATGATCATCTCAATAGATGCATAAAAGCCCTTTGACAAAATTCAGCATCCATTTATGTTTAAAACTCTTCAAACAATGGGCATAGAAGGAACCTACCTCAACATTGGAAAGGCTATATATGCTAAGCCTACAACAAACATTATTCTCAATGGTGAAAAACTGAAAGCATTCCGCCTAAGATCAGGAATAAGACAAAGGTGTCCACTTTCACCACAATTAGTCAACATAGTTCTGAAGTCCTAGCTACAGCAATCAGAAAGGAAAAAGAAATAAAAGGAATCCAGATCAGAAAAGAAGTAAAGCTCTCACTATTTGCAGATGACATGACACTGTATATAGACTGTCTCTTATACACATCTAGATGTGTATAAGAGACAGGAAAAAGACACTAAAAGGAATTAACAGCAGACAAGGTGATACAAAAGAATGCACTGATGATCTGGAAGATGGAATAATGGAATTCACCCAATCAGAGCCCCCAGATCAGAAAAGAAGTAAAGCTCTCACTATTTGCAGATGACATGATACTGTATATAGAAAACCCTAAAGATAGTATCACAAAATTACTAGAGCTAACCAGTGAATTACAAAAAGTTGTAGGATACAAAATCAATACACAGAAATCACTTGCAATTCTATATATTAACAATGAAAAATCAAAAAGAGAAATTAAGGAATCAATCCCATTCACTGTTGCAACAAAAAGAATTAAATATCTAGGAATAAACTTACCTAAGGAGACAAAAGAACTGTATGCAGAAAATTATAAAACATTAATGAAAGAAATCAAAGACAACATAAACAGATGGAGAGATATTCCATGCTCCTGGGTAGGAAGAATCAATATTACAAAAATGACTATACTACCAAACGCAATCTACAGACTCAATGTGATCCCTATAAAATTACCAACGACATTTTTCACAGAACTAGAACAAAAAATTTCACAATTCATATGGAAACACAAAAGAACCTGAATAGCCAAAGCAGGTGAGAAAGAAGAATGGAGCTGGAGGAATCAACCTTCCTGACTTCAGATTATACTACAAAGCTACAGTACGGTATACTATAGAGTATACTATCAAGACAGTACGGTACTAGCACAAAAACAGAAATATAGACCAATGGAACAAGACAGAAAGTCCGTAAATAAACCTATGCACCTATGGGTACCTAATTTTTGACAAAGGAGGTAAAAATATACAATGGGGCAAAGACAGCCTCTTCAATCAATGGTGCTGGGAAAACTGGACAGCTACATGTAAAAGAATGAAATTAGAACACTTCCTAACACCATACACAAAGATAAACTCAAAATGGATTAAACATCTAAATGTAAGGCCAGAAACTATAAAACTCTTAGAGGAAAACATAGGCAGAACACTCGATGACATAAATCAAAGCAAGACCTATGACCCACTTCCTAGAGTAACAGAAATAAAAACTAAAGTAAACAAGTAGGGCCTGATTAAACTTAAAAACTTTTGCACAGCAAAGGAAACTATAAGCAAGGTGAAAAGACAACCCTCAGAATGGGAGAAAATAACAGCAAATGAAACAACTGACAAAGAATTAATTTCCAAAATATATGTGCAGCTCATAGAACTGAATACCAGAAAAACAATCCAATTAAAAAGTGGGGAAAAGACCTAAATAGACATTTCTCTAAAGAAGACATACAGATGGCTAACAAACACACGAAAAGTTGCTCAACATTGCTTATTATTAGAGAAATGCAAATCAAATCTACAATAAGATATCACATCACATCGGTCAGAATAGCCAACATCAAAAAGTCTAGAAACAATAAATGCTGGAAAAAAGGGAACGCTCTTGCACTGTTGGTAGGCATGTAAATTGATACAGCCACTATGGAAGACAGTATGGAGATTTCTTTAAAAACTAGGAATAAAACCACCATATGACCCAGCAATCCCACTCCTAGGCATATACCCTGAGGAAAGAAAATTTGAAAAAGACACATGTATCCCATTGTTCATTGCAGTGCTATTTATAATAGCTAGAACAAGGAAGCAACCTAGATGTCCATTGACAGATGAATGGATAAAGAAGTTGTGGTACATATACACAATGGAATACTACTCAGACATGAAAAGGAAGTAAGTCAGAAATAGAAATATCATATTCTAATGCATATATACAGAATCTAGAAAAATGGTACTGAAGAATTTATTTAAAGGGCAGCAGTGGAGAAACAGACATAGAAAATAGGCTTATGGACACGGGGAGAGGGGAGGAGAGGGTGACATGTACGGAAAGAGTAACTTGGAAACATACATTACCATATGTAAATAGGTAGCCAATGGGAATTTGCTGTATGGCTCAGGAAACTCAAATAGGAGTTCTGCATCAACCTAGAGGGGTGGGATGGGGAGGGAGATGGGAGGGAGGTTCAAAAGGGAGGGAATATACATGTACTATGCCTGACTCATTTTGACATTTGACAGAAAACAACAGAAGTCTGTAAAGCAACTATCCTTCAAAGAAATTTTTTTTTTTTAATTTTAAAAATGAGACCTAATCAAACTTGGGCTTCCCCAATGGCTCAGCGTGTAAACAATCTGCCTGCAGTGCAGAAGACACAGGAGATTCAGGTTCGATCCCTGGGTTGGGAAGATCCCCTGGAGAAGGCAATGACAATCCACTCCAGTATTCTTGCCTGGAAAATCCTACGGACAGAGGAACCTGATGGGCTACGGTCCATGGGGTCGCAAGGAGTTGGACACAACTGAGCAACTAACACTTCTAATCAAACTTAAAAACTTTTGCAGAACAAAGGAAGCATTGACAAAACTAAAAGACAGACTATTTGGTAGAAAATATTTGCAAATGATATGACAAACAAGGGGTTAATACCCAAAATATATAAACAGCCCACCTAACTCAATATCAAAAAAGGAAACAACCCAGTCAAAAAAATTGGCAGAAGTCCTGAACATACATTCAGCCATACAGATGGCTAACAGGCACAAGAAAATATCCTCAACATTGTTAATAGAAAAATGCAAATAAAAATAACAATATCACTTTTAACACCTATCAAAATGGCTTTCATTAAAAAGCCTTCAAATAATAAATGTCAGTTAGGATGTGGAGAAAGGAAACCTTGTACCCTATTGGTGGGAATGTACACTGGTGCAGTCACTGTGGAAAACATTACAGAAGTTCCTTAAAAAATTAAAAACAGAACTATGATATAATCCAGCAATTCCACTACTGGGTATATAACTGGAAAAAATATAAAATACTAATGTGAAAAGATACATGCACCGCAATGTTCATAGCAGCACTATTTACAACAGCCAAAACACGGAAGCAATCTAAGTGTCAATCGGCAGATGAATGATAGAGAAGATGTAGTGTATGTACAGTGGAATATCACTCAGCCATAAAAAGAATGCAGTTGTGCCATTTGTACCAGTATGGATGGACCTGAAGGGCATTAGGTAGTAGTTGTTCAGTCGTGTCCAGCTCTTTGCGATCCTTTTGACTATAGCCCTCTATACTTCTCTGTCCATGGGATTTCCCAGGTAAAAATACCACAGTAGAATGCCCTTCTCCAGGGGATCTTCCTGACCCAGAGACTGAACCCAGGTCTCCTGCATTTCAGGCAGATTCGTTACCCTTTGAACTGCACGGCAAGGGTATTATGCTAAGTGAAATAAGTCAGACAGAGAAAGATAAATATCATGTGATATAACTCACATGTGGAATGTAAAAAATAAAACAAATTGTATATGGCAAAAAAGAAACAGAATCACATACATAGAAAACATAGTTGCTGCTGCTGTTGCTAAGTCGCTTCAGTCGTGTCCGACTCGGTGCGACCTCATAGATGGCAGCCCACCAGATCCCTGGGATTCTCCAGGCAAGAATACTGGAGTGGAAAGGGGAGGGACAAGGAAAGGGGTTTGGGATTAAGGAATACAAATTACTATGTATTAAATAGATAAGCAACAAGGATATACTGTATGGCGCTATACAATACAGCCATTGTTTTGTAATAAATGTAAATAGACTATAATCTATAGAGATACTGAATTAACTATGGTGTACCACTGAGACTAATACAAACTATAAATCAGCTATACCTTGATTAAAACTATTTTTTCAAAAAAGAAACATTTGCCCTTCTTGTAAATGTTCTTGTATGTCAGTCAAAGCTTTGCTGTCTTGATGAGCTCATGTATTTCTTCCTTTTTCCTTACAACTATTAGATCCATTCACTTTTGAACTTTTTTCAGTTCCTAATTAGTTTTGGGTGGCCATAAAAGAGAGAAGAAAGGAATGGCTAGAAATCATTTTATGCCATGTCATTTAAATACTTATAGTATTTATGTCAACTCACCTGATAAACTGATGAATAATTTAGATGAAATGATGAATAGAGTCATTTTGCCATCTATAATATGAAACCTGAAATACCATTGAAATATCAATTTCAGTCTCCTTTTTTAATCCCATTTTCTCTTGCTTATTAGAAATGAAGGCTCTAATAAGGTCTTTGGGAGGAAATGGAGGGGCAAGAAATAAAGGAAGAGTGATAATGAAGACCCTAACCACAGCTTGGTTTGAACTATGGAGTGGCACGGGTTGAAGGTGTGGGTTCCGAACCCACACTAGGGCACCAGGAAGGTGATAGAACACAGGAATAGAGAGAGCATAAAGGCGTTAGGCTGGGTTTTTGAACCAGACCAGGTAAGTTTTGATTTCAAGTCACGCTGTTACTATGTGACCATGGGCAAAGTATTGAACTATTCTGAGGTTCTGCTTTTCTGCTCAAAACTGAACTTTTTCTGCTCAAGACTGAAACTAATCTTCTCACAATGCTACCAGGAAGAGGATATGAGAGCTTGTGCTTTGTCTTTTAGGACCTGGTAAAGAGAGACCTGGTAGCCATTAGCAGTGTGTTCTCTCGGCTGAGGACTATCGGTGCCCTTGATGGCTGGATTTTACTCCCCTGCTATGCAGCAGGCAGCTAACGCGGGCCTCTCTGACAAGCCAGGAAAGCGCATGTACGCTAGAAGCGGGAACCCCTTCCCACCACCTCTCTCACTCCGGGCCAGGGTCAGTGACTTCAGAACATGGATGGCTCTCATTCCTTTCTTGGAACTTCATTCCAAATCCCACATAAGATTTCTTTAGCAAAGCTGGAATTCTTGGGGCACTCACGACAGACCCCCTTTAGAATAGCCAAGGAAATTCCACTGATGTTGCAGTTCTGATTTACACTNCGGGCCAGGGTCAGTGACTTCAGAACATGGATGGCTCTCATTCCTTTCTTGGAACTTCATTCCAAATCCCACATAAGATTTCTTTAGCAAAGCTGGAATTCTTGGGGCACTCACGACAGACCCCCTTTAGAATAGCCAAGGAAATTCCACTGATGTTGCAGTTCTGATTTACACTTCCCATTACCTTCTTTTATTTTAAATTCTGGCAATAAACCACATGTGAGAAGTTGGAAAACTGTATGGCATTTCTACAGTCCCTTACCCTTTACTTGTTCTCTAAGTAATTCTGAAAACTGAATAACATTTCAATTCAATNTGCAGTTCTGATTTACACTTCCCATTACCTTCTTTTATTTTAAATTCTGGCAATAAACCACATGTGAGAAGTTGGAAAACTGTATGGCATTTCTACAGTCCCTTACCCTTTACTTGTTCTCTAAGTAATTCTGAAAACTGAATAACATTTCAATTCAATTTTGCACAACTGGACAAGTGGAGCCTTCAAAATTTAAGCCCATGGATTCGTACTTTCTGTTTCTGAGTGGTAGCTTTTCTCTGCAGACCTTGCTCTACAAGTCCTTGTATGTCTGTTAAAAGATCTCTTTCCTTCTGCATCCCTACGCTAGTTTTCCAGGCAGGAAGCCTTGGATAAACTGCAGGCTTTAGGCCTTTCTTGAAGACTGTTTCGGCCTCTATGAGGCTTCCTGTTTTACTGAGACAGAACAAGATGGTTCCACCAATCTTAAATAAAATCAGCAGAGAAGAAACCATACTTAAAGTAGCAAGTATTCCCTTTCTTTTGGTGGGTCCTAATTAGTTTTGGGTGGCCATAAAAGAGAGAAGAAACGAATGGTTAGAAATCATTTTATGCCATGTCATTTAAATACTTACAGTATTTATTTCAACTCACCATGGAAGCTGATGAATAATTTAGATGAAATGATGAACAGAATCATTTTGCCATCTATAATATGAAACCTGAAATATCACTCTGTTTTGGTAGGTGGGGTGAAGAGAAATTAAACTAGTAAAAGATTTTAGGAATTACAGNTCAACTCACCATGGAAGCTGATGAATAATTTAGATGAAATGATGAACAGAATCATTTTGCCATCTATAATATGAAACCTGAAATATCACTCTGTTTTGGTAGGTGGGGTGAAGAGAAATTAAACTAGTAAAAGATTTTAGGAATTACAGTTTTTTGGGTTTTTTTTTTTGGTTTGCTTGGAGCATTGGGATATTTTCAGATTGCTAATTTAGCATTTGTGATAAAGAGAGAGAGCATACAGTATGTTTCCCAGCTTATACAAAAAGTAGATGTTAAGATAAAGGAACAAAAACTTGGTACAAAAGACACTAAACTTTAACAATATTCTTGTGTTTTCCTTTTGAAAAACAAAGTTGTTTTATTTTTGCTGCTATTCAGAACTCCTTTTTAAAATAATTTTGGTTTGCTCCTGACACAAGTTGCCGTCCTTGTCGTTGCTGTTTTGCATATGTTTGTCTTGGGCCTATAAACTGCTCTTGAACTGGTTTTACCAAATGTGGGCCGTTGAGAAAAACAAAGTTGTTTTATTTTTGCTGCTATTCAGAACTCCTTTTTAAAATAATTTTGGTTTGCTCCTGACACAAGTTGCCGTCCTTGTCGTTGCTGTTTTGCATATGTTTGTCTTGGGCCTATAAACTGCTCTTGAACTGGTTTTACCAAATGTGGGCCGTTGTGTAACAGTCACTCTCCAATGGTACTTGATGGAATTTAAAAGCAGAAAATAAACCACAAGTAGGGAGGACTCTTGATGGGCCTTGATTGCCTCACAGCACTGTACCTGCAGTGCACGTACCAGCACCATTACAGAGGGGCAAAGGCAGTGTGTCGGGAAGGTGGGATGGTGTGTGTGCCCAGCAAACAGCAAAGTACACAGTAAGTGCCCATATATGGAAACTATCTTAGAAACACGAAAACAATCTCTATCTCCTTATAAGACCCTGAGCCAAACACCAAAATTACCTTAATATTAAGAACAGAAATAAGAGCTGATCAAAAATGTTTCCCATTACATTCTGCTGTATTTCCCCAAGACACTGAATGCCCTCGTCAGATTTACAACATGCTGATACTGAAAGGAAGATCTCTTGGAGAAACAATCTTCAAAAAGATTTACAGCTATGGCAGTGCAAGCTATTTGGCTGCCATTTGTTCCCCAGCCAGCTTTTAGCTAGATTTACATTGAAGTGTGCCATGTTCATTTCATTCAAGCTCCAGAGAATTGGATTTCCCACCAGTACCACCCAGTCAGTCCCTGAAGAAGCAGCTGCTTGATCCATGCTGTGCTTTCATCTGTGCAGAATGGCCCCAAGAATTTTTCCCACCTGAGACTGACCATTTGACTATCAACCACCTGTGAGGTGTCCCAGTTCATCAAGACTCCAGAGTACTGGCAATGGTACTCACAGGTGCAAAGCCATGCTAATAGATTCTGTCTCCAGATTTTCTCTCAGATATGGAAAAAAAAATCAACTTGATAGTTATTAAACTCTTTCTGGATGGGTGGCAGTGTGGAAGGTTTAAAAGTATAATACCTTGTCCCTGCTCTATGCTTTCTCTTCAGAGTGATCATACAAATGCCAGCTACTTACTGATTCCCTCCACTAGACTGTGAGCACCATGAGGGCACAGACTCTGTCTTATTCTCAGCTGTATCTGGGGCCTGTCATATAGTAGGTGCTCATTAAATGCTTCTTTAATAAGTGAATGAGTTAGGTGAGGTCTTCAAGTAGGTAGGACTTACATGGTCTTTGGAAGGATATTGAAGGTAGGCATAAGATACTGAAAAAAACAAAGATATTAAAAATATCAGGAAATGGGAATTCTGAGAGGGAGGTGGATAGGAAGAAAAATGAGTCCCATATTTTGAATGTCAGTTTGTGCGCTGTTGGGGCAAGAGCAGCAGGCAACTTTTGATGGGTGAGTACAGCTGCGGCTTGACATATAGTATATCAAATGTTTGAGGCAGGGGGACAATGGAAGCTCCAGAAGTAGATACCATCTCAAAGAAAACGTAGGAACCAGGAGGCAGGAAGGCTGGAGAAGGTCCTTTGTGGGTGTCCTTAAGGACAGAGCAAAAAGATTCAGAAACCAGAAGAAAGAGAGACACACCAAAAGGTGGAATAAGAATACCTTTATCCTCTAAGGTTAAAGACCATTTTCTTCCCCTCTCTCTCATTCTACCAGCTGGCGGGGTCCCTTGCTGTTCGCCATCAGGTAAAGTCTTCCCTTGAGAAAGGGCTCAGGGGCATGGAGCACCACCCACAGCTTTGCTATGTTCTCTTTGACAAGTTACTTCACCTCTCTGAAACTCAACTTTTTCATCTCTAAAATTGGGGTGATACCTGCCTCTTGCAATTGGGGTGGTAATATCCAATTTTAATGTGATATATCATCTAAAGCACCAAGCAGTGCCTGACACATCACAAACGAGGTACATATACATTTTTCCCCCCATTTAGCACTTAGCCTTAGACTCAGAAGACTTACGTAGAAGGCCTCTCTCTGGCACTAAGGGCTTCCCTGGTGGCTCAGACAGTAAAGCATCTGCTTGCAATGCAGGGAACCTGGGTTTGGCTCCTGGGTCGGGGAGATCCCCTGGAGAAGGACATGGCAATCCACTCCAGTGTTCTTGCCTGGAGAATTCCATGGACAGAGGAACCTGGTGAGCTATAGTCCATGGGGTAGCAGAGAGTTGGAAACAACGGAGCGACTAACATTTTCACTTTCTCTGGCACTAAGCTCATGTGTGACCATAGGCCTCAGTTTCCTCATTAAGGAAGACATGAAGGCATGAGTAGGTCTATCTCTAAACTACCTTCAAGTGCTAAAATACTCTAGCTCTCAGATTATAAAGAGGAATGTTTGAGAATCACATACTTAAGATTTTTAACAATGTAATTGTTCAGGAGAGGCAGAAGTCACGAACCAACTAGGCACCACTTAGCTTGGGGATTAGCTGTGACACTTTCTGATCTTCCTAACTCAGACCACAGATGTGTCTGTGAGACAGTTCCTAAGAGAGTCACTCGTGAGTGAATGGAGGGGTTTAAGTCCATAAGAGAAACTCCCTGTTTTCCTTTGAGGAACCGTAAAGTTAGTGTGTCAGCCTCAGATGGAGACACTGGGGTGAATAATGAATGCACAGGTGGTGGCTATAAATGTTGGAAAGGGAGGCTATCAAATGCAGACATGGAATTACAGTGAAAGCACATTTCTAGACAAATCCTCATGGTGTTTAATAACTATGCTATCTCCAGAACTATAGGCTTTCAGAACATAATAATTATGTCACAGGCCAGACTTGCAGCTTCTCTTGTCTCAGACTCTGCCTCAGGCAGGGACCCAAGCAACTCCTGGTGGAAGCCATCAGCAGCCACTTGCACACCCCCTCCACTCCACCACGTCACTACCGCCAGAGAGCAAGGACCTTCAGGATACTGCCTTATTCTGTGGATCCTGTCACAGCTTTCACCTGTGGTTTTACACAGAGGCAGCCCTCAGCANATTTTAGGAATTACAGTTTTTTGGGTTTTTTTTTTGGTTTGCTTAGAGCATTGGGATATTTTCAGATTGCTAATTTAGCATTTGTGATAAAGAGAGAGAGACTATCTGAGCACACAGTATGTTTCCCAGCTTATACAAAAAGTAGATGCTAAGATAAAGGAACAAAAACTTGGTACAAAATACACTAAACTTTAACAATATTCTTGTGTTTTCCTTTTGAAAACCAAAGTTGTTTTATTTTTGCTGCTATTCAGAACTCCTTTTTAAAATAATTTTGTTTTGCTCCTGACACAAGTTGCCGTCCTTGTTGTTGCTGTTTTGCATATGCTTGTCTTGGGCCTATAAACTGCTCTTGAACTGGTTTTACCAAATGTGGGCCATTATGTAACAGTCACTCTCCAATGGTACTTGATGGAATTTAAAAGCAGAAAATAAACCACAAGTAGGGAGGACTCTTGATGGGCCTTGATTGCCTCACAGCACTGTACCTGCAGTGCACGTACCAGCACNGGCCTATAAACTGCTCTTGAACTGGTTTTACCAAATGTGGGCCGTTGTGTAACAGTCACTCTCCAATGGTACTTGATGGAATTTAAAAGCAGAAAATAAACCACAAGTAGGGAGGACTCTTGATGGGCCTTGATTGCCTCACAGCACTGTACCTGCAGTGCACGTACCAGCACCATTACAGAGGGGCAAAGGCAGTGTGTCGGGAAGGTGGGATGGTGTGTGTGCCCAGCAAACAGCAAAGTACACAGTAAGTGCCCATATATGGAAACTATCTTAGAAACACGAAAACAATCTCTATCTCCTTATAAGACCCTGAGCCAGACACCAAAATTATCTTAATATTAAGAACAGAAATAAGAGCTGATCAAAAATGTTTCCCATTACATTCTGCTATATTTCCCCAAGACACTGAATGCCCTCGTCAGATTTACAACATGCTGATACTGAAGGGAAGATCTCTTGGAGAAACAATCTTCAAAAAGAAGATTTACAGCTATGGCAGTGCAAGCTATTTGGCTGCCATTTGTTCCCCAGCCAGCTTTTAGCTAGATTTACATTGAAGTGTGCCATGTTCATTTCATTCAAGCTCCAGAGAATTGGATTTCCCACCAGTACCACCCAGTCAGTCCCTGAAGAAGCAGCTGCTTGATCCATGCTGTGCTT
>SJYX01019129.1:16560-65094 GCA_006410675.1 Oreotragus oreotragus | reverse complement strand
GAACTGAATTATAAAGAAAAGGTGAGGGGTGCTTCCCTGGTGGCTCAGATGGTAAAGAATCTGTCTGCAGTGCAGAAGACTTGGGTTCATTCCCTGGGTTGGGACGATTCCCTGGAGAAGGGAAGGGCAACTCACCCCAGTATCCTTGCCTGGAGAATTCCATGGACAGAGGATCCTGGTAGACCACAGTTCATTGGGTTGCAAAGAGTCAGACAAGATCTCATACCATTTATCCTACAAATTCCAGTGAAATTTGAAAATCTCTGGAAGGTTGGAGTTTGATGGCCTTGACAATGAAAACTTGCCTCTGATACTTCATCCATAAATTGCATTGTACACACCAGCTGCATGTGCCACTTATACTGGGATCAATAGAATGAGCTGATAGTTAATTCCTCTTTAAGGCTTAAATTATATTTTTGATAATATTTTTATAAATTAATGGCTTTCCTGGCTGCTCAGATCATTGAAATTTTGATGGTAAACAATCTCTTTTGAAATTTGATTAAATATAAGAAAACAAGAGAAAAGAAAGCATTATGATTTGTATGATATAGTATTTTGTTTCCTTCAAGGAAGAAGAAACTTGCTCATGTCTTGATAATGCCATTTATCTGTCAGATGGTGCAGGCAGGAGTCAGCTGTTTCCCATAAAGATATCTTGGGAAACAGCAATGGTGCTGTCTACACTGGCAGATGCTATCTGACATCATTTCTGGAGGGTAGTTCCTGTTGAAATGTTGCAGGAGGGTTTTCTAAAGAACAGGCCAAGATGTCAAGAATGGTTAGTGCTGATCCATGCCAAAGTCAATGCAAAATAAGTAGACAGGAAAGTAAAATCCTCTTTGAAGGAGGAAAGAAAGATTCTGAAGATGGTGAGAAGCAGGCAATGTTCACAGGGCATTGAAAGGGGGAATGGTAAAACTGTCTGGTACTGGGGGCTGAAAGTTGAAACCTGTGGCCACAGGCACTGGTACCCAGATCTTAGCCAATGTTTGTATAACAGAGGATAGGGAATCTTAGCTCAGTGATGGAAAGAAGAGAAAGCAAAGCTCAGAAGTCCTCACCTGCTTGGAGCTGGGTCACTCTACCTTGATTGCTCTTCCATTAAAGAACATTAAGAATTCTTCTCACGGTCACCAAAAAGGAATAAAGCCTCCACATATGGAGTGCTGGACCTAGGCTGGGGCTCCAAATGGATGAAGGGCAAGTCAAACGGCAGCAGTTCCAGGGGAGGGGGCCCAGAGTAGAGGGAAGCTCTGCTCCACAAGAAAGGATCATGGAGACAAGGAGTTCAGGGGAGATTAGACAAGCCTCAGTCAAATGTTTTAAGATCTGTCATTTGGAAAGTCTTGGTCTGTGAGTTCCTGAAGGCTGGGCTTGAATCCATAAGGAAAAGTCACAAAGAGTATAATTCATCTGAAGATAAGTAAAGCCAATATGTTGGATAAGCCAACTGTGGGGGTATAAATACAGACAAAGGCTGACTTTTTCTCACACTGTCTCTTTAAACCTGCTCTTTGAGAGTAGTCTTTCCTTATCCTGGATGAGAACTGGGGCATGCCCATGATTTTCTGTTCTCTCTTAAGAAAGTTCTATAACTACTTAGACATGAACAAGTTCATGGATATGAACTTGAGCAAACTCTGGGAGACGGTGGAGGACAGGGAAGCCTGGTGTGCTGCAGTCCACGGGGTCGCAATGAGTCAGACACGACTTAGCAACTGAACAGCACAACCACATAGCTCCTTAAAGGAAAAACATAGCCTCAAACCAGATGACACAGACACTGAAGGGGGTGGCCCTTCTTTGTTTCCCTGTTCCTTGTTGCATCTCCTCTCCCACTTTGCTTACTGTGACTTCTGACCTTTCCAGGTAGAGACAAAGGAAGGAAGAAAAGATAAGTAGAAAAGGAAATGTCGTACTTGGTTTCTCTGTTATGTGGTCTCATGTCTGCAGTTCTTGACCTGGATGAATGCAAGCTAATCTGACGGTGACTTTCTGCTATGACCCTAGAAAAACTTCTTCCAGTCTCTCTTCTACTGAGGCTTCAGTGCCCTTTGGCTGGCCACTGAACAAAATCTAAGAAAACCTCCACTAGTGTTTGCTTTTATATACTCATAATTGGGAAGTACAAGCCCTGGCCAGCAGCTGGCCAAGCAGTTCTCTCTCTTCATCCTGCCTTGGTTCCCTGTGCCCACCAAGGAGAGAAGGCAAGCATCCAGCTCTCCAAATGAAGCCTCTTGCCCTTGAATTGAGATAGTAGTAAGGAAGGGACTCTCCAACCTTTGCCCCACAAGATCATTTCCAGTCTCCAGCAGCCTGACTCTTTTATTGCATCCTATATATTGCAGATAAGTCTCCTATTGGGTTGACCAAAAAGTTTGTTTGGGTTTCTCTGTAGGATGTTGTGTATGGGCACTTAGTCGCTCAGTTGTATCTGACTCTTTGTGACCCTATGGACTGTAGCTCACCAGGCTTCTCCATCTACAGGATTTCCCAGGCAAGAATACTGGAGGAAGTAGTCATTCCCTTCACCAGGGAATCTTCCTGACCCAGGGATTGAACCAGGGTCTCCTGAATTGCAGTCGGATTCTGTATTGTTTGAGCAACCAGGGAAGCCCAAAATATCATGGGAAAACTCAAAAGAACTTTTTAGCCAAACCAAAAACAATCTCTCAGTCATGGGGGTCTGTCTCATTTTGGAATTTGGTGTTTATCATCACCCGAAACTGGAATAGGAAGAGTTCATGTTAATACCCTATTATCCAAAGGAGGACTTTTTCACATAAATAGTACACTATTTCTCAGGCTGAGCTGGGACTGTAGGTGCAGACAGGAAGAATGTCTCACTTGGTGCTCTGGTTCCTCCACCCTCAAGTCAACTGCAGCAGCTCCACTATTATGTTCCTCATATGTTGAGTTTTTGTGTAAGATTTCACTGTGTGGTGTTAAGTCGCTCAGTCATATCCAACTCTCTGTGACAAACTCCTCTGTCCATGGGATTCTCCAGGCACGAATTCTGCAGTGGGTTGCCATGCTCCCTTCCAGGGAAGATTTCAATGACTTCAATCAAATGAAATGCTGTTTGTGCAGTAAAAATGCCTTGACTGGTGACATTCACTCACTTGCCTACTCCAGTTCAGTCGCTCAGTAATGTCCAACTCATTGTGACCCCATGGACTGCAGCATGCCAGGCTTCCCTGTCTATCACCAACTCCCAGAGCCTGCTCAAATTCATGTCCCTTGAATCAGCGATGCCATCCAACCACCTCATCCTCTGTCATCCCCTTGTCCTCCTGCCTTCAGTCTTTCCCAGCATCAGGGTCTTTTTCCAATGAGTCAGTTCTTTGCATCAGGTAGCTAAAGTATTGGAGTTTCTCAACTTCAGTATCAGTCCTTCCAATGAGTATTCAGGACTGATTTCCTTTAGGATTGACTGGTTTGATCTCCTTGCAGTCCAAGGGAACTCTTCTCCAACACCACAGTTCAAAGGCATCAATTCTTCACTGCTTAGCTTTCTTGCCTACTCTAAACAAGATAACAATCTAGGCAGATTTACCCTGATTTGAGGCATCCAGAACTACTGTAACGGTTAACCAGCAGCTTTTAATTCCAGTGAAAGTGAAAGAAAGTGTGTCACTCAGTTGTGTCAGACTTTGCGACCCCAGGGACTGTAGCCCACCAGGCTCCGCAGTCCATGGAATTCTACAGGCAAGAATACTTGAGCGGGTAGCCATTCCCTTCTCCAGGGGATCTTCCCCACCCAGTGAATGAACCCAGGTCTCCTGCATTGCAGGCAGATTCTTTACCATCTGAGCTACCAGGGAATTCCAATGGAAAATGCCTCTTTTTAGTTCAGCCATTTAGTCACTGGAGGAATTTGGGTGAGTAACTGAAATTGTGTATATCTCAGTTTTCTCATCTGTTAAATGCCAGTTGGTATTGTTTTGAGTCCTATATGTTAAGTGCCTGATGTGATAATCGCAATCATTGTTGAGACTCAGAACATCACAGCTGTACGAACATTCAAAGCTGCCTTGGAAGATACTATGCAATGCCCCCATGGTTACATCCTCTACTATGTCACCAGTTTGAAGAACTTTGCTCTGATGATGGCTGTGTCAAGAGGACACAATGTCCTCTCAAACCATTTCCTTCTACTCTCTAAGTGAAAAGTTTAAACATCTTGGAGTTTCCTTGGAGATTTTATTATGGGTACAGGCATAAAAAGCCCATCTGGGCAGCTGAACCTAAATATAAACATGAGGAAACCTCATTTCTGGATAGTCCTAGAAATATCTTCCCCAGTCTGAATGTAGACCTGCCACAAGGCACTGGGAAGAAGTTTATGATAATAAAAGAATGAGTAACTATTATGTAATCCTTCTTGGAAATTACAGTCACCTCTAGCCTACTAACTTCTAACATCTCTTAGTGCTCATTGGGAATAATTCCCAATATCACAATTTCCAGATGAAGGATGGATCCTGTGATGGTTAATTTTATTCATCAGCTTTTCTAGGCTGTGGTACTGGTTGTTTGGTCCAATGTTGCTGTGAAAATATTTTTACATGCGATTATCATTTAATCAGTAGACTTTAAATAAAGCAGACAGCCCTCTATAATGTGGTGGGCCTCAGCCAATAAATTGAAGGCCTTAAGAGCAAAAACTGAAATTTCCTGTAAAAGAAGAAATTCAGTCTCAGGACTGCAACACAGAAACCCTGCGTCAGTTTCGAGCCTGCCTGCCCTGCCCTGAAGATTTCAGACTCAAGTCTGCAACAGCAACTCTTAAATTTCCAAACTGCTGGCCTCTGCTATAGATTTCAGACTTGCCAGCCTCCACAATCTTGTATACAAGTTCCTTAAAATAATTCTTTCTATGTATCTCTATATATCCTACTGGCTGTTTCTCTGAAGAACCCTGACAAAGATTCCATCTTGGTACTCCTCACAGTGTCCACCAAGCACAGGGTTGAACTGAATTTTCTTAAATGGGTTGGTTATTCCTTGAACATGAACTAGAGTATCAGTGGCCACAAGATTGAGCTCTATGTGGAAAAACACTGCTCTGGGCTTGACTTTCCCCTGCCACTTACTACTGTATGAGGCTCATCTTTTGTGCTCAGTTCTGCAACCTTCTTAGCAGCTCAGCACATTCACCTAGGTCATTTCCTCTGACACTACCTGTGGTATATAAGTGCATTGAACCCTTTGTGGTAGACATCTCAGTGGCTGCAGACCAACTGTGGGATCCATGAAATTCTGCCTTTTCACAATGGTTGCCAAGAGGGGACAGGTGACAAGCTGTAAGTGCAGGAAAATTAATGCCACATGGGACAGATATTGATAAAAGATCTTGATAAGAGGAAGTCTGCAAATCAACTGCATGCTCTCCCTCTTCATGATGGGATTCAGTGGTTCTGCATGGATGTCCAGACTCTCCGAAGAATCACATGTAACCAAGCAGACAGCTCTGAAGAAAAGCTCAGAGTAATGCACCATTTTGAATTTGCTTCCCCTCTGTCCTTGCCTATTCCTTCTTTTCCTACATTTGTGATTCCCTGGAACTGTATCTTATTCCCCAATAATGTTGACATGTAAGTTTGATTTCCTAAAAATCTGGGTGAAGACACTAGCTGTGTGACTTTGGTGAATCACTTGACTCATCTAAGCTCCAACTCCCTTGTCTTTAATGTGGAAACAGGAAGAGTATTTTCTTCAGGGATGTTTTGAGGGTCAGGTAATATAATGCACAGATCTTGGGGATGCATTCAATAAATGACAACTACAGCACTATGTACAAACCTAGACAGATATTAAAAGGCAGAGACATCAATTTGCTAACAAAGGTCCACATAGTCAAAGCTACAGTTTTACTATCAGTCATGTATAGTTGTGAGAGTTGGACCATATAGAAAGCTGAGTGCTGAAGAATTGATGCTTTTGAACTGTGGTATTGGAGAAGACTCTTGAGAGTCCAGCGGAATGCAAGGAGATTAAACCAATCCATCCTAAAGGAAATCAGCCCTGAATATTCATTGGAAGGACTGNGTTGTGAGAGTTGGACCATATAGAAAGCTGAGTGCTGAAGAATTGATGCTTTTGAACTGTGGTATTGGAGAAGACTCTTGAGAGTCCAGCGGAATGCAAGGAGATTAAACCAATCCATCCTAAAGGAAATCAGCCCTGAATATTCATTGGAAGGACTGATGCTGAAGTTGAAACTCTAATACTTTGGCCACCTGATGCCGAGAGCCAATTCACTGGAAAATACACTGATTCTAGGAAAAATTGATGGCAGAAGGAGAAGGGGGTGACAGGGTGAGATGGTTGGATGGCATCACTGACTCGATGGACATGAGTTTGAGCAAACTCTGGGAGATAATGAAAGCCAGGGAAGCCTGGTGTGTTGCAGTCCATGGGTTGCAGAGAGTGGGACACGACTGAAAAACAATATAGCTTTTGCTGCCTCATGCAGCATATGTACAGGAGCAGCCCCACATCAGGGAGGGCTATAGCTTTCCAAAGCCACCTGTGAATGAGGGGCCCATTCTAATTCTGGAGCTTATCACTGGGAAGCCTGTTGCTGTCGCATACATAAGCCAAATTCTCTAATGATAGCAGAGCAGAACACCCCTTCACTGAGGGCAGCTGGATCCCAAGGGAAAACCATTCCCAGCACTTCTCCTAACCTCATTCATCTAGTGCCTTGATTTCTGTAGTGGGGGAGTAAACGGTGGGGCAATTGGACATAAGAGTGTAGAAAAGTTCCTTCACATGAAAACCAGGAATGGTTTTCTCAGGGGGTTGAATCAGGAATGGTGAAGACATTCCATCTGCTACCAAGCAGTGTAGCACTTTCTCAAGTCCTACTTTGAATATAGAGTTGTTGGCGGTAACGCTGGGGGGATTTCTTTAGATGAAATGTCTTTTATTCTGAGACAGGAAACAGGGTAGATTTTGAGGTTGATTTTTCACGGCTGGAGTGCACAGTTAGGGGCAGGAGCTGGCTCTGGGCTCCAAGCCCTTGCAGGTAGTCTTGGGAAAAACGGCTTTGGGTTGTGTGTGTGTATGAGTGAGAGAGAAATGGAGAGAGAGGGGGAAGAGAGAAAATACATAAAATAGAGAAGCCACAGAACAAAGCATATAAAATTATTGAGACCCTGGGTTTATGGGGGCAAGGCGAGTCTACAATGCACCCAGAGTGGGGCATCGGAAGAGAGGCATCTTCTCTATACTGCGAGAACCCCAGCTGCACCAGGGATGGAAGTAGGGGCCTGATGTCACTGCCCTTCTTCAGTGTCCAGGGGTTGTGCCAGGCTCCAGGACTGCCAGGCTGGGGATAGGGGTTCATGACCTAATCACTAGACCATCAGTGTTTCCTTGACTTCAAATGGCACAATAGCCAAAAGAATGGGAGTTTTCAACCAAACAAAAAGTGTTCTGTCTCCAGAGCCATACTAATAGAAAACTCCTTAGGCTGAGGAAGTATAACTGAGATTCTAGAAGCTACCATGATAGGAAGAAGGACACACCTGTTGTAGATAGGATGAGGTCTTAGAGTTATTTGAGTAGAATATTTAAAAGATCAGATCCTTTTTTCGAATTCCCTGAGTTAGTAAGTTAAGATGGCTTCTTCTTTATACCCCAGTATTTTAGAGACAGGATAACATAATGACTAAGAATATATATTCTGAGGCTAAACTGCCTGGATTTAAATCCTGGTTCTATCACTTACAAGCACTGTGAGTAAGGCTCCAGTCTCCTCAAAGGTGAAATCAGGATGGTAATAACTAACGCATGGGATACAGGGAGGATTGAAGAAAGTTCCCACCTATGGTGCCTGGCACCTAATAAATGTTCACTAAATGTCAGGTAGTAACTTGTTGCTGTTGTGCCTCATGGCAGGTGGGATCTTAGTTCCTGACCAGGGACTGAATCCATACTCCCTGCAATGGGAACACGGAGTCTTCACCACTGGACTGGTGGGGAATTCTCTGTCAGGTAGTAATACTGTCTTGGTTTTTTTCCCGGGAGATCTTGCTTTCCCCAGGGGAAATGGAAGCTCCCAAAGAGCTCCCAGATAAGACTGAGCATGCTCACAATCCACTCTTAATGATGGAGCTCCTTGTTCAAAGAAAGAGACTGAGCTGAAAAGAAACAGAATGCCAGAATTCAAGGTTTGCAATTAGGGTTTCCAACTGAGGGCTATTTTGAGGTAGAGAAGATGGTGTCATGAAGACCTGGGAGCAGCTCAGTGATCCCACAGGAGCCTCATTTGCAAGCACATCATTTAGCAGCACCTGGATGTTTCTCTGAGAATCACGTGGGAGCCCCAAACTAGATAATTTTTGTTTCCATCTCTAAGGAGAAGCTGGAAAGGAGAGGAATTTGGATCCAGAGTAAAATGAGGGTAGTGGATGACGTGATCTCTAAAGACTGTTTCAGCATTCTGTAGGCACGGAGCCTGCAAGCATGACAAGAAGTAGTTAGATTAAAAAATATTCAAGGCAGGGAATTCAGGCAGATGCTCAGGAAAATATGCTCCCACCAAATTCCTGCTGAGCCTCAGAATACCTCAGTAAGGGAAATGATGGGACTCTCATACACGGAGTTATGGGCGGTAAAAATGAAGCACATAAAGTTGGGGGGAAAACTTACACCAGCAGAGACAGGCTTTTTTATCTAGCCAGTCTCTCCTCATTTCACCATGGCTAAAAGTTATGCTCTGTTAAAGGAAGCCTTAAAAGAATTTGGAAGGACAAGTTCAACAGTAGCTACCATCAAATTATCTCCTATTCTGTTTTGAAATCTCCCATTTGAGCAATAGTTTAGGCCAAGAATTACAAAATAATTCATGAAATATTGGGATAGCCAAAAAATTCACTTGGGTTTTTTTCTATAAGCTGTTCCAGACAAACCCAAACAAACTGTTTGGCCAATCCAACAAAATATTTGACCATTCGCATGTGACTGTCAGATCTTAGGACTAACGTACGGTCACTTGAGTCTCTAAAAAGCAGTCCACAACAAATAGTTGTGATATGCAGTATAGCTTGTGCACTGTAAGGTAATGAAATTAGACTGCAAAACTCCATTTGATGGATAAAGTTATTAAAAAAGAATTAAAGTACTGCTGCAAGAGAGGAATTTTTATGCTCCAGGAGGTGAAAGATGGGGAAGCTTTGGCAAGTCCAGGGATGAGAGAAGCAGCTGCTGAACAAATCTCTTTGCTATTATTTTACCAGAGCATCCCTAAAGTTTCTAGTCCAGGACCTGCTGCCCTACACAAACACCAATCATTCTGCCAAGATGTCGGCTCGACATCCAATGCAGGAGCTGAAGCCACTCTATTAGGCCCAACAGCAAAGCTTCAGCCTTATCAGGCTCATTTTCTACTAGCCATTCAGTCCCTAATGGCTTTGTCACCCTGCTTATCATTCTTTCTTTGGAGGAAAGAAAAGAAAGGAAGAGAAGCCTTATAAGGTAGCAACTGAAATCTGAGACAAGACAGCATTCTCTCCCTAGTGCTGTCTTTCTGTGTGCGTGCTAATCACTTCAGTAGTGTCCGACTTTTGCGACCCTGTGGACCACAGCCTCTGTTCGTGGGATTCTCCAGGCAAGTGTGCTAGAGTGGGTTGCCATGCCCTTCTCCAGGGGATCTTCCTGACCCAGGGATCAAACCCAGGTCTCTTACATCTCCTGCATTGCAGGCAGATTCTTTACCACCTGAGCCACCTAGGAAGCCTACTTACACCAAACTTTACCATTTTAAAAGCACAGCACAATTCAAAAAAAGTCAAAGTAAAGCATTCATGTTATGATTCCAGCTTGGGCAATCTTTTCTTGAGGGACAGAGAGCATGCTTGTTAACATGGATTCTCTTTATCTCCAGTTAGTTGTCAGTCTCTCTGGGAAACAGATTCTTATGTGACAATGACCTCCAACACCACCAAGTATACTGGTTCCTTACCATTTTGGAAGAAACAGTTATACCTCTACAAGTTAGCACACCAGATAGAGAAAATATACCACACATCTCCCCCTCCCCCCGAAAGAAAACCAAGCCCTGCCTCTTGGACACTTAGTGACTCAGATTTCCAACCTGAAAATTACAAAACTAGGCACAAGCCAGTGTCTCTGTGACTCGCCAAAATGTCTGACTATTTGAAAATATGCGGATGTGGGGTACCAAGTGCATTCATCCAGAGGACTGACTCACATTCTGGCAACTGGGGAATGCCAAATAGCATCTTGGTCAAAGATTTCATGGAACTCTAAAATGTCAGCAAGAGGAATTTTTGGTGTAAACAAAGCAGACCCAATCGGTTATAACTTTTTGAGCCCCCAGGGCTGATTTCGCTCTGTGTGCCTTGGTTGGTTTGCTCCCTGGACACCTGCCTCACTTCCTCAACCTTTACTGTAACATGTGTGGTGAAGGAAAAAAAAAAATCTAAAAACTGGGTTCAAATACTAGCCTCCTAGGAAAGTTTTTTGGCCACCTCAACTGCATCATCGATAAAGCGGGAATGAGAATAATTTACCCTGTACTGTTGTTGCGAGGACTAAACATAATGTTCTTTAAGCTGCCCCTCACAGCAGACTCTCCATAAAAAAACAGTAGCTTAATAAGAGCTACAGTAAATTAACACCCACAGAGGCAGAATCACTCATCAGGAAACTGCTGCTTAAAGTCTCTCTTACTGTCCCAGGGTTTCTCAAAAGTGTGATCTCTGACCATGTGCTGCAGAATCCCTCAGGATGCAAATAAAAGAGATTTCTGGTCCTGATCCCAGCTGTGGCGAATTGGAGTCCCCGGAAATCGTCATTTCTGACGCCTCCTTAGTCTTCAGATGACTGTCTAGTACAATAAAATTTGAGAACCACTGAATTAGAGCACTAGTTAAAGCAGATGATTTCTTTTAGTCATGGGTTTGTAAAGAACTAGATGAGTTATAAGTTTCAATGGTTTTAAAGCACTCTTCGCTCTTGAGGGCCTTTCTAATCTCTGAAAGATTAGATAATATGGTTAATTGGGGGAAGTTAAAAACCAGTCAAGGTAGTTTGGAGGGAAGTTTTTTTTTCTTGATTTACTCATTAGCCAAATAATTCTGGGCTATTATTTAGGCCCAATAGGCAGCATTTACCCAATTCCCTGGGCTATTAAACACAATTTTATATTATTTGCTCATTTAGCTTGGCAAATAAAATTCTAATTATGTAGACGATACCTGTTCTAAAATCCACTTGCTCTTAGACTCCATAGTACAAAAGAACTAGGATCACTGAAGTCTTGAACTTACAGTTGCATAGAGAAAAATGATTTAGCAGCCATGAAACACTGGGCTGGTATAGATTCATGTTAGCATAAAGGTGAGAGTCTGAACAGCAAATACTAGCCACTTCTTTGGCAATGTAAGTGTAGCCCTGGAGGATCTGCAAAAGCAAACACAGAGTTGGCAGAGCTGTCGGTCTACCAGTGTTCCTCTAGCAGTGACACCAGGGAAGCACCATGAATCCTGAAAAGTGAGCCAATTTCACAAGCAAAGACCAGGAGCTCCCCTTCAGCATTAGCGGAGCCTTTATTAAATGGGCCCCACAGCTAAGTGGTGATAGGGAGAACTTGGAGAAGGGCCACCAAAAGCAATCAGGATCAGTCAGGCTTCAGAGGAATACATTCTTTGATGGTTTGGTGATAGAGTCCTGGGCTGGGAGGGTAGCTGTACAGGAGAGATTGACAGTGCATTTAGATGGCTAAGTGATAGTTAGGAGTGTAAATATTTCTGCTACTAAGATCAAAAGGAATTGATCAAAGGGTCAGTTCTTCTTATTAAGAAAATTAGTGTGGACTTCTGCAGAAATTGGGCCTGAAATTGAAGATCGGGTGGTGAGGGAGAGGGTTACCCTGTTTTAGTGTGTTAGGGGAAACCTACTGATGCCTTCCCACGTGGGAGCACCCTCTCTCCTTCACCTCCACCCTGCCTCACCCCTCACTCCAGGAGCCACCACCCATTCTTGATCTAGAGCCAACGATATGCCAGACACGAGGCTAACTGCTTTATATTTCCTATCTCGTTTAATCCGGAGAAGGCAATGGCACCCCATTCCAGTACTCTTGCCTGGAAACTACCATGGACGGAGGAGCCTGGTAGGCTGCAGTCCATGGGGTTGCTGAGTCAGACACGACTGAGCAACTTCACTTTCACTTTTCACTTTCATGTACTGGAGAAGGAAATGGCAACCCACTCCAGTGTTCTTGCCTGGAGAATCCCAGGGATGGCGGAGCCCAATGGGCTGCTGTCTGTGGGGTCACACAGAGTCAGACATGACTGAAGCGACTTAGCAGCAGCAGCAGCAGCAGCATCTCGTTTAATCTTCACAGTAAACCTGCAGGCTGTCGGGTGGTGTTCTCATCCATAGAAGAGAAAAACAGGACCCATGAGATTAAGCAACTTTCTGAGAGTCAGATGGTCAGAAAGTGGCAGACCTGATATGTATTGTTACAAAACTCTAAGCACAATTTTATCACGTCTACTTGCCCACAGCCCAGGAGGCCAGTGTGGCTAGGAGTGAGTGAGCAAGTGGGGCAAGGATTGGAAATAAGGTTAAAAAGTGATGGGGTGGGGATGGCCACCTGATAAGTACCCTCCAAGGCTCTGGATATCCATGAAGGATATTGGATTTTCTTCTGAATATGAAAGGAAGCCACTGGAGGGTTTTGAGCAGAGAAGCACTAATCTGGGTCTTAAATAGATCTGTATGTTAGGGAAGAAAGGACAAACACCAGGAAAATAGTTGTGTATATATTTTAACAGTCCAGATGTGAGATGGTGGCTTGCACTAGATGTGAGTGGTAAATACATAGGGAAGTGAGTGGATTCTAGAGACAGTTCAAGGGTAAAAGTATGTGATGAATTGGTAGGTGATATCCCCAAGGTCACATATAGGTAGTAAGGCTGCACTAGGCTGGAGTTGGAACAAGGCTCTGACACCAAACCCAGCAATCTTTCTCCAACTACAGGGAGCCATGCCACTCATTCCTAAGAAAGGGATATCCTGAACCTGAGGACCAAAATACACTTTCCAGCATGTAAAACTCATAGCTGAGTTGTGCATGAGTTTTGTCTCCTGTGTGTATCCTGCATGTCCACAGCTCTTCGTTCCACATATGAAATAAGAAGAGAGTTGACAGCAGATTATCCAGAACACAGATTAAAAAACAATTCTGAACCCTCTGTCCAAATGTTTTAACCTACTATGAAGACTACTAGAGCAAGGTCAGCTGAAGCTTAGTATAGCTACTAAGGGCATGAAAGAGAAAAAGTGTGAAAATCGCTAAGTCATGTCTGACTCTGTGACCCTATGGACTGTAGCCTGCCAGGCTCCTCTGTCCATGGAATTCTCCAGGCAAGAATACTGGAGTGAATTGCCATTCCCTTCTCCAGGGATCGAACCCGAGTCTCCTGCATTGCAGGTAGATTCTTTACCATCTGAGCCACAGGGANTGACCCTATGGACTGTAGCCTGCCAGGCTCCTCTGTCCATGGAATTCTCCAGGCAAGAATACTGGAGTGAATTGCCATTCCCTTCTCCAGGGATCGAACCCGAGTCTCCTGCATTGCAGGTAGATTCTTTACCATCTGAGCCACAGGGAAGCCACTAATAGGGCCTGGTGAAAGGTAAATTTGATGCTTTAAGCTGCACTGGGTACAGGAAGGGAGGAGCCACTTAACAGAAATGAAGCCACTCTGCCCACATTTACACAGCAAAAGCCACGTGGAAGACAGCAATTACTCTGTAACTACAGGCTAGGGGGTCAGCTTGGGTAACTCTGATCAAAACATGTGCTTTGGATGATTTCTCTTGCCTGAACCTGATAAGGGCCCAACTATCCGCTTTACTTAGTTGAAGAGAACAAGAAACAGGTACATCTGAGTCAGGGACCTTTCCTGGGCCACGGTGCAGCCCAGGCTGAGGAGCCAGCAGGGGAAGGCTGTCCCCGGAAGCCTGCCTCAAGCTGGCAGATGTAGTGAATCCTCGATAAAGAGCTTGCTCTGTCAGTGCCCTTTGCTAGGTTCTAGAGATCTTAAGATGTCATTACTCTGATGTTTCTCAAAGTCTAGTCTTGAGACAAACTTGAGAAAGAATACTTAAAATAAAATGTGTGAAGTTTAGAGATACTGTGAGGAAATGACGCAGACAGAGAGGGGTCAACTGACTCACACCGGGAGGGGATGTGGAACAGACAGGGAAGGCTTCCTGGAGGAGACGATGCGTGGGATGGGTCCTGCAAGATGAACAGTTAGGAGATAGTGAAAGAGAAAAAGAGAAGGGAGAGGGAAGGCTAATGTGAAGGTTGGTGGCATTTTCCTTCTCTAATGATAAGAGTTTACCCCAAAATAATATTAAATAGATCCTATTCAGGTTTGGGGCTTCCCTGGTGACTCAGACAGTAAAGAATCTGCCTGCAATGCAGGAGACACTGGCTTGATTCCCTGTGTCGGGAAGATCCCCTGGAGAAGGGAATGGCTACCCACTCCGGTATACTTGCCTGGAGAATTCCATGGACAGAGGAGCCTGGTGGGCTACAGTTTATGGGGTTGTAAAGAGTCAGATATGACTGAACGACTAACGCTTCACTTCACTTTTCCATTCAGGCTTTACTATGCACGAGACACCTAGCTAAGCACGTCCAGGCATTGTCTTATTGACTCTATAACAGTCATTTGAGAATAGCACTATTATTATTCCGTTGTATGCGCAAGGTACAGAACAGTTTAATAATTTGCCCACAGTCATACCAGTGAAAGTGAAGTTGCTCAGTCCTCTTCGACTCTTTGAGACCCCATAGACTGTAGCCTACCAGGCTCCTCCGTCCATGGGATTTTCCAGGCAAGAGTACTGGAGTGGGTTGCCATTTCCTTCTCCAGAGGATCTTCCCTACAGGATCGAACCCGGGTCTCCCACATTGTAGGCAGACGCTTTATTGTCTGAGCCACCAGGGAAGCCTAAAGTGAAAGTTGTTCAGTCGTGTCCGATTCTTTGCAACTGTATAGACTACACAGCCCACGGAATTGTCCAGGCCATAATACTCAAGTGGGTAGCCTTTCCCTTCTCCAGGGGATCTTCCCAGCCCAGGGATCGAACCCAGGCCTCTTGCACTGCAGGCAGATTCTTTACCAGCTGAGCCACAAGGGAAGCCCTTGTCATACCAGTAGGGTGTGGCAAAACCAGGATTTCAAGCTATTTGACTTCAAAGTCTTTGCAATGCTTTCCTCTGTCCTGATTTTGTCTGTATTATTTAGGTTTCTGTAGTTCTGGGCAACGCATGCAGTTTCCACACAAGCCCATGAGATCAGAATAAACTCATGTTTCACCGAGGCCAGAAGTCTGCTCTCAGGGAAGAACTCCAGCAGGCAAGTGACAAAGAGAGGCAGCAACTTTGCCTCTGATCTGCTGTCCCTGAGCTGGTTCGGCTCCACCTCAACTCTGTCCTCTTTGCTGCCTGGCACCTTGTACCCCTGCCCTAT
The DNA here is from genome assembly GCA_006410675.1 of Oreotragus oreotragus. Taxonomy (NCBI): domain Eukaryota; kingdom Metazoa; phylum Chordata; class Mammalia; order Artiodactyla; family Bovidae; genus Oreotragus; species Oreotragus oreotragus. The sequence continues at coordinate 49,558 of SJYX01019129.1, read as the reverse complement.
GTGAGCTCGGGACGCTGCTCAGAACCTATGAAGTCCCTGCAAACTGGGGCAGCCTCCACTTAGTTTCACCACAGTCTCTCTCCTTCCATCCTACTGAGAATGTGGGTGGGATCTGTGTCTTTTGAGAATTTTCCTGGTTCCTCTCTCACCTTCCTTCCAATACTGATCTCCTGCAAGTGCCATGCTCAGCTTAGGAGTCTGTGAAGCCATCTTTGCCCATCAAGGCTCCTGACACATGTTTTGATCATTGTCATAAAAAGTGCCAGACCATGTTCTGAAAGATAAATGATGAATTAAGAATTGTACATGGTCTCGCTTGGAGGAGTTTCAACCAAAGATGAAATTCTGTGGGTCAGAACTATGCTGGCATTGTAGCAGACTTCTTCCAGTACATCGCAAAGAAATGAGCTAATAACTAGTAGTGGTTCTCTAGAGACTTTACCCTCGTTCCAGGAAATAAATATTTTGAAATTGAATTTGTAGCCATGATTTCCACTTTCAAGTATAGCATCATCATTCCTTTAGGTTTAAAAGATATTTTTTCAAACATTTATATCACCTCTGCAAGATAAACTGTACAGAGATTTTAATCTACCCAAATTACAGAAGGTGACACCTCTATTTGCCTGAGAAGCTTTCTAAGATGAAGAAGGGAGTTCCTGTGGACAGCGAATAGATGGTTTCCATTTGTACTGAGATTGCGATAAGAGAAAAACTTCACTTGAGAACATGGAATTCATTACCAGTATAGATGCTCCACCTCTGACTTTATTTAAGGAAATGGATGGAGCACTGTCCTCCTGGGGTTGCTTAGGCTTGGACAATGCTTGCCAGACTTCTGATGTTTTAATAGCTCAGCCTCGGTTTGCCTGATCCCCTGCCATTAGCCCCACCCTGCTAAATTAATAGATCATGTCTTTACCATGTTTTTCCATTTATCATATCATGTTAAATCTCATAAAAATCTTCCTTTGACTGTTGAGGAAACTGGTAACCAGGGAGGCTAAAGTCCTTGTTCTACAGTTCACTGGTGTCAGAAACTGCTAAAACCAGGTGTCCCACATTTTATACTCTGTATGTGTGCATGCACTTAGTCATGTCTGACTCTTTGCAGCCCTGTGGACTGCAGCCTGCCAGGCTCCTCTGTCCATGGAATTTTCCAAGCAAGAATACTGGGGCGAGTTGTCATCTACTTCAGAGTATTTTCCCAATCCAGGGATTGAACCTGCATCATCTACACTGGTAGGTGCGCTCTTTACTGCTAGCGCCACCTGGGAAGTCCGACATCTTATACTAAGTGGTGTAAAAAGAATATAAGATGCAAAAGGCATTTAAAAGATATTTGATGAAGGAAGAATATTTTGAGAATTTAAGAAGAGTTCTTTTGGAATTTGAAGTTATTTTAGGATGCTCAAGCATGAGTATCATGCTCGTTATTTTCCTACAAACCTCATTCAATCAACTGAGCATTTACCACATTACACTGTGAATGAATGGGAAAGCAAGGCCCTCCCAGGACTCGCTCTCACTTACTTCTTAGCATCCTCTCTCATTTTGCCCTGTGGTCTCTTTCACACACACATACCACTCACCCCTGAACTCTGCTCTCAGCCTCCAGGACTCACTCTCCCTTACTTCTTAGCATCCCCTCTCCTTTTGCCCTGTGGTTTCTCTCTCTCACACACATACCTGTCTCTTATACACATCTAGATGTGTATAATCTTGGCAGATCCTCAGCAAGTATTGCTGATACAACTAGAGAGAGAGAAGGGTGTTTCCTGCAGGCGTCTTTACAGCCTCTGGAAGTCTATTTTCCTTGAATTTGTTTATGAAGTTCAAGCAAATGAGAGTCACTTACAAATTTATTCTGAGACCTCTACAGAGTTATAGAAATAATCTGATGCTCTGGAGAACTCTTGCATATTAAAAAAAAACCAAAGACCTAATTATGTTAATCAAAGTTTTTCAAATTTTAGTTTCCCTGTCTGTTGAATGAGGGACATGATGCTGTACAGAAAAGCATTTGAAAAGCATAAAGGGCTTTGCAAAAAATAAAAAGTAAAATCAGTGAATCTAATAAGATGTTATAAAGACTTCCAAGTACTTCTGTAAAATGTTTGATGTCAATAAATGATACCTCAGCTGAACAAATCCTATGGGATGTTCACTAAGCCATGGACGAAGAACAACTGAAGGAAGAAAGGTCACAAAAATGGTTGCTTGTGTTTCCCTTTACTCCTTTTACAAGAAACTAGGTCTCCAAAATGTAAATTAAAATGTCTTATCAAGTAATAAATATGGCTTTAAAATTATCTTTTTGACTCTCTTGGAAAAATAATTGGTATTAACTCCACTAGTAGGCAAGATAGATAAGTGCTCTGGAAAACATCTCAAACGCTGCTAGTGGAGATGTAAATTAGTGCAACATTCTGGGAACAATTGATGAATTTCAGGAGTCTTAAAACTAGTCATGCACATCTGGTGCTGGGGCTGGTGCTCAGCTGCTCAGTCACATCCGGTCAACCTCTGAGACCCCACGGACTGTAGCCCCCAGGCTCCTCTGTCCATGGGATTCTCCAGGCAAGAATAATTGAGTGGGCTGCCATTTCCTTCTCCAGGGGATCTTCCTGACCCAGGGATCAAACCCGCATCTCCTTCATTGGCAGACGGATTCTTTACCGCTTGCCAAGCTCAACCAATATGCTATGCTGTGTATCAATTATAATGATGTTGTGGATGAGAATGGTACTTTGAAATATGATTATCATATTAAAAGGGGAAAACAGACTATAAAATAGTTTTCACTGTGCGACTGAATCCAAGCAGATACGTTATTAGACAGTATCCAGTGTACTTCTTTTGAATTCAGATCCATTTCTTTAAAAATTTGGTTGTCTTTCAAAAGAGCAAAATCAAATACCACTAATTTTAGTTCCTTTATCTCCTAGAATGGAGACTATTGAGAAATTTTCCTGGGCCAATATACTTTTGGTATTTAGTGTATTGCAATCCAAATGACTTCTAAATAATAGAATAATTTCTTTCATAACAGGTAAAGTCCTTCAAGCCATAACACAGTCCTAAGATCTCATTTAGTCTCACAATGCTACTGGACTAATTATATACATAACTCACCAAGTCAAGAAATACTACAGTTATAAGATTTCAAACGCTGTAACAATTTTAAAAGCATGAACTGTAATCCTAACAATACTTCTTATGAGATACTCAAAACACATGTACTTACAACTTAAAGTAATGTGGAATTTTAAGAATGATATTTGCATAATGGATAATTACTGTTAAAGCTATACTGTCTTACTCACAATCACTTAAAGGAGTATGACTTAGTGTGACTTCATTTTTCATGTTTGAATTGGTGATTCAATTGATTTGCAGAGCAAAAAGTTATCTTTACCCTCTTACAGCTCATGAATCTCTGAACACTAAAGAGATAACCTATTTGTTACCCAGGTTTTTGTTAGTCCAACAATAAAAAGTCTTCCTCCAAGCCTCACAAAAGTCGTCTGATCACCCTCTAATTTCAAGCAAATAGATACTGTGCCTACATGCTCACACTGAGTATTACTAACATGGAGATACTTCAATTCTTCCCTAATTTAAAGTTATAAAAGTAGCATCTCCGACTTCCATTAACAGAAATGAAAACATAGTCATAATGTTTGTATCACATGCAAAAAATGTTTTAGTACTTTCTTATCTATCCCATTTTTATTATTAGCAACTTCATATGCTGGATCTATAAGTCTCAGCTTTTTGACCACTTTGAACGTCTCTGTTATGGAAATTTTACTTCAACTTTGGGCATTCATCTTTGGAACTAGAAATGGTAGTGATGTGGTTCATAAAATTTCTCTGAGCACTGTGAGCACAGGAAAAAAGGCAAAAGAGCCAGGGAAGGAACACTCACAATCAAGCGCCTTCCAAGCTAAATGGTGCCAGTTACACGCAGCTGGGAAGTGGAAGAAGCCGCTTACAGCACAGAGGTTGGCTGGACTACAAGAGCTTTCTTCCACATCTGGTAAAGGAAAGCTGACCTCACCACGTGGTGCCTGGGACAGGTAGACAAGAGCCCAGGAGATTAGCATCGATTTCACAAGATCAGATACGGTGACTACTGGCTATGTTCTTTGTTTTTGGCCAAAAGGATTGTAACTGGAGTAGCAAGTTAAAAAAAATAAAACACTTTTTTCCCCCTTTCTCCCATAATGAAACTTAGGTTTGTTGCTTCTGGTTTGAGGCAGATAGTAAGTTACCGACATCCATGTGATTGCTTTCTGGTTGCATTTATGATTACTAGAATAGAATTACAAATACTCCACTATTACTTCCAGTCCTCAGCCAGATGTGAACCCGCCAAGTTAAACAAAGACTTAAAATTAAGATTTTTTTCTCACTACCTTTTTTACCCCTGATTGGTATATAAAAGAAGTAAGTACTGATTAAATTCTTTAAATCCAAAAATTAGTGAGGGTGGCACTACTTACTTTTGTAATTCCGAGACAAGTGTCCACTGCTACATAGGATAAAGTCCTGAGGTTTAGATTTCAGCTCTCAATCACAGTCCCTAAAGAGGGTTCACTAGGAAGAAAAAGTAAAGAGTCTCTGCTCTAGAAGCACTGATCAAAAACTCCAAATATTTCTTGTCCTCCTTTTTCAACCCTTAAGAAATACATTCTAATGGCCCACATTTCATTTCTGGCTTGGAATACCCCAAAAGGTCATTTTGAAAAGCACTCTGCCTTTTCTTTCACATTAATTTTATTAGCTAGTTCAAAAGAGACAATTTGCCAAATGAGATATTTTCATGTGTTCTTTTCTTAAGTGCAATCATCTACAAATAAGTTTCCTATTAAAATGTACTCACAACAAAGCTCGAAACAAAATGACTTTTAAAATTAAAAGTTGTTATTATATGTGTAAGAGGCTAAAGTCAACTTACTGCTGAAAATACACACACAAAAAGGATAAATTGGTTGAAACTTTCACAAGAATGAAAAATGTTTAATAAACTTAGAACGGTAGGCTTATTAAACTATAGTGTTATTTACAGCCATAGTTCATCAACCACAAACACAATAATGTGTTTGCATGGCATGCTACAACAGAAGCTTTATTCAGTTCATTCAGAAAACACTGGCAAAATAAATTTCAATTGCAAATTCACAGATACAAGCTTCAAAGTATAAAGTTGTATATAACAAAAAATACAGGTAATATTTATAACAATAACTTACAGATACAAACTAATGATAAACTACAATTTCACAAAGGATTGTAAACATTTTGCACACTTGTCAGTCCTTTCTTTTAGGCAAAGTGCTCTTTTGATGACAAATAAATTAACAGATACACACTCGAGTGAACTATTTTCATACAATACAAAAAAAAGTTTTATTTTCTTCTTGTAAACATAAGTTTTACAAAAAATGAAGAATCAATAAAAGTGTCTTGCAGGCCAACTAGAGATACATACCTGGGCAGCAAAGTGATGTTGGAAATGCTTTGGGTGTTAAATAAAAAATTAACATTAATATATTTTCAATGGTATTTTATACATAACAAATGAAAAGTTTATATCCTTAATTGTTTCTATCCCTGAAAAAAGGAATTAGGTATGACTTATTGGCAGTTGTGTCATTGAATGGGGTAACAAGGGCTGGAGTCCAAGAGTTGTTGGTGAATGAGCTACAAAATAGAAAGAAATTTGTGGATCAGTTTTGTATGGTAAATAAAACTGACTTAAAAACAAACAAAAAACAATCCAAGGCAAAGTCCTCTCACTACTGATTATAGCTGAGGGCACCAAGCTATTCCACTGACCTCAGCAGAAGCATTAACGTATTCAGCATAGTGAGTATAGTGTTATGAGAATCCAGGAATGGTTTACTCCAAAATCTTTATCTTGGGCCCCAAGCTTTTGCCCCTTTAAAGTCCTCCATCCATACCCCATTCACTGCACTTTACCCTGCAGCCAGAAACACACCACCTTCATCTACAGAGATGTTGCTAAATTTCATATGAAGTTTCCTCTGTAGGGTGACTCCTGCCCCAAATTCCCATTTATGGATGTTTAACTGCCTCTTTCCTAAACAGACATGAAAGCACATTTGATTCAGGCAACACTACAGTCATTCATGTGAACACACACAATTCTAATCCTAGTGTAGGTAAATGGCAACAATGATACAGGCTCTGATTTTTACTTTAACCAAACCTTAAAATGAACTTTTCACTCTCAGCAAAGACTATGCTGCTTCAAACCAAATGTCCTTCTAAGAGCAACTAAGAAAGCTGGACAAAATTTTTAAAAAGCTGTTTGAAGGCATCTGAAAGATACCAAGGCAGTGAGAGTTTGCAAAGTCAAGCCCTAGAGAAGGAAGGAAATAAAATGAGGCAACTGAGCGACTGAACTGAACTGAACTTTTCCTCCACAAGCGTAATAACAATTTTAAAAGAAAATGAGTGTCTAAGAGGCTGAGAAGTTCAGCAGTTTTCAGGAGTTTGACTTCGGGTAGTGGGGAGCAAATACGAAGGACCAGGTACCACTGAAGAGAAGCCCCCATTAAGAACAATAGACACAAAAGAACACACAAGCTTGGGGGGGCGGTCCCAAAAGGCTGCTGCCAAGAAGCGGTGCCCCAGAAACACGCCAGCCTCTGCCAGAACTGATGTCTGACTGGATTGAGTGGTCTTCCCCTGACCTAACTCCCTGCCAATGGCAAAACTAAATTCTCTCTGGTGGAAAATATCCCATCCAGAGCTTCAAACTATTTCTAGTTTTCACACCTCACATCTGAAGTGCAATAAAAAAGTAACAAGGCAAATAAGACATGACTTGACTAAAAACAAAGAGGAAAAAACAATAGAATAGATTGCGAAAATATCCAGATATTGGAGTTGTCAGGTATAAACTTTAAAAATAACTATAATTAGTATAACAATTGTATCAAGGAATAAAGTGATAAGATAGATAATTCTGGTATACAAATAAAAACTATATAAAAGAATGAAATGGAAATGTGAAAACTGAAAACAATAACTGAAATTAAGACCTCAGCAAGTGAGTTTTACAGCATATTCAGAAAGAGAATTAGTGAACTGGAATACAGATCAGAAGAAAACATCTAGGCCAGAACATGGAAGATCAAAAGGCTAGAAAAATATGGACTTTTTCAGTAATAGCGGAAATAATATCTGAAGATACAGGAAGTTTATATAAGCAAATACATCAAACTTTCATATTCAAGAAGCATATCTAGGCACATTCTACAAAACTTAAAACCAAGCACAAAGAGAAAAGCTGGGGGGAAAAGGACATTCACTTTTAAAGGAACAAGAATAAGACCCATAGCTGACTTCAACAATAAGTGGTATCAACTCAGTTAACTATATTCTAAATAACAGAAACAATGGAAGAAAACTATTTTATTCATATTGTCAAAGTGCTGAAAGAAAATAGCTGTAAACCTAGATTTCCATATATAAAGGAAAAGCCATTTACAATTAACTGAATCAAAACAAAAACCTATAAAAAAAACCTAACAAAAGATGTGCAAGGTTCCTAAACAGAAAACTCCAGAATATAAGAGAGCATTTGAAGGTGACCTAACTAAACAGAAAGACAGACTAGGATCACGGTTTGGAAGACAATATTATTAAGATGGTGGTTTCCTACCAACTGGTTTAATAGATTATATCAAAATCTCAATTATTTTATCTTTTTTTGTTGGAAAAAAATTATGGGAACATAAAGGGTCAAGAAGAGGCAATACAAACTTAAACAACAAAATAGGATAACATGCATTACTGGATATCAATAATTATATATCCAGCATTAGTAAAACAATTAGGCATGGATACAGAAATAAATAGGCCAATAAAACAAAATAGTATGTACTAAGTCCCTTTAGTCACGCCTAACTCTTTGTGACCCCATGGACAGTAGCCCTCTAGGCTCTTCTAAGGGTACAGAAGTTGACATATAAATTATATGGACACTTGGTTTATGACAAATGTAGCACAGAAAATCAGCTTGGAAATTGGTACTTTCATAAACATAACAAAGACTTTGTCCTTATTTTACACTACATAGAAAATTCAATTCTAGATAGACTGTAAATCTAAATGTCAAGGTAAAGCATGGTTAGTGATATCATAGGAGGAATACATGACAAAGGTCCATTTGGTCAAAGCTATGGTTTTTCCAGTAGTCATGTATGTATGTGAGAACTGGACTATAAGGAAAGCTGAGCACCAAAGAATTGATGCTTTCTAACTGTGGTGTTAGAGAAGACTCTTCAAACCAGTCAATCCTAAAGGAGATCAGTCCTGAATATTCATTAGAAGGACTGACACTGAAGCTGAAGCTCCAATATTTTGGCCACCTGATGCAAAGAACTGACTCACTGGAAAAGACCCTGATGCTGGGAAAGACTGAACTGACTCACTGGAAAAGACCCTGATGCTGGGAAAGACTGAAGGCAGGAAGAGAAGGGACGACAGAGGATGAGATGGTTAGATGGTATCCGTGACTCAATGGACATAAGTTTGAGCAAGCTTTGGGAGTTGGTGATGGTCAGAGAGGCCTGGAGTGCTGCAGTCCATGAGGTCGCTAAGAGTCAGACACAACTGAGCGGCTGAACTGAACTGATAGGAAGAATATCTTATCTTTGAGTAGGAACAATTTCTGAAACAGGTCATAAAAAAAGCATTCCTCATGAAGGAAAAAAACTGATGGAACTATATTAAAATTAGGGACTTGTGCTCCATAAAACATACCCTTAAGACAGCAATACATATAATCATGAAAAAAACTTATCTATATGCAATATACAGCCAAAATGAGCACAAATCAAGGAAAAACAAAACAGACAAGCCAACAGACCAACAAGCAAAAGACATGAACAGGTACTTTACAAAAACAAAACAAAAAAAATAATATATAAATGCCCAAAGAAAAAATACTCGGGCTCTTCAGTGATGAGGGAAAAGCAAATGGAAATAATGAGATAGCACTATACAACCACTAAGCTGGCTAAATTAAGAGGTCACACCACACCAAGTGCTGGAGAGGATGTAGAGCACCTTGAACTCTCATGTGCTGCTGGTCAGAGTGAATATTGGTTCAACCACTATCAGAAACTTTTTGGCAGAATCAACTAAGATTGAATATACGTGTAGCCAGGACCCTATGTGCGTCTCTTAGCATATATGTACTAAATAAAACTGCGAATTAGTGTGCACCAAAAGGTGTGAACAATGAGACCCATAGCATCATATGCATAAAAGCCCAAACCGGAAATAAAATGAGTGCCTACCAACTCTAAGTGGATAATGGTGTCCTACAATGGAATTTTGTATAACAATGAAACAAATCACTGATCCTTGCAACAATACAAAGCAATCTCACAAACATTATAGTTGAAAGAAGTGAGACACAGAATACATTCTGCGAGGTTTGATTTATATAAAGCTCAACAACAGGCAAAACCAGAACATGATTTTAGAAGTCAAGGCAATGTTGCTTTGGAGGAAGAGGATAATGAGCGGGAGGGGACATCAGAGACGCTTCTGAGGTGCTAGTTATATCCTACCACTTCCTCTGGGTAGTATTTACACGGATGTGTTGATTTTATTAATTCATCAAGTTGAATACTTATGTGTGTACTTTTCTATATGTACGTTTTGCTTCAATAAAAAAGTTTAACACAATTCAGTAAACCTCAATCTAAAAATCTGAGGGTGAATACTGTCTCTGACCATAGGAAAATAAATTATCCAAATATTTATCAGGCCAAAACAAAAAGAATGTTTTTTCTAAGTAAAAATCAAGCACTATCTATGAGTCATTATGGATATCTGCATTTTAGCTGTAAAGTGAGTGCTTTGCACGCCCCTTAAAAGGCTGTCACAGAAGTAAGAAGATTGGATGGTTCTCGCTACTGCATCCCTCTCCCACGGTATTTTTCAGCTACTACTGAGGTAATATTTCAAAATGTGAATCCTATTAATAATATAATATTAGAAGGTATGAGTGACTGAAAGGCAGCTGTTAAATGTTAGGATACCTACCATCCATATAACTATGCAGTGCAGTTAACATCGTCCCATCTTGGGGCACATATGCAGAATAAGCCATTTCTTCTAACATGGGTGGAGACAGTCTGGAGGGTGGCACTGCTGTGACTGGGGCAGAGGAGGAGTGATTAGGACTGACGTGTTTCTTGTGGCGTGCTCTACAGTTCTGAAACCACACCTGAGAGAGCAGAAAGGCAACAGTAGCTATGTCACACAGCAGCTGAGTACAGTACCAGTTCAGTACTACAAAGGATGCAACTCTACCGTGTAAGCACAGCATAAATCTAAAGAAGCTTTCTTTAAAAAAGAGTTCTGTAGACACAGAGAAATCATTTTGCACAGTTATCAACAGTCATTTTCTTTGCCCAAATAATAATTATCTGATGACTTAATTTAAAACAGGTTCTATAATCAGCCAGCATCTTCCAAAATAAAAATGGGGGAGGGGGTTCAAAATTTCAGAAAAGTTCCCTTGGTTCTCCTACTGACATTTGGGACAAAAAGAAAAACAGAAAAAACCCTTTCATCAGAAATTTTTTTAAAAATACACTACTCACTGTATTCTCAGACACCTGCTGGACTTATTTGAAATCCATTTTCAAATGATTAAAATCCCCACTGAGAACTTAAGGCTTTCTACAAACCTCTTGATTCAGTTATTCCAGTCTCGTGGTAACCTGCTGAGTTCAATTTCTCTTAGTAAATGCATAGGCTATTCTCTAAGAAGCAGGTTAAAGTCAGGCTTACAGTAAGAAACAACTAGCAATATTTAAGTAGAATAAAATGCAAACATACCCACTGGTGAAACAGTTCACCAAATGTAAAGAGCTAACCACCTTGTGTCCACTCCATCACAGAAATAAAGGAATTTCTGGGTTAAGCAGAATTTTATGTGCAGGTCAGGGTAAACAAGTCTAGACCACCCAGAATGCTTCCAGTAACTAAGCTACCTGCATGTGAACTTCCTGCTCTTAGATATAACCTGCCTACAGAGTGTTCCTCTATTAAAATATTACAGCATTTATTTGCTATCACCCCAGACAACTCTGTCATAAGAAGATAGAGAAGTGGAGGGATTGAAACTTTATAAGGAAATTAGGAGAACATCATTTGGGGATCAAGGGAGAAGGCCAGGGGCATAAGTCTCTGCCCAGGGCTGGCAGGCAGTTAGTTGATGGCTCAAGGGAATCAGGGCTGAACAATGTGGAACAGAGGGCTGAACAAAAAAAAGATTTATTAAAAAGTTGGCCTGACTTCAAAAGACATACCTTGCTATCCTTGGGACTCATAAACAGAGGTATAAACTCAAGGGGTTAAAACCAAAGGAAAACGGGTCTGAGCAGGTGGCTGAGGGGTGGCATCTAAGGAGTATTTCGGGAACAAGCTTAGGCATGTACCAAGGAAAATGATGTAGTCACAGCCTTATCACCCATGTTCTGGAGCAGCAGCGAGACTCGGGTATCTGTACAGAGATTTCATCCAAAGTCTTCAGTCACAGTTCCCGTTACGGGCTCCTGAACAACAGGTGCCACTGACGTCACCCAGCCAGCCAAGAAGACACACTCACAGATTCTCCAACTTTTAACCAAGGATAGCTGCCACCTACCTTTTCCCCTGACACTGCCCAGAAGACAGGCACCCCACAGGACAACCCTAACCTAAAACACGTGGCACTATGATTCCCAGAGTTTCTTCAAGGCATCTTAAAGTGAAGGTGAAAGTGAAGGCGTGTCCGACTCTTCGCGACCCCATGGACACCAGGCTTCTCCGTCCATGGGATTTTCTAGGCCAAGAGTACTGGAGTGGGTTGCCTTTTCCTTCTCCAGGGAACTTCCCGACGCAGGGATTGAACCCAGGTCTCCTGCTTTGTAGACAGACGCTTTACCGTCTGAGCCACCAGGGAAGCCAAGGTATCTTATGTCTCCAATAAATTATATATTAGAAAACACTCAGTTATTTTTAATTTCAGACTTTGGAAATAAATATGAAGATAGCCTGATGTTAACAGAATAACTACCTTAATGTAATTCAAACACCTCCTAGAAAAAAATCAACAGGTAATTAAGCAAAGAGAAGTTTGAAAACACAAATAATCATGTAACCTGCACATTTAAATAAAGATTTCAGGCATCAGAAAACTTCTGACATGAGGGCTATCGAGCTTGAGGAATGAAATACAAGTCCTTTTGATTCTCCTGACTTAAAATCTCCTCTTGCTTTGCAAACCTCTAACAGAGTTAAAATTTCTTCTAAGTAACATACTTTTAAAATATCTAAGTTGTAAATTGTAAAATACATAAGCTGAAAGCAGGCCACGTAGACATTCTGTAAAAGAAAACTAGTGCATTAGATCAATCTCTTAGAAAACCCAAAGGGTCAAATAAAAGAATTTAATGTATGAAAAAGATGTAATTTTAAATGACTGAGAAATTAGAGCTGGCATAGAATTGATTAGAGAAAGCTATCTAATCATTTGGGGCCAGGGGGGAATCTTAACTTTACAACATGTAACCAAAAGTCCATTACAAATAAATAAGGGTTTAGATATAAATAATTGGGACCATAAACGTTTATTGAAACAAAAGCCAATGCTGATATACTTCTCTAGGTGAAGCAAGAAAAAGGCCAAAGCTATCAGAAAAAAAATATGAAGAGATTTGAATACAAAACAATGTAAAATTTCTATGTGGTAAAAATAAATGAAAAGGCAATTGATGAACTATGAAAGTTTAACATAATAATAAAAATCAATAAGATAAAGAGAAAAGAAATAACCCATTATAAAAATCAGCTAAAAAAAATATTTTTAATCACAATATAAGTAAACATATTAAGGTTTATTGATAATAAAAGAAAGAAATAAAAACAACGATATTTTCTTACTGGCAATTGGAAAGGATGTAAAAGAATGATAGTTTTTAGGTTTTATCCATGTTGAGGAAAGAGAAATTTCATATGTAGGTTCTGGGAGAATAAATTGATTATGAACTTTCTGCAAGGTGAATTTTGTATTATCAGTCAAAGGCTCTTATAATGCGTTTATCTTTTGACTCAATAATCTCACTTCTAGAATTTTATCCTATAGACACCACTGAACAAATGCACAAAGTATATACACAATGTTCCTCAAAATGTAGCATTCTTATGATGTAAAAAAATTCAAAATAAACTAAATAAATTATATAGCAACACAAAGGATGTATATTTAAATATGGAAAGAGAACTCCAAGCACACTGGGAGAAATAGCAATGTTTTATCATGTTTCTATAAGATATACAATTCATAATTCAACTTTGTGAAAGGCTATGTGAGCAGTGATTATACCTGGATGTAGACTGTTAAAAGTAAAATCACCCGTCTTTGTTCTGTGATTTCAGCTCAGTGATGATCTGCTCTGTTACAATGTCTCACTATGCAGACTTTCAGGGCTTCCCTGGAAGCTCAGATGGTAAAGAATCTGCCTGCAATGCAGGAGACCCAGGTTTGCTACCTGGATTGGGAAGATCCCCTGGAGAAGGAAACAGCTACCCACTCCAGTATTCTTGCCTGGAGAACTCCATGGACAGAAGAACCTGGTGGGCTACATACAGTCCATGGGGTCGCAAAGAATCACACACGGCTGAGCGACTAACAATTTTCACTTTCATGCAGACTTTAGCTAGTAAAGGTGAGATCTGTAATAATATCCTGTATAGGACCAGTATTTCCACCTAATATTTGGGTAACCTAGTTTGCATATAAGAATCAAGGCCTAGTAAATCTCTTTTAACATTTTTTATGTGTGCTCAATGCTAGGAAGTAGCTGGGCAAAGAGGTTCTGACTACTATTTGAGTTCGCAGTAATTAATCCTTCAAAAATACTGTAAAGGATTATATATTTGAGTTGTTAGTACTCCTTTGCCATCTTATCAAAATATTTAACTCTTACATACTAAAAGCCACCACCCAACAATATACTCTCCAGGTTCTAGGGCTTGCAATGTAGTTAACTTGCTCATGACCTAAATACCTGGAAATTATATGAGAGATGTCTGTCTGGGGTTCTTACTTTTTCAAATAAAGAAAGCTCTCAGAAAATCTTCCATTTTCCTTTGCTTCCAACTTCAAAGTAATCTAAAACGTAATAACCATGAATCTGACTTAGCTACAGCAATCACTGCATTGAATGTATAAAGTCTTAGATTAGGAGGACCCCCTCAGACCCTCACTGAGTTGGAACTACCTCAACAAAGGAAGTTTCACTTCAGGTAAAGGAAACTCACCACCTCAATGGTGTGTGCTAAGTTGCTCAATCATGCCCGACTCTATGTGACTCCATGGACTGTAGCCCGCCAGGCTCCTCTGTCCATAGGATTCTCCAGGCAAGAATACTGAAGTGGGCTGCCACGCCTCCTTTAAAGGATCTTCCTGACCCAGGGATTGAACCCATGTCTCCTGCACTGGCAGGCAGTTTCTTTACCAGTAGTGCTCAATGGTAGCCGATGCCAATTTTGTAGACTTACATACTGAGAAAATTCTTCACTGTGAGTGAAATCTGTTTCTCTCCTACATTCCCTCGCAGAGACACGATCCTGCCGCCTTTCATAACCATTTAAAGATACCTCTTTTTATACTCTTCCTTCCCTTACCATCTCTGGATCTTTTCTCCAGATAAATATCCCTGTTGCTGTTAATAACAGCACATGATTTCCAGGCTTTTTTGACCTTAACCTTCCTCTAAAGGGAGCACTCTTTTCACATTGGTTCCTTGTTAGCCCCTCTCTAGAATCCGGCACTCTGAGACAAACACAATACCCTGGACATCTGAAAGTACTGAGGTTATCGGACTTGCCGCCTCAGACAGCCTCATTACACTGCACTTAACCAAATCCACTGCAAATCTAGGTCTTCAGAGAAGCTGAGGTATCGTCGGCTCTCTCCCACTGACTTCTTGGAATAAATGATCTTTTAATTATGAAATACTTCAGGCCTAATAGAAGCAAACTGAAGAACACACACCTGTTTACCCACCAGCCAATTTAAGAAATAAAACATTATAGTGCAGTGTTAGACTTAACTGTTTCCCCCCACTGAACATCATCTTATAGTCGGTCACTTGCATCATTGCTCTGTTATATCTTTTTAACCTTAAATATTATTTAAAATTGTTTTCCATTTCCCTAATTGAAGGGAAATATAAGATCCTGATACAGTTGACCATCTCCATCTTGAATCTACCTCAGTCCTTGGGCTTCCATGATGCTTCTACACTAGACTCATTCCTTGGTTCTGGCTGTGATGGTCTAGTTCAAACAGCTCACTCCATAAAGTTCTTTCTTCAGTTTTTACTGCCCAGAGTCTCTCTATAAAGGAGCTAGTTTCATGAGTCTCGTTCATCCTTTGTAAAAGTTGCTCAGTCGTGTCGGACTCTTTTGTGATCCCATGAACTGTAGGCTGCCAGGCTCTGTCCATGGAATTCTCCAGGCCAGAATACTGGAGTGGGTAGCCATTCCCTTCTCCAGAGGATCTGCCCAGCCCAGGCATCAAACTCAGGTCTCCCACACTGTAGGCGGATTCTTTACTTTCTAAGCCACCAGGGAAGTATATTCATGGAAATGCTGTTTCAACCTTTAAAATACTGGTTTACACGCTCAACTGCCACCATCATTGCCTGATAATCAGAGCTGGAAAAGGAATTCATCTCCCTTCCAACTTCCGAACCCACATTTTAAAAAACCTTTAATAGTCCTGTCAGTAACATCATTTCCATGGATACTTTGACTTCAAATATAAGTCATCTTTGATGTCTCTCTGCCTCACCATTACAGTGCCCAGGTCTTTTTCCTTGTCTGTCTTGCATCCAGTGCCTGCCATTAGTCTTCAGTTGATAAAATGTTTCAGAATGAATTTGAGGCCACCAGCTAAGTCTCTTTTTGAAAAATCATTATTTTGCTGGGCATCACAGCTAAACTGTCAATCTCCATGTAGCCTCTCCCAACTCTAAGTCTTCCTATGGACTGTCACTAGTCCTTTCTTCCTAAAAATACATATCATGGTTTTCTCCTACACAGAAGCAAACTTGATATTCACAGGCCTCTCCAAGTTCAGCTCAAACAACTCTATTTCCCACAATTTGCAAACATAAATTTTATCTTCCAACAAATTTGCTCTAACTTATCCTTCCCTACTTTTGTTTACATCATTCCTTCTACCTGGATCTTAATAAAGGTCATCAACATTGCCCACCCCCTGCACACACACACACATCCACATACACAATCATAGAAAAGTAGAAACAATTCTGGCTTCAGAAACAGATCTAGCTTCAAACCGTAGTTGTCTTTTTAGCCTTAGGAGCTTAGGCTTGCTCTGAGCAATGAATGAAGTAACTTCTGCAAAGAGCTGTCTAACAAATGGTAGCCTGGATCATGCAGGCTAATAATTATCAGGCTTTTTAAAAAACTGATTTAAAATGTGAAGAGATCTAAAATGAGAAGCTAATGCTTTGACATTTCTACACACACACACACACACACACAGTACACTTATGAAAACCTAGAATAGAACTTTTAATATCTCTTGATTAACCTTTAAAATAGTCACCTGTATCACACGTCTGCTCAAGCCTGTCCTTTCTGCCAGTTTCTGGAGAGTCTGTGCATCTGGGTTGTTGTCCTGAGCAAACTGTGCTTGCATAACCTGTTTTTTTAAAAAATGTAGGTAGTAAATAGTAAATAGCTAAAAATAAGAAGCTCAATCTTCTGAACTTTGATGACAGGAGAGATAAGGCATGCACAAGAAAATGGAGTACTTGTATTTTACTACTTGAAAATCAATACAGAGAAGTGTATATCAATAAAAAGAATGCATATTATGTAAAATTATGCACAATTTGCTATGCTCAAATCTTTAAAAAAATAAAATTCAACACAAAAAACTTGTCTCTCAACTATGCTGTTAAAAATAAGCTCAGCTTTTCTTCCATTCTTACAACCCACAAAAAATGCATGAAAACCTATTTACTATTTTTTCTGTTTTGTTAAAAATTACTAGCATTAAGCAGTTTTTAAAAATATAGAAATCATATCCTTGACCTCTACTCAACTAAACAGGTTCAAGGCCCCTACATCAATTTTTATTAGTATGAAAATAATAGACAGTGCAACAGATTGCACTCCACTGAATTGCAATGACTCCATCATTCCTTGTTTCAACACTTGTTCTATGCAAAGGAACATCTGGGACCTTAAAAGAGAGATACTCAGTCTATTTCATAAGAATTTCCTGACATCTAAACATTCATAGATCGAAAAGCTCCCAGGTGATTCTGATGTGAACCTTTGGATTGGAACCTGGCCTCAGCTTCCTGGGAGAAAGATATATGCATGCCAACAATTAACAAAAATACAAGTTAAAGTGAGATGCATGGAGTGAAGGAGGAGGAGGAAGAGGAGCTCCAGAATAAAAGCACAAGCAAAGGGCATTGGATGCCTTCAGAAAAGAAAGTATTGGGAATCAAGCAAGATATTTGAATTTTATTACTTAAAAGTCAATAGAGGGAAGTATAAAATATAAAGAAAGTATTATAATGAGAGAATGGAGCCTATCATCCAAATGATTGTGCATGTCCTGGGCATGGGATGGGGGTAATCTACCTAACCTAAAGTTCTGCTGACCCTGACACCATTTCCAACAGTCAAGATTAACTGCATTCTTTACTATGTTCCTCAGATAATACCATCTTCTGCCACTGCACTTGTCACCAGGTAGCTAGCTAATTTGCTAGGAAGTAGAGCTCTTCAGAGCAGAAAGTGAGTTTCTGGAGGGCAAAGGGAATGTCTTATCCATTATATCTGGAGATAATGCCCAGATTAACTGAATGAACCTCCACAATATGCAGGAAATCTGAAGATAGTGTGGAGAAAAAGATCAATGCTGTTGAAACCTTATGAGGTTTAAAAATTGTGTATTTTTTTCACTTAGGTTCTTACTGATAGGGACTCTTCCAGAAGAAGGCATTCCTGGCTCCCAGTCCAGTATACCGTCCACATGCTTGCTGTAAACTAGCACTTTTACTTTCGCTTTTAAAAATGGGCAGAAACAGCCTAAAGGTTTATTATCATGCCCAGTTCGCGTAATCCTTCCTCTCCTACTCCAAGTGTGTTACTTTAATATCTTCATGTGCAAATAGTTGTGTTTATAAGTAGTTGAGCATGTAACATCCAAAAGAGAAAAAAATAATGAACATATTAATGTCTTTGTTTTTTTAATTTTTCAAGGAGGAAAGCTGAACAGATATTTATTTGTAATGTTATTATAGATAATTTATAAAACAAAAAACATATGCTCTTCACAAATGCATTTCAAATTCACAAGTTTAATAATGGAACCAAATTACATTTACTAAAGCAATTTCTCATTAAAGAATAAACGAAAACTTAAATCAACACTGATGGTTTAAAACTGGAAAATGCTAATGGAAAAGTAAGATGTATTCATCAGTGTTTAGTCTCACAAAAGAATCCTTTTAATTTCAACTTGGTTTCATTGCTCTTCAGTCACTAATGATGCCAAAAATCTACCCTATTCCTCTTCTGAGCTACTTAAAATGGTCAAGGATCTAGCCTCTGTAGACACATCATTTTCAAGCCAGAAAGTCTACCAAAAATGTCAAGAGTCTGCATAGTAGCAGCTGACCAACTTAATCTGAAAGTAGATTAAAGGAGGTGCTAACCCTGGCATGTTTAACATTAATAATAATTGAGCAAGTACTTCCAACTACAATAAGCAAACCATAATATTGGCAGGAACTTTAAAAATACAATTTAAACAAGTGAGACAATATTTGAAATATTTTTGCCAACACAGAATAGTCTATTTTGTGTTAAACTGTTTTTTTCTTTTCATAATTTTCTAAAGAATTTCGAAGTTTGTTTGTTCCTCATACTTTAACTCAGAAGACCAAGCAAGGTACTGTATGAATAGTCTTGACTTACTGATCACCTATATTTTATTGTTTTGCTAAATTTAAGCACTACCTAAATAATTAGCTGAGAATTAGGACAATTTAACAGTGAGGTACATGGCCTGATTTATTAAAGCCTCTGGTTAAAGTATAATGATTCAATTTATCCTAGATACCTAAGCAACAAAGAACACTTGAGGACAAGATATGCCTCATTGTTTCAGTCATTCCTGGCATAGACAGATGCTGATAAACACTGAATAAGCGAAAACATGCTTAGAAAGAATATAATTTCTGCTTTCAGTTTTAAAAACCTATGATTCTGGTATAAATTTTTAAAAACTCATGATTCAGGTCACATTTTCATATAATAATGCATGGCTTAAGTAGTTTTTATGCACATTTGCAATTTAAAACTATAAAGCCATCTTCAAGATTCAGAATCTCACTCTTGTTTTAGCTGCCACAGCCGTGAAATGGAGTCCTAGTAAGGCACAGTTCTACTCATGGTCTCCTGGGAGGCTAAGGAAAATTAAAAGACCAGAAGTTTGGGAAGTAGGGTCCAAATCTCTTCTCTGCCATTCCCTTGATTGTCTGCCTTGGGGGAGTCCCTGCAGTTCTTGGATGAATTGTAAGAGATGAAAAAAGATAACGTACAGGAAATTATCTGGCATAGGACTTGGTAAACAAAGACCTCCACAAATATTATTCCCTTTCTATTTAATTAGTATCTACACTTTCCAGATGAGATTGTACATATCTACCTAAAAGTTGCTTCAAATTTTCAGTTACCCTTTTACTCATAAATTTTTATATCGAATTAAAGTTATCGGTCTTATGACTATTAAAATTATGGCAGTCTTTCACGGAAACAGTGCACTTTATACACAGAACATATTTATATTAGAGATTATATTTTAAGTCAGACATCTTTTAGCTACTGGGTATTCTGCTACCAGGTCTCCCACAGGTACACGCATCCCCTAACCTGGGGCTTTACATGATTTTCATGATAACCAAATGAGGCACCCAGAAAAACAAGCTTAAACAGATATTTTTTTCAGCTGCCTTACCTTCCATTTTCTACTTACTATAGTAGTCGATGCCTGAATTAAGGAATCAAAAATAATTTTCTGGAATTTTTTTTTAAGAATGGATCTAGATTTTTAAAGCTAGATTGCTTTTCAGTGACATTAAGGTCCTTTGGGATATTTATGTCATATCAAGGCTTCTTTCTTAATCATTGTCAAAACAAATATTCTCTCATACTGCATTCATCTTACATACTGACAAGTATTAGAATACTATCAGTGATTTTTCAAAAATTACCTTCATTCATTTATTAACATTGTATAAAAATCCTCTAAAGTCTGAGCTAAGCTGTATAAAGCACCTAGCCATACATACATGGTAGGTGCTCAATAAATGTTACCTCACTATGAAGCAAATACTTCATTCACACTAATCTCTTAGAAAATGATTTATCTAAAAAAAAAAAAAGCCAGAAATAAATCACTGTGTGTACAGACTTAAATATAAAGCAAAGAGTAATTATTTCATTATTTTCCTGACTATAAAAATAGAAGTTATGACAATTATATTTAGGGCAACTAAGTTGAAAATAACCCCTCTATTTTCAGGGAACATAATCAAACTTTAGCATCAAATTATAGAATTACTCCCTCTTCCCCCTTTAAAAACAAGGAAAGGTCTACTTGATTGCAGTCAATCAGTAGATTTCTATTTATGGTAAGGCATTTTCAATTCCTTCCTACTAAGAAAATCTACAATCTTGTCTATTAAAAGACTCAATGCAGTTTGTTAAAAAGATGAACACATCAGAGTCCCACAGACCCACATACTGAATGTCTCTTTCTGTTAAGTGTCCCAAAATGTTCTGTCTTCTATTAAAATTACATGTAGTAACATAAATACCTAGGCTAAAGTGATTTTTTTCAGGAAGTCAGGACAGAGCAACATTGTGTTTGCACCTTGATGTTAATGTTAACAGACATCAGGAGACAAACTTGCATAAATTCACATCATACCACAACTCTTGGAATATTGATAAACAATATTTAGGGCAATGTTTTCATACACTTAACAAGTCAGTTTGCACAAAAAGCACAGACTAACCTTTTTGAAAAAATAAAAATGTTTTAAGACAGCACAGACATTGCTTTTTGTTCAGCTTTTGTTAGCTTCGGTGTTTTTTGTTTACTGGGGTTTTTTTTTCTCTTTTTTTGGTGGAAAAGGGCTTCAAAAACTCAAATTCATTGTCATGTCTACCTGGAGCTGATCTGCTGTAAAGCTGGTCCGAGCTCTTTTTGCTGGTTTTGGATGATTAACATCTTGCTCTGTAAGGAGGGCGCCTTCAACACTAATCCCATTACCTGCATTTAAAAAACACACCAAATGTGTTGGTAACTCAAATGGAGGCAGTCATACAATAATAGGTTTCTTGCATCTCTTGGCTTGGTATGAAACTGTATATATCCTCTAGTTTGCCAAATCCCTTAAGATTTAGAACATACTAGAAACATAATGTAGAAACAACATTTCATTTGTAGGCTTATATATTTAGTCAAAAGTGCACCAAGTTGAAAGTGCACATCTAAGGCTCATCCTTAAAAAGGCAAACACAAGGAAACAACTGGTTACAAAAAGCAAAACAGAACCCTAAACTCAAGGCTGCTTCCTGAGAATATGGCACAAGGCAAATACATATGCCATGGCTTTTCTCATAAATAAACAGATGGAGACCATCACTAACAGAAGAGGGCTTAATGAGTTTCACCACAATTACACTGCACAAAATAATGCTTTAAGACGACCTTAGGAAAAAATTATTTTTATCCCTGTGTTCACTGTCCCAAAAGATTCAAAAGTATTTTAAGTATATATTTACCATTTTCCACTTCTCTTTTTAAATTATCCAGCATGCAGTCATAATGCACTCTGCAGAGGACTTTCTCTTCCACTAAAGCAAACTCCTCTCCCGTGGAAAGTTGTCTTTTGCAAGAAAAGCAGGCAAAGCACGCCAAATGATAGACGTTCCCCTTGGCCCTCCGGACCCAGTCAGTAGAATGGATATGCCTCCCACAGCGAGAGCAGCGAGTTCCATACCTTCTACATAAATGGGGGGTGGGGGAGTAGAAAAAATTATTCAGTTAATTTTTATATAGTGGGTTCCTAAAACATATAAATATGCTAATTTTATTTGTTTTAATCCAATTTACCTCAAAAATATAAAGCATTCTCATTTTGAAATCTGTTGTATAAGAAAAAGTGGGCTTCAGTAAATAAAACTGGACCGGAAAGCCTATTTATAAAATTCCCTTTGTGTAAATAATTTCTTGGTGTATCTACTGTCTCTTATACACATCTAGATGTGTATAAGAGACAGGTCCAATATACCGTCCACATGCTTGCTGTAAACTAGCACTTTTACTTTCGCTTTTAAAAATGGGCAGAAACAGCCTAAAGGTTTATTATCATGCCCAGTTCGCGTAATCCTTCCTCTCCTACTCCAAGTGTGTTACTTTAATATCTTCATGTGCAAATAGTTGTGTTTATAAGTAGTTGAGCATGTAACATCCAAAAGAGAAAAAAATAATGAACAAATTAATGTCTTTGTTTTTTTAATTTTTCAAGGAGGAAAGCTGAACAGATATTTATTTGTAATGTTATTATAGATAATTTATAAAACAAAAAACATATGCTCTTCACAAATGCATTTCAAATTCACAAGTTTAATAATGGAACCAAATTACATTTACTAAAGCAATTTCTCATTAAAGAATAAACGAAAACTTAAATCAACACTGATGGTTTAAAACTGGAAAATGCTAATGGAAAAGTAAGATGTATCCATCAGTGTTTAGTCTCACAAAAGAATCCTTTTAATTTCAACTTGGTTTCATTGCTCTTCAGTCACTAATGATGCCAAAAATCTACCCTATTCCTCTTCTGAGCTACTTAAAATGGTCAAGGATCTAGCCTCTGTAGACACATCATTTTCAAGCCAGAAAGTCTACCAAAAATGTCAAGAGTCTGCATAGTAGCAGCTGACCAACTTAATCTGAAAGTAGATTAAAGGAGGTGCTAACCCTGGCATGTTTAACATTAATAATAATTGAGCAAGTACTTCCAACTACAATAAGCAAACCATAATATTGGCAGGAACTTTAAAAATACAATTTAAACAAGTGAGACAATATTTGAAATATTTTTGCCAACACAGAATAGTCTATTTTGTGTTAAACTGTTTTTTTCTTTTCATAATTTTCTAAAGAATTTCGAAGTTTGTTTGTTCCTCATACTTTAACTCAGAAGTCCAAGCAAGGTACTGTATGAATAGTCTTGACTTACTGATCACCTATATTTTATTGTTTTGCTAAATTTAAGCACTACCTAAATAATTAGCTGAGAATTAGGACAATTTAACAGTGAGGTACATGGCCTGATTTATTAAAGCCTCTGGTTAAAGTATAATGATTCAATTTATCCTAGATACCTAAGCAACAAAGAACACTTGAGGACAAGATATGCCTCATTGTTTCAGTCATTCCTGGCATAGACAGATGCTAATAAACACTGAATAAGCGAAAACATGCTTAGAAAGAATATAATTTCTGCTTTCAGTTTTAAAAACCTATGATTCTGGTATAAATTTTTAAAAACTCATGATTCAGGTCACATTTTCATATAATAATGCATGGCTTAAGTAGTTTTTATGCACATTTGCAATTTAAAACTATAAAGCCATCTTCAAGATTCAGAATCTCACTCTTGTTTTAGCTGCCACAGCCGTGAAATGGAGTCCTAGTAAGGCACAGTTCTACTCATGGTCTCCTGGGAGGCTAAGGAAAATTAAAAGACCAGAAGTTTGGGAAGTAGGGTCCAAATCTCTTCTCTGCCATTCCCTTGATTGTCTGCCTTGGGGGAGTCCCTGCAGTTCTTGGATGAATTGTAAGAGATGAAAAAAGATAACGTACAGGAAATTATCTGGCATAGGACTTGGTAAACAAAGACCTCCACAAATATTATTCCCTTTCTATTTAATTAGTATCTACACTTTCCAGATGAGATTGTACATATCTACCTAAAAGTTGCTTCAAATTTTCAGTTACCCTTTTACTCATAAATTTTTATATCGAATTAAAGTTATCGGTCTTATGACTATTAAAATTATGGCAGTCTTTCACGGAAACAGTGCACTTTATACACAGAACATATTTATATTAGAGATTATATTTTAAGTCAGACATCTTTTAGCTACTGGGTATTCTGCTACCAGGTCTCCCACAGGTACACGCATCCCCTAACCTGGGGCTTTACGTGATTTTCATGATAACCAAATGAGGCACCCAGAAAAACAAGCTTCAAACAGATATTTTTTTCAGCTGCCTTACCTTCCATTTTCTACTTACTATAGTAGTCGATGCCTGAATTAAGGAATCAAAAATAATTTTCTGGAATTTTTTTTTAAGAATGGATCTAGATTTTTAAAGCTAGATTGCTTTTCAGTGACATTAAGGTCCTTTGGGATATTTATGTCATATCAAGGCTTCTTTCTTAATCATTGTCAAAACAAATATTCTCTCATACTGCATTCATCTTACATACTGACAAGTATTAGAATACTATCAGTGATTTTTCAAAAATTACCTTCATTCATTTATTAACATTGTATAAAAATCCTCTAAAGTCTGAGCTAAGCTGTATAAAGCACCTAGCCATACATACATGGTAGGTGCTCAATAAATGTTACCTCACTATGAAGCAAATACTTCATTCACACTAATCTCTTAGAAAATGATTTATCTAAAAAAAAAAAATGCCAGAAATAAATCACTGTGTGTACAGACTTAAATATAAAGCAAAGAGTAATTATTTCATTATTTTCCTGACTATAAAAATAGAAGTTATGACAATTATATTTAGGGCAACTAAGTTGAAAATAACCCCTCTATTTTCAGGGAACATAATCAAACTTTAGCATCAAATTATAGAATTACTCCCTCTTCCCCCTTTAAAAACAAGGAAAGGTCTACTTGATTGCAGTCAATCAGTAGATTTCTATTTATGGTAAGGCATTTTCAATTCCTTCCTACTAAGAAAATCTACAATCTTGTCTATTAAAAGACTCAATGCAGTTTGTTAAAAAGATGAACACATCAGAGTCCCACAGACCCACATACTGAATGTCTCTTTCTGTTAAGTGTCCCAAAATGTTCTGTCTTCTATTAAAATTACATGTAGTAACATAAATACCTAGGCTAAAGTGATTTTTTTCAGGAAGTCAGGACAGAGCAACATTGTGTTTGCACCTTGATGTTAATGTTAACAGACATCAGGAGACAAACTTGCATAAATTCACATCATACCACAACTCTTGGAATATTGATAAACAATATTTAGGGCAATGTTTTCATACACTTAACAAGTCAGTTTGCACAAAAAGCACAGACTAACCTTTTTGAAAAAATAAAAATGTTTTAAGACAGCACAGACATTGCTTTTTGTTCAGCTTTTGTTAGCTTCAGTGTTTTTTGTTTACTGGGGTTTTTTTTTCTCTTTTTTTGGTGGAAAAGGGCTTCAAAAACTCAAATTCATTGTCATGTCTACCTGGAGCTGATCTGCTGTAAAGCTGGTCCGAGCTCTTTTTGCTGGTTTTGGATGATTAACATCTTGCTCTGTAAGGAGGGCGCCTTCAACACTAATCCCATTACCTGCATTTAAAAAACACACCAAATGTGTTGGTAACTCAAATGGAGGCAGTCATACAATAATAGGTTTCTTGCATCTCTTGGCTTGGTATGAAACTGTATACATCCTCTAGTTTGCCAAATCCCTTAAGATTTAGAACATACTAGAAACATAATGTAGAAACAACATTTCATTTGTAGGCTTATATATTTAGTCAAAAGTGCACCAAGTTGAAAGTGCACATCTAAGGCTCATCCTTAAAAAGGCAAACACAAGGAAACAACTGGTTACAAAAAGCAAAACAGAACCCTAAACTCAAGGCTGCTTCCTGAGAATATGGCACAAGGCAAATACATATGCCATGGCTTTTCTCATAAATAAACAGATGGAGACCATCACTAACAGAAGAGGGCTTAATGAGTTTCACCACAATTACACTGCACAAAATAATGCTTTAAGACGACCTTAGGAAAAAATTATTTTTATCCCTGTGTTCACTGTCCCAAAAGATTCAAAAGTATTTTAAGTATATATTTACCATTTTCCACTTCTCTTTTTAAATTATCCAGCATGCAGTCATAATGCACTCTGCAGAGGACTTTCTCTTCCACTAAAGCAAACTCCTCTCCCGTGGAAAGTTGTCTTTTGCAAGAAAAGCAGGCAAAGCACGCCAAATGATAGACGTTCCCCTTGGCCCTCCGGACCCAGTCAGTAGAATGGATATGCCTCCCACAGCGAGAGCAGCGAGTTCCATACCTTCTACATAAATGGGGGGTGGGGGTGGGGGGAAGGGTGAAGAGTTAATGCTTGGTGAGATATTCATCAGTCTAGGATTAAACTAACACATTATATTACTCATTGGATTAACCCAAGTATTTAAATCTTTTGAAAATGAAACAGGAATAAATTATTTTTTAAAAGTCAATATGGTAAGCAGCAGCACGACTTGAGATGGGATCATAACTCAAAACTGTTTATAAAACAAAAACTTCTCATTGTTACTCTAAAGGAGGATAGGATTTTTTCTTTTAAAATAAATGAAATATGAGTTTCTATATCCTTCTTGTAACAAATATCAGGACATTTATAAATTATCTAGAGACTCAACATAACACACACACACACTCCAAACTGAAAAAACTAAAAGCACAAAGCGATACCATTGAAGATATAAACAGTGATGTCTTAAAGCCAAGTTGAGACAATTAGAAAATATTTTAAACGTTTTTAAAAAGTTAAAGCATTTAAAATTGATATTATCAAAGAATGAATAGAATAGAAATTGTTCACTCTGGTGCATGAGGAAGGAAAACTCAGAGATGCTTCCTTTGGTAAACAAGCTCTCACATTACCATCCACAAGAGGCGGAGAAATATTACCTAAAACTTTTAGACACAATTCTGGACATTAGATGCAAGTTAATCTTAACAAAATGCCAGATGTAAAGATCTCCTTTATCTCTCAGTCCTTGTGACACTCTGTCATATCTCCTACCACAACTGCAGTCATAGCCTGGCATATCCCCATTAAACTAAAAAAGTATATGTGTCTGTGTCTATTCATTAACATATCTTTAGAGGTGTTGCTAATTTTTAAATTAATCTGAGTCATAAAATCAGTTTTTGAATATAGTAA
Organism: Oreotragus oreotragus; assembly: GCA_006410675.1. NCBI lineage: Eukaryota > Metazoa > Chordata > Mammalia > Artiodactyla > Bovidae > Oreotragus > Oreotragus oreotragus. Next base: position 22,166 of record SJYX01019129.1, on the reverse strand, counting down.
AATACAAAGTATTTTAAAAATCCTGAAGAACTAGACTTGTAAAAAGTCTCTGAAAACAAACATTTCAAGCAGCTTTAAATTACCAAAAAAAAAAAAAAAAATAAAGATTAGCATACCCTATGTGAAAGAGCAGGCAAATTGCTACTGTTTTTGAGAAAATAGAAAGCAAACCTGATGAGAAATATATGATTTGGGTAATTATAAAATTCTATGATTTTATAAAATAAAGGACTCTGGGTTTTGTGAAGTGCTTTAACTTGCCTAGCAATTTTATTCAAATCAATCACTAAACTCTTAAANTCAAAAAAAAAAAAAAAAAAAATTAAGATTAGCATACCCTATGTGAAAGAGCAGGCAAATTGCTACTGTTTTTGAGAAAATAGAAAGCAAACCTGATGAGAAATATATGATTTGGGTAATTATAAAATTCTATGATTTTATAAAATAAAGGACTCTGGGTTTTGTGAAGTGCTTTAACTTGCCTAGCAATTTTATTCAAATCAATCACTAAACTCTTAAATCAGTTTTTGAAATTGAGTATAAACAACATAATTAGTATTACAAACTTCATTATGTAGTATTAACTTCCCAATTTCACAATGAAAATTCTTCCTTTGGAAATGCAAATAAAGGGAAAAAGTGATAATTTTAAAAAGTCCTGCCTAAGGATGATTTCAGTTTCTGTCTCTTATACACATCTAGATGTGTATAAGAGACAGGCTTTATTCTCTNCCCTATAATTACTTCATTTTGTCTTACTACTCTACCTGAACAAAGAGCATTGCTACAATAAGTTACCTTATATTTCATACTTTATATCCCTGCACAGCAAAGAAGCTTCCCTATTTATAATACCTAAAACTTTTATTTGCCAAGGTAGAAAAAATTATTCAGTTAATTTTTATATAGTGGGTTCCTAAAACATATAAATATGCTAATTTTATTTGTTTTAATCCAATTTACCTCAAAAATATAAAGCATTCTCATTTTGAAATCTGTTGTATAAGAAAAAGTGGGCTTCAGTAAATAAAACTGGACCGGAAAGCCTATTTATAAAATTCCCTTTGTGTAAATAATTTCTTGGTGTATCTATTTACTAAAAAACAAAAGAAGTTTCAGTGTACCTGAAGTAATCAAGTTTGCAGAAAATGTCTTTGTCTTTAATATAACAGCTGGTGTGCCTTCCTAAGGAGGTCCTGCAGACGCTGCAGGAGAGACACCGGACATGCCAGCACAGATCGTTCACCTGTGAAGAAAAAGGGGCCAAATGAGAAGCCATTCTGATACCATGCTTAAGAGTATCCTTCACTGGTTTTCTGTATCAAGCAATTTTAAAAGCTAGTCCCTTAATATTTTAACACATGCTCTGAATGTTGCCATCTAAGAGGTGTCATATTTACATAAATACGCATCTAGATATACTCTCTTTTAGATTTCAGCCAGAAAAACCACAACAGCATATTCTATACTTCGTGGTTTTTTTAATAATTTTGAAAAATTCAGGTATCCTTTTTAAAATCAAATGTCCATTCTCTTTGTTTTTTTTTTTAATCAACATCTATGAACATAGGGAAAATTTTGGTCACTTTAAGTCCTACATATTGATTTTATAATTTTTCCTTGACCAAATTCTTCCTGCCATAACACATGGCAACTAAAGAATTCAAGCTAAATAATTTTAGCCAAATAATTATAAACTGTCCACTAGTTACAGTGAAAAAGAAAATGGACAAAAAGCTTTGTAAGATAAATACTTACCCTTGTAAAGAAGCCAGGCAATTCATTTCTCTTACAAAACAGGCACTGCTTAGATTTAGATGTTGATATGGCAGAAGCCCTGGCTCCCACTTAACATTAAATAACCAAAACATAAAGCACCGGTAACCCTACTTTAATGATTTGGTCATTAAAGGAAAAAATAAATCTATTATAAGTGGTTCTAAAAAGGCACCCAAGTATTGTTTGTCATTTATACTTAGTAAGACATTTTATTTTATAAAATGCATTAACAAATCATAGCACTTTACGTTGTAAATAGGGGCATGAAATACTGTCGGGTCAGTGGACAAATTGTACAAAGCCTCACTTTAAACTGTTGCTATCATACTATAAGCTGCATACCTTTGGCCTTCGGGAATGAAGATGTGTACTGAACTGAATTTGCCTATAATGCAAGCTCCTAAAGTTTGCCCTTGTGGGCACAAGAACTTGGTTTAGCTTAATTAAATTTCATTTAAAAGAACAGCAATAATGCAAAAGCAGCAGTTACATTGTACAAATGGATCTAATGCCTAATATAGGAATTAGGAAACTGGAAAAAATGGGAAATTTTGAAATATAGTTTTTGCTACACTGTTTCATAATAAAGACAATTTTGTCCAATGATTCTATCATGTTAGCACTATTGTTCAACATGTTTTACTGTGACATGAAATATACAAGGTACTGTGAAGCTGAAGAAGAAAGTTTCACTGGCTTCTAATTAGTTATGTCCCTTTCCAAAGCCCTGATGATTTTAGTGAAATTTTAAGTTTTTGGTTTTCCTATAAAAGAACATGCTCACCATACAAGAAAATAGGGAAAATAGTATTGGAAAACAACTGGAAAAAAATCTGAGGAAACCAAAATTTTAAAAATTAACAATGGTTATCGCTGTCCTGGATACAGAGATGCATTTTCTTTCTTTTTTCCCCTCAAATGGGTCCAATTAAATTAAAGTTGAGAAGTACAGGCTTCCATTAGTATTCCACTGTTTAAGGCCTTCTTCATTTTGGTCTTATCCAGGTTTTTTTTTTTTTAAGCCAGGATAGATGCAGTCTTCAGGGCAGAGTCATGGTCATTCTCTAGTTCCCTAAAGCCAGATGTAACTCCTAGTCTGCCACCTTTCCTCAAAGTTTACTAAAACAAAACAAAACAAAACCTTCCTTCATCTTCTTTTCCTTTTCCAGAGAGGAAAATAAGGTGAACAGAAAAAATTCTGGAGACTATAAACCTTTCCTGATGGCTAGCATTCATCCAATCTCTGTATGTATACATATATAGGATCAATCCAGAAAAAAAAAAAAAATCACTCAAACGACAGGGCACTGAAGTATCACATGGGCAATAGATGAATCTAACTCCTCTCACATTTTTGTTCTAACTCCATTTTACTTGCCTCGTGATATGATGTTTTTCTATATTAAACAGTTACATCCTCAAATATTCTATTTAATAATTATTTTTTCACCAGTGACTTGAACTAAATTCAAACTTATCTGGAAGGATATGTACTCAAAATGGTGGTGGTGGGGGAGTTGAGAACTCAAGAGTTTTTATATAATCTTAAAGTGTCAAACTTTTGTTAGTTTCCTATATGATAGGAAGACAGTTTTCTTGCACATCTACTAATATGTACTTATGCATACTTGTAAATATACTAAAGAGTAAACTAAGACTGTATGTAGAAGACTTCATTGAGGACTCCAGTCCTATTATAAAAGAAAGCTTAAAAAAAAACCTCATTTAGATAATTTAGATTGTTTTATACAAATATAAATCTGATATATAAACATGTTAACATATAAAAGATGAGTGCTAGAAATGATTATCTATTTCAGAGGATATGTTGAGTCACTTCAGGCTTTTTTCTTTTTCCTCTCTAATATGAAGTGGATCCACTGTACATCCATTCAGAAATATTCTGAAAGATAAAGATAATTCCTAAGAGGGCTCAAGAAAGGAAGAAGCTAGCATTGATTCAAAAGATGGTTTTGAAATATTCAAAGAGGTTCAAGTCTAGAAACACTGAAATGGGAATCTTAAGAATGTAGATTTAAAGAGAGGAGTCACTTCAGGCTTTTTTCTTTTTCCTCTCTAATATGAAGTGGATCCACTGTACATCCATTCAGAAATATTCTGAAAGATAAAGATAATTCCTAAGAGGGCTCAAGAAAGGAAGAAGCTAGCATTGATTCAAAAGATGGTTTTGAAATATTCAAAGAGGTTCAAGTCTAGAAACACTGAAATGGGAATCTTAAGAATGTAGATTTAAAGAGAAGGCCATGCTAACTTGTCAGTCTTAAGAATCAACCACTAATTAAGTAACTTAGTTACTTTTTATATAATTTTCACCAAAACTCTTTTTGGTTCTTTATCTTAGTTGTATCTACAGGGTATCATTCCAGCTTCCCAGGTGAAGCAGTTTTGTATGCTGAGGCAGAAATTTAAAGAAACTCACAAACTTGCTTTTTGAATTCATATTCTACATAATGAATTCTTTTGAGAAACTAGGTGGGGGATGGTGGTGGTGGGGAGAATAGAAAGTGAACTGGTTTGCTACTAATTTAGTGTAGGAGAGATCATTATTTTAAATAGTGGTTTAAAAAAACTATTGAAGTTGAAATTCCATGATATTAGGATTAAAACACAGGGGACTATGACCCTTCATGCAATGACATGGATAACTGGCCTGCCAGAATTTGTACTCCAAAACTCCCCCACAATATCTTGAGAGAAGTAAAACAAATTAAGACAGACAGTCAACTCTCAAACCACCACTTGAAGCACTTCATCCCAGGCATTTTTCTTTCTTTCTGTTTTGTCTAACTTCACATCAATTTCCATTGCCCTCCTAAGCACTGGAGATGACGTTTAAAAAAAAAAAAAAAAAATCACTGCGTGGCCCTGAAGTATTAAACCTTAGTAAGAGGAGGAAGATATTGAAAATGGTGTTTTTTTAAAATGGTAGTATGAATTTTATTTTGGAAAAGCCTCAGGTTAGTGTAAATAAACATAAGACTATGTAAAAAATATCTGTCTAGAAGAGACTCTTTAAGGCACTTCATAGTGGTTCTCACCAAAAGAGACACTGAAAAGGGAAAATCGGTCAACATATACAGACTTGGAACCCTCATAAGCAGGCAGACGCCTGGGTGTTATTGCGGGTTATAACCCGAGGCTCGGTAAAAATAATGAGGCAGGACCTTCTTTCCAGAATGGGTAAGGATTCCCCCACTTCCGTTCCTCTACAAGTAGGTGGCTGACTCCAGTACATTCACCCGGGTATCGGCACCCCTAGACCACACACACAAGCAGTTTTGCAACAACAGGGGGTATTCTAAAAGTTCTTCTATTTTTTCCCACCTTATGAATTGCTCTTGACTGGGCGGTTGTGCTAAGAAAGTCTACAACCTCGAGCGAGAACTTGAGTAGAAAAGAAGGGGAAAACAAACTTTTCTCCTTCCCCAGAGCTCCCCGGGGAACCGCGCTCGCCTTGGGCCTCGCGGCTCCGCCCTACCTTGAGAAGGTACTTGTCCACGATCTCCAGGCCNCCCCTCCCCCGGCTCCTCGAGGGCCCACAGTTGAGCCCTGGAAGGAACTCTGGGACAGCAGCCCTCCGTTCTGGGCCGCCTCTCCAGGGCCAGCACCCGGGGCCCTAGCCACTCACCAGCCCCTCTTCCCCGGCGCCTTTCCGAGTCCTCCCGGCCGCCAGGGCTGCAGTCCGCCCGCACTCCTCCGACATGAGACCCTGGCACTGAGGGGGTGAGAGCCGAGAAGTGGAGAGGAACAGAGACGAGAAGTTCAGAGTCGGCACGTGCAGCCCGGAGCTTCAGCTGCTCGGCACG
>SJYX01019129.1:0-16376 GCA_006410675.1 Oreotragus oreotragus | reverse complement strand
CGGCGCGCTGGGCCGCGCAGGCAGCCGTCTGGGCGCCTGGGCCCGCGCGGCTGCGGGCGAGCAGACGGCGGCGCAGCCCTAGCGCGGAGCGAGGCGGCCACGGGAGCTCCGGGGGCTCGCCCGGCGCGCCGCCGCGCTCTCCGGGCTACGGGTCCCCAGCGCTCACCGGAGCACGCCGGTTCCCCGCCCCCCTGCCAGGGGTAACGAGTTAATAACAATCATCCCCGCACAAAGCATTTTCTTTCTAGACGTCAATCACTGCGGAGCGGGGATCACTGGGCTAAAGGGGGTGCACGGGGGGGGGGGTGGAGTAGGAGAAAAGAAAAGAGGATTTGAGGAGGGGGTGGGGGTAGAAACTTGATTTCTTTAACAGCCTCAATTAAAAGACCGAGACATATATATTTTTAAATGGGAGCTTTTTGAGTTGGATAGCCCGAAAGGTGAAGAGGTTTAATAGGATACTTGAAAGCTAATTACAGCGGGATTTAAGAAGCCTGGTGTTTGTTCCGATGACAATTTGAATGAAAATGCTTCAGATTAAACCGAGCCAGCAGCTCTTTCGTAAACTTAGAGCAATTAGAGCTGCGAGTGATTTATACTCGTTTCTTTAAGGTGTAAATTGCCACTTATTGCTCGGTAAGTCAACATTTGAGTTACCAAAGGATTATTTTTAACCAGCGCAAAAAGCGGGTCGAATAATGGAAAATATCCAGCTGAATTTAATTTGTGTCATTAAAAAACAACTCACACAACCTCGGTCAAAATGTTTTAAAGCAACAACGCGAATTACTTAAGTGTTTCCAAGCCTTTGCAGGAGTTTTGTTCTTAAACGAAAACGCAGCCGCTCTGGGCTTTTTCTGCCTGGGTTCACGGAAACGCTAGCTTGGGGGGCGGGGGGGTGGTGTCACGGAACTCGAGCGGCCCACACTTCTGTAGTTCTCTCTTCGCCTCTCTCTTCCCTCTGACGGTATCAAGCGAGATGCTGTCCGAACCCCGGAGTCCCCCGAACCCCACGCCCGGGCTCTCTGCCGGGACCCAGCGCCGCTGCACGGAGGCCGCGTCCTCGCAGACACAGAGTTTAGGCAGGAGCCCCCGGAGTTCCCGTGCGTTCCCCGCAAGCATTTGGGCGAAGACAACGGCAGTCGTGCCCAGTGCGGGGCCGCGGAGGCGCTCAAACAGGCTGCAGATGATTTTCAAATCTAAAACGCGACATACCCGCGTTTGTGAGTAACCGCTCCTGCCTCCGGAGCGAGGTGAGAGTTTGTCAGTTCCCCGGTATCTACTCTTAGGAACGGTGCAACTCGAAAGCCCTAGGGTTTGTTTCTTTCGATTTTTTTTTTTTTTTTTTTTTAATAAAATGGCCCTCAAAGCCCTCCCTGCGATCCCAAAAGTCTTCCTGGAGCTTCGTCTGCTTCTGTTTCTCTGTGCGACCGCGACAGCGAGGATCGCCCTGCTGCCGGAGGAGCTCTTTAGGGCCGACAAGCGTCCGCCAGCTGCCGAACAGAGAAGCCTCGCCTCGGCTCCGTCCCTCCCCAACGTCCACCCTCACGCCCCAGCCCTCAGCCGCCCGAACCTCCCGACTCACTCTCCCGACCTCCCGATCACCGCTGCAAACACAACAAAAGCACGACTCACATCGCCTTAGGCTCGAGGCTTCGTCTCCCAAATTACGGTCTCCATGCCTCAGGTTAAGTGAGCTTGTGGGGAGGGGAGGCAATGATTACTGACTAACGCCACTACGTAAAAAAAAAAAAAAATGCCGGGTTTGAAGATGAGACGGTTACAGGTAATTTCTGAACCTCGTTTAGGAACCCAAACAGCTCGCGTTTCAAGGAAACTGCGATTCAGCTGGTCTGGCTGGGCGTCGGGTCGCTCACCTTCTCAAGGGGAACTGCCAGCTCCGGCACGTCCTTTTCTTCTAGTTTACACACAAACATCTGATCGCTTTTCCAATACATGGCACGGCTAGGGCTGCTTATCACATACCAACTCCAGAGGGTCAGAGGCTGTCCGAGTCTGCCGATCTGGCCCCCCTCCCCCGCCCCAGTGCACTAATGAAAGCTGACACACCAAGAGTAAGAAGGCTACAAGTCTTCGTCCAAAGAGGCCGCTGTGACCGTATCCACTCCGATGGACCGTTCCTAAGATTCTTTCCCCAACTTCATTGAGCTCTGCCCCTCTAGGAAAAGGGAAAAAAAGTTTTGTTTTCCAGAGGGTGGAACCTTACATGGAAGGAGAGAAGAGGGTGTGGGGTGAAACTCTTTTCCAGGAGGAATAGCCTCACCTCCTTCAGAAAAACCCGCCTTCCCTACAAGTTAAGATCGTTATCAGGACAAGCCAACTTAGTCCAGATTTAGTATTAAAGAAGGGGGAAAAAAAAAATGAGAATGGCCAGTTAACTTCTGACTTAAAAAAAAAAATGCTCTCTGCATCTGCCGTGGCTTTTTAATTCTCACTCCTTAACCAAAACCTAAACAAAGATTCAGGTTACATCTCTTTCTGCCGCAAGCTGAAAGGGGAAGCGGAGGTCTGGGTGACTCGAATGTTTTAGTCATTCTCCTGAAACGAGCCGCTCTCCTGTCTAGCCCTGGACCGCGACGGCTCTCTGGCAGCCTGGAGGCTTAGTTATCTAGAGGTTCGCACTCCCTTTGCGAAAAGTTTTCTCATTAAGATAAAGAAGGAACATCTGAGCAGCACAAAACCTTTGCTACTAGATTTGAAATCAAGGCTACAGGAAAGACCAAAAAAAGTATGTTGCTAATAGTATTGCTGTTTCATCTCATCCTAGGCAACACTGAAGCCCTGGAAAAGGCCAGCTTCTGCCTCAAATTTTGGCTGCGGATTTGAGGGGTGGTCCTCAGAATACTGGTAATTTTGATTAGAATTGGAGGGTGTGTTTGTTTAAATAACTTCTGTATGGTATAAATTTTACTTCATTATGTAGTGTATAAAGAGGAATTTGATAAGACTAACAATTTTTATTTCAAATTTCCCCTTTTTAAGAAACAAAAAGCAAGCCTCTGAAACAGTAATATAAGGCTATCTAGGAGTCTGTTGCTTAAAGGCCTTTAACAAAATCATATAATGTTGCTTCAATAAGGTATATATTTATAATATTATCTCCTTGTCTTATTGTCTAGAAGAGGAAGATTGAGGCATTCCCACCCGGTCTCGTCAGCAGCAGGCTAGAGAGAGGACAATGAACAGAGATAAGATAGACTTGCCGGTGATAAAATGAGCCCATCTTATAGCCTGAGACTGAGCATTGACTGCAAATTTAGTTTTTCCTCCATTACATTTTTCTCCCCTAAACACGAGGGTCTCTAGAGCATTTTCCTAACGCCATTGTTTTCTTTACGTGAAGCTGAGCCCACGTTAATATTAGCTCTTCCCCTGCCGGTCCTCTCTGGGAGCTCTCGTTTAAATTTACGGAGGTGCGGGGGAAGGGGACAGAATTGAAGGCTTGGGGTGGACCGACTGCTCGAAAAGCTAACTTGTGCTTGGAGAACAGAAAAACTTGTGTTTTTCATCAAGTGCCAAAATTAGTGTTTTTGGAAAAATCCACATAATGCATTTTCCATGAAATAGCATCAGTCTTGAGATAGCTCTTTTAAATGGAAAGGGTCCTGCAAAATGTTGACTATCAGGCCATGTATAGAGCAGAACTGAAAGTGGAATTAAAAATAAAGACCCAATTCGGCGATTTAGTTACAGTCTCTATTTGTTAAGGATCTGAAAAATGAATCTGGGGTACTGTTTGGCTACCATCCGGAAGAATAAATCGCGCGGATTATTTGGAGATTCGGGGAGCGCTGGAGCTGTCTTGGGACGTTAGGGCGGGGGCGCGGGCGTTCATACGATCTTTCCACCCACCCTCGCCTAATCAGGGGGCTCTCAATCAGGTTTTCAAAATACTAATCTTGATCTAAGAGCTCCTATCTCTGCATAAGTGGTGGAAATGATTCGCTTTTAGAGGCTTCTGGGTTTGGACAAGAAGAATGATCGTCAGACATAAAAAGACCTAAAAGACTGGTCTGGCGTCCGCTTTACTCCTGGAGCCCGGCAGGACACCTACCTTTCCCAAGGGGTAATTGCTCGCACCCAGCCTTGCTCAGTAGGCCTCCGGGTGGTGAGTTTATTTCTGTGTCCCAGGTGGTATAGGCCTTCGGTCGGGGGTCGTGCGTGGAGGAGGGAGGAGGCGAGTGGAGCGCAGGTGTTTGCTGTGAATGTCAGGGCTGAGCGTCCTTCTCATCCCGGGCCCAACCACCTTCTGACTCCCAGTCGAGGGCGAGCATACCGAGGGGTCTTTCCTGCACAGTGGCCCCAACTTTTTGGAGCTCGCGTCACACCTCTTACCCAGGCTTCTCCTCGGCTCCGACAATGGAAGTGTTCGCCTGATGCTTCGCAGAGTACCCCTTCCTACCTTAGGGGTTTGTGCTAAAAGTCAGGACTCTCTTTGTCTGTGGAATGAGGGATTTTAGCTCCGACTCCAACTGAGACCAATTTTGGTGGCGAATAAGGATAGACCAAAAAACATCATCTTGTGTGTCTGCAGGTGGGTAAGGAATCCCGGGTTGGAGCGATTCCTACCTACTAACTTGAAATTTCTGGAATGCCCACCTCTCCTTAAATGAAAACAGGGTACCTAAGCCCGCCTAGGGGGCAACCAACACCCAACCAACAGCCCTGACGGGCAGGGCTCTTTGCAAGGTTGGGAGAAAGAAAGCCAGAGACTTGGGAGTGCCTCCTGCCCCAGGCCTTGGGGCCCTCCGCTAGTTGGGAGGTGCAGGGTGTGTCCCCGTGAAGCTCGAAGGGTTCAGGGCAGGGGTGTGGGTTGAGCCAGGCCTTGATTGGAGGTCCATGGCTGGAGAGCGGGAACACCAACCCGCCCTGACCCCCACAGCTTTCACTCACTGCGAAGAGCTGCCTAATTGGGCTCCGAGCAGCTGCGAAATTTGTAATCGCCTAATAAGCCTTCCACCTCGGTAATTCTTATCAAAAGGCATAAAACTGATATTTTCACACTCGGCTTGCACCACAGGAGCCGTTTATAAACATCCTTCATCAGTGGGATGAAATTAAGCCTACATTGACAGAGGTCTCTGGAACTCGATATTTAAAAGCAATAGATCCGAATTAGCAAATTATTACTTTAAGTAAGGAAAGTCCCCACCAACTTGACTATTGAACCTTTTGCCTTTGAGCTCCTCGCGGTGAGTAACCACATGTTTGAGAAAACTTAACCTGGAGTTTTCGCGGTACTCAGGCAATCTTCGGAATCTCGCTTCCTGAATCCGCGACCGCCCCGGCTCTTAGCCCTCCCACCAGCCTTCGACGCGCTCGAGTCAGACTTGTGTAGACATGGGGGAGACACTGCTGAGACACGGAAAAAAACACAGTCAAACGAGACGCGTCCAGGACTCCCGGGCTCGAAGGCACAGGGCCAGTACCAGCGACTGGGGCCCTGCATCTTCCCGGGCCGGCGGCTCTCGCTGACCACACCCCTACCCCCAGGTATCCGCGCCAGGGGTCGGCGAGAGGACGGTCGGAGGGTGGAGGGCGGAAGACCTCTGAGCGGTAAGAAGGCACTGCTTCTGGGTGATTCTTGTAGTGACCTCTTTACTCCTAGCGCTCAGCCCTCTGAAACTGCGGAGGTCACGCTCGATTCGGGTATCCTTTGATTTTTGACCACTCCGTCTGACCATTATTAATATTGATCTGGAAAAGGGCTGATGGAAATAGCTTCCAGAGATTTTTGTTGTTTTGCCCTGCCCCCGCCCCCAAAATTGCCCAGGAAGCCCCATGACCCCTCAGAGAGAGCGGAGCGGGAAATGCTCTCACCTTGGGACTTACCGGTCCCAGGCTCCTTTCCAGAGCTTGTCACCCAGTTTCCGAGGGCAAGGGAAGGGCGCGTTTATTCATGCCAGCGGAGGTCGCCCAGTGGTGGCGAGAGCCTCCTTCTGAGACCCACCGATCTCTCCCCCCACTGCGGGCCAAGGCCGAGGCTGAAGGGTCTTCCCCGGGAGGTTAGCTTGGTGTGCACTGGACAGCCGGGAACCACGGCGCGCAGACCCGGCCTCCTCTCCAGACCCGCTGGCAGTCTGCTACGCCAACTGCTGTCGGGTGAGCCCGCTGGGGTCACTTGTCACCAGTGGGTCTAGAAACCCACCAACTAAAATCCGAGTTCTGCGACCGAAAGGATTGTTTGTGTAGATTCCGTGTTCTTTTCCAAGCGGTGCGCTCATCCCCTGCTCGAGGTTTCCCACCTGAGCTCAAGTAAACTAGCGCGGTCCGCTGCGACAGGAGATAGCAGTACCGTTTCTCCTAGATAGGACCGCTGGTAAGAGAGGAAAGAATCAAAAGTCGTATGCAGCCCGAAATTAGTCCGGGCGCTGTCTGGGACGCTCGCTGGCTAAATGCCACTGCACAAAGTGCAGAAGTCCACTACATCTGTTACTCGTTGTGACCTTTCCAAGCCGACAGTCTCGCCTTAAGCACGCTTGTGGCTTGGAGCTGCTGATTTTATATGCATTTTATCGTTCAGAATGAGCAATACGGCAGGACCAGTGGAAACCCGATTCTAACCTATTTCTACAGACCTCTGCCCGCACAGCTCTGTAAAAGCCAAACTAGGAGTTTGAGAGAAATAACAACTAAGTCCTTTCTCCCCAGCTTTTTATTACACATCCGAGACCACCGAGCTGATCTAGCTTGTAGCTCACTCATCTAGAAAGAGGACGCAGGCTTCCCCTCATCCACTCCCCTCACCCCCTGTTCTTCAGGGATCCCTGAGAGTTAACAAAAACCCAGCAAGGGAGGCAAGAGAGCCAAACTTGATCCGAGTGCAAAATCCTGGGTCCCTGACGGCATTTCCTGGGTCGAGTGGGGATGGTGGCAGGGAGCTGTGTGAGCCTCCCATTTGCAGGCTTCGATCCTGTTTTGATAAGAACTTGCAGCCCCATTGTTAGTGTGGGTGCACCCAACAAGTCCTTGAAGTCTTACCCTGCAACCTCAGTGTTGAGGTTTCCAACTCCCCGCCCCACCCCCTCCCCCCGCAACATTTCCATGTCCCATTGTTGCTTATCCGATGTGACTTGTGAAATGATAATTTGAAAGAAGTCTGCAGAATAATCTTGAGCCATAATTTTTCATGTTAAATAACCTTTTATAAGGATTTCTGCTAGAGGAGGCTGGCTCTGGTAACTATGGCAGTGCTTTCTCCCCCCTCCCCTTCTTCCTTGCTCCCTTCCTCCTTTCCTGTCTGCTTGCCTGCCTGCCTTCATGGGAGATCAGGATTTAAGGGCTATGTATTATATTAAGAGCACAGGTTTTGAAGTTAGTCAAACCTGTAATGGATTTTCGAGTAATGTATTTAACAACTTAGTTTGTTTTTCTCATCAGTAAAATGGGGACCACAGCGCTAATGATGTTGAAATATTTTCACCAACACATACATAGTAGCTTCTCAATNTTAAGAGCACAGGTTTTGAAGTTAGTCAAACCTGTAATGGATTTTCGAGTAATGTATTTAACAACTTAGTTTGTTTTTCTCATCAGTAAAATGGGGACCACAGCGCTAATGATGTTGAAATATTTTCACCAACACATACATAGTAGCTTCTCAATGAATGTAATCTTCTTCTGCTCCTCCCTCCTCCTCCTTTGCCACCCAAGAGCTGTCTAGATGCGAGGTGTCACCAACCGCTTAATTCCCCAGGCGAAGGGGTCAGACCGTACTCCTAAACAAGGGACCGTGATTCCAGTTGGCCATTTCGAGTAGTTCACCTGCTTGGATTCTAGTGCTGGAGGTGCCTCCCAGTGCTGCTGGGGCGCTGAAGAAGAACTCACAGCTGCCAGCCACCTCTAATCAGGGCATCTCAGCCCGAGTAGGCATGCAAACAACTTTTCCTCCTACTGCTTTATTTGGGGATTAATTTGGTGCATGTAAATAATTGACACCCTGCCTTCTGTCAGTTTGCGGGAACTTCTGAATATTGTTAAAGTAGCAATACTCCACTCCAGTTCTTGCCTGGAAAATCCCATGGACGGAGGAGCCTGGTGGGCTGCAGTCCACGGGGTCACACAGAGTCGGACACGACTGAAGTGACTTAGCAGCAGCAATATTCATAGCTGTTGCTTTTTGTCAAAAGGAGCTGAGGAACATAACCATTCTTCAATAACTTGCCAAAGGCCANGCCTGGAAAATCCCATGGACGGAGGAGCCTGGTGGGCTGCAGTCCACGGGGTCACACAGAGTCGGACACGACTGAAGTGACTTAGCAGCAGCAATATTCATAGCTGTTGCTTTTTGTCAAAAGGAGCTGAGGAACATAACCATTCTTCAATAACTTGCCAAAGGCCATTTTAGCAGGTTGAGTCAGAAATCGAACCCAGACACCGAACGCTGAGGCCGACTTGACTTCTTTTTTAAAAGCCCTCCTCTTAATCATTCCGCGTTGTCTTCTTTGAGGTGAGCTCAGAAAAGGACGCATTTAATCAGTGGATTCATTTACCCCAACTCGAGACGCTTTTTCACATAGTTCAGTTGACCTGGGTTGCGGCTCCAGCACAGGTGGTCCAGCTGTCAGCGTTTTGCCCCCGCCGGCTTCCTGCCGAGTTGCCTCTGCCAGGAATCCGGTATCCAGTGGGAAAGAGCGCCCCCTTCCTTCTACTCTTCCCGGTGCGAGGTTTAAAAGCACAGAATGAAGTTTGGAGCGTCAAGTAAGCTGACCGCAGGGGGAAAAGAGTTGAGCTTTTAAATCGGTGGTAAAATTTTTCTCCTTTCCTTTGCAAATTACAGAATCAGATAACCAATCATCATCGAAACCTGGATTGAACAAGTGACCAGTGCTCTCCGTACCTCCTGCAGTGCAAAGGTCTTCCTGAACTTTCCTCTGGACGCTTTGACCAAAGTTCGGGTCACTGAGTCTCCGGAGTCTACAGAAGCCTCGGTGCTCAGCTCCAGCTGTGCAGAGTCATCTCGCTGCTCCCTGTAACACCACTACTCCGGAGAAGTCTTTAGAAGTAGTTGCCCCCTAGAGAAACAGGTGAATAAAGTTGACTCCAGCAGATCTTTGACAGCTCCAGGCTTCTGTCACTCTGGAGGCAGGAACCATGTGCTGTTCTGACTCTCTGGAACCAAGTTCAGTATGTTGGCACTGGGCAATAAAGGATGGCTTTTTTAATGAAAAAATATAAATATGTGTGTTGGGAGGTACAGAGGGTTTCATGCCTTTCTGTACATTCTTAGTTCCAGCTTCCTGTTTCTTTATAGTGGCACCTTCTTGCCCAGGACCCAAATTTTTAATCCATTAGAAGAACGAGGTAAGGAAGGGCATAGATATTCTGACTATTTAATTTGAGGGACTTGCCAGGCTCCACTTTTCTTCTAGGGCGAGGGACTTACAATGGCTCATTTGGGCCCCTCTGGATCATCCTTCAGCCCTCAGTGTTTGCAGCTGAAAACCTACTGTGGGTGCTCCAGAGGCCATCAAGGTCTGAGCCTCAGTTATAGGTGAGGACACTAATGGGACAAAGAATTGAAACATTGGACTCCAGAGGCCCAGAGAAGCCTCCATGGGCCCACTCTTGACTGCACACATGGAAATGCTGTGTGTGTTGGCCTGACCTAAGTTGATCTATGTTTTGACTTGCCCCAGGGCAATAAGGGAGCCTGGGGTGGACAGTCAGGATGGCAGCTGAGGTCACTCAGAGCTAGATGGGGGTGCTGTCAGGCCTCCCCGGCTTGGGAAGGAGATGCACCCCTGTTTACAGCCTGCAAAACTACTGAAGAATGTGGAGGGAGGCACAGGTGATGGTGTATAATCTTAAGCTAGGTAGATCCATGTTCCACACCCCCCACCCCCCACCCTGCCCCANATTTGCAAATTTAGCCACAGCCGCTGCAATCAAAGAAACACAGAGAAGAACAGTTTCTTCCTTTAGAAGAGCATAATCTCTCTTATTTTCTTCGAATAGCCGCCCAACCCTCTGGAGGGACTCAGAGCAGCGTGTTTTTTTTTTTTTTTTTTTTAAGGGTGTTTACACATCTACTACCTTTCAGAAATAACTCCTTGACTTGCTTAGCACTTAGTGTGCCTTTATTATTTTGGGGGGTTTCACAGTCACCAAAAACAGCAGGCACAATTTCTTGTGGAGCTTTATAAATAAATGCCTTTTCAAGGTGTCTTCCTCCTTTCAAAATACTTTTGCCCTGCTTCAATAATTAATTTTAGCGATATTGTGGGGAAAACCTCTTGCATTACAAAACATCTAGATCAGCCCATGAATATCTGTCTTTTAAAGGTCAGCGTAGGAAAAAAATTACAGTTAATAAATTAAGCCATAATTCCCCATTCTTTATACTGTGCCCCTACCACCATCCAGGCTGAAATATCTTTTTTCCTAAAAATGTTTTGTATTTTTAGAGCGAAATATGTGCATGTATGTAGACACTCATAATAAAGAATAGCATTTATTTTTTAGCATCACCTATATTTAACGTATGTTGTCACGCATATTCCTCACAGTCATCAAGGAGGTAGATATTATGTCCATCTCACAGGTGAGAAACCTGAAGTTTAGAGGAGACTCAAATTCTCAACATATTTGCAACGGATTCTAGATGCAAACCAGTTCAGAGGTGTTAACCACTGTACCATATATAGAGGACACTGAGTGAGCCTGGCTGGGTTGAAGGCCTCCCTCCTGGCCGGTTGGACTTGTGGCTCCACCCTTGCTCTGGAGTCCCAGAAGCCTAAGTTCTCTTTAGAGTTGCGGGAATGGGGAACAGCAGGAGAGGACTGAAGGACCTGACTGATGCTGACTGTTAGTTAGGGCCCAGAAGCACAGCCAGGGTGGGAAGGCGAGGAGGGCTAGAGGGGTAAGAAGCTGCAGGGGAGCGGGGAGGGAGAGGAGATAGATCGCGTGCTGGGAGAACACTTTTTCATCTCCAGGTCATAAATATTGTTGCATTTCCTTGGAAACCCCAAGCCCCTGCGCCCCTAGGGGCTGAAGCCCTTCCCCTCCAGCAGCGGCCTGGGTTGGTTCGGCCGGCGCCTGCCTTCGGAGGTGACCTCTCCGGAAAGGCCCTTGGAGCCCCGCTTGTCCTCGCAGCGTTCGGGGCAAGGTTCCCAGCCCCTCGGCTTTGGTCGCGGCCGGTCGGCGGCCCCAGGGCAGGCTGGGAAGTTCCTTGCCGCGCAATTCCCTGCGGCGCGGTGCACCCCGGGAGGCGCCGAGGCGCTGCGCCGCGAAGGAGAGCGAGGCCGAGGCCGAACGCCCCAGCGACGTATCCGAGTCCCAAAGCAGCCGGGCATCCAGCGTGAACCCCCACATCATTAATCCAGTCTCCTGGAGAAAGTGGGAGGAGGGTGGCCCCGGCTCCGGGCACCGAAATGCCTACCCCAGGCCAGGCTCTGAGTTAAGCTGGTCTCCCTGGTGGGTTTGACCACCGCCCTCCTTGCTCCCTTTTCCGTGGGCGGAAACCTTGGGTTTCAAATGTGAAACATTCGTCTCCTGGAATCAGGTCCGGATTCCAGAGGATGTTAAGGCTTTCCTTTCCCGGAAGGGGGGTGGGGGTGGGGGATAAAAATTATCAGCGCCCGAGAAGACTCAAGGCGCAAGCCCTTCTGCCCATCAACTATCTCTGCCCATAAATAGGTAATTCTTGTTCAACCCTTCCAGTCCCCAGAGTGCACATCTTGGTATCTCACTGAAAGCTGTTACAGAAGAGAGAAATCCTAAAAGCCAAGCCTACTATACACCAAGCCATGGGGGCCTGACTAGGTCAGAACAACGTGTGCCTGAAGTGATCAGTAAAGTGGTCAGGCTCGAAATGCCCAAGTCAGGAGTGCAGGCTGGCTCCAGACAGATGTCGACCAGAGTGTTATGTCTGTACTGCTCTTTCTCCAGGACTGGCCTCTAGGCAGGTAGGTCAAGGCCCTGGAACTCATCCACACTTGGGAGGGGTGGGTTTGGCTTTAGGGAGGTGTTTCTAGGGATTTGAATTTCTTCTACTTGGTTTTGGCTTCTGTGCCAGCCATAGAGGTCCTTGGTACTTTTAAGACTTGTGCAGTGTATGAGCAAATACTTATAAGTGACCAAACACTTGTATACAGCTCTAATAAAAGGTGTGTGTGTGTAAGAGAGAGAGGGAGAGAGAGGGATTTTTCTGGGCTGATGAGAATATTTTCAGTTCCAAGTGATGTGTAGAGGTCCTTTGTTGTTCAGTCCCCAAATGGTGTCTGACTCTTTGCAGCCCAATGAATCGCAGCATGCCGCCGTCTAAGTTTTCGAGATTGATACAAAAACTTATTTCCTTTTTATGTGCTCACTTTTTAAAACCATGCATGAGAATTTATGTTCTTAATTCTGGCCACCCTGATAGAGATTTAATACCAATACATAAGAGGAAGCCAAAGGGAAAATATTTGTATGCCAACCTTGGTCTGGAAAAATATCAGTAGCATTTCTTACTTGACAAGGAAATGCGTTTTCTCACCCTTCCCCCCCCCCCACTTTCTTTTTCATTTGGCAAAGGCATCATTTTAAATATATATCCCATGTTTACTGTTCCTGTTTGATACTTTGGTCATTTACAGCACATCTGTTTCTGATATTCTTCCTGTGTTAAGCACACACTATTGTGTTAGTAAGATTTTACACCATCTGTTTAAGAAAATTCTTGCCAGTGCTATTTGATGCCCAGTTGAACTTTAGCCAAACTTCATTTTATAATGTTCTCTTAGTCCTGAGCATATATATAATACACTTTAGTGAAATTATGCTTTCATACTTGCTGATAGACATCAGAAACTCATTTGCCCAGGTCAACAGCAGTTTAGCTAAATGTTAAATAGGAGAAACAATATTAAAATAGTAAAAATGTTGAAAAAAATTAAGAAAAAAACTTGAATTAAGATCAAATAATCACCCAAATAACTGTTATACACACACACACACACACACACACACACACAGAATTTGTATGTGGTTGTTGGGAGTTAATGTATATTTCTGATGATTTATGTATTTTTTCATTATAGATATTAAACTTGTCAATTTGTATTTTTGACATTATTCCCAAAGGTGTAACAACTGGTTTGAAACAATAAAGTAGAATAACATTATAATGTGACTATATCACATATATATTAATTATATTAAACACATACAAACTTTATAATTGAGCCTAACTAAAATTATATATATGTGTACATATATATGTACATAAATATATTTTTTATCATGTGTACACTCATAAAGGTTTTTCACTGTATCATCAAAAGGTAATAGGCAATGTTGCCCACTTGAGGCCTCTTTAAAAATAGAGTTATTTAGGGAATTCCCTGGTGGTTCAGTAGTTAGGACTTCATGCTTTCACTGCTGAGGAACCAGGTTCAGTCAAAAGAAAGAAGTAGAGCTGTTTATGACAATTCAAAAAATATTAAAGTACTAATATCTATATTTGTTGGCCAGGCATATATATATCTAATAGTGGCATAATGATAACACTGGAATTGGCTTGAAAAAAGTGATTACTGGCTATTTTCAAGTATCTTTTCTAGAATGCCATACTCCTTTTGATATATTTATCTATTTTGTTTACATCCAATGTGTATGTGTATACTCCAGTGTAAAGCTTTAAAAATGGTAATTTCACATGATTTTATGTGAAATTAAAGTACAGAAATAGAAACCATAACACTTGGGTTAATAAACTTCTGACATTCATTCCCCCAAATCAGCATTCTTCAATTGACAAAAACATGTCCTTTAATTTGAGTTCTGCCAAAAACAGATTGTCACAGCCTTTTGCTTTTTACCTGGACAGACTGTTTTTATGGCAGATGCTATGAGCAAAGATGTGTCCATTAGATAACTGCTTAGGGGTGTACAGTCTCTTTATGTTTGTTTCTTTAGGAAAACAAACTTTGTTTTGGTATATTTAATTTCTAAATAAAATGTATCCATAATAATTGACATTTTTAAGCAAGAGAGTTGGAATTTAGTACTGTTTTACTGTGAGATATATCTGGTTATAGAACTGGAAACAGCCTCATAGCAGTTCTCCCTATATATACACTTTATCAAGATCTACATTCTCTTTAAACTGTTTATTTAGATGTCTCAAATGTAACCAGTAAACCTTTTTAAATAACTGATGTTAAAACAAACCTTATGAATCTTCACATGTCTGGTTCCAATTAATCTGCTTAGACTATTTAATGGATAAAATAACAAACCTAATTTTGTCAATCTGGAGTTCTGCACTGACATTCTATGTGCCTCTTTAAGGTCTAATGCCTTTTCCTATACATATTTATATGGATAACAATCCATAGTTATCCTCATGTAAAACCTGGGATTAGAAGAGAAATTAACTATACGCATTTTCTTAGAAGACTGTTTTTCAGCTTAATCAGTATAAAAGTGAGATGGTCTCAAAATTATGTCACTGATGATTGAAAGGAAACTATGTATATCTTTGTGAATTGAATTCATCAGGTATCTACAAGTTACCAGGTACTGTGGATACAAAGAAGAGTAAGACATGGGTGATCCTTGCTGCCAAAAAATTCCCAATCCATTGAGACTGACAAAAATAGAACTAGCTTCTTCCTTCAATTCTATTACTGCCTATTCCTTGGGCTTTTAATTGATAAAGTGTCAGATGATATTATCATAATACTTTGTATGCTGCTGCTACTGCTGCTAAGTCGCTTCAGTCATCTCTGACTCTGTGCGACCTCCTAGATGGCAGCCCACCAGGCTCCCCCATCCCTGGGATTCTCCAGGCAAGAACACTGGAGTGGGTTGCCATTTCTTTCTCCAATGCATGAAAGTGAAAAGTGAAAGGGAAGTCGCTCAGTCCTGTTCGACTCTTCGCGACCTGACAGACTGCAGCCTACCAGGCTCCTCTGTCCATGGGATTTTCCAGGCAAGAGTACTGGAGTGGGGTGCCGTCGCCTAGTTTTTAAATTTTAGAAATCATTCATAGAATTTATATGGAATGAAAGTGAATGAATTTATCTGGAATGAAAGCAAACTACCCCCCAGAAGGCTATATGGCTTCTGAGATAACCAGTACTTTTGGTACTGTTTTAAGGTGTGGGAAGAAGACAAAATCAGCAACGTTCCTGAAACAACTGCTCAATTACTTTGAGTCTTGCATCATACATCCTCAGTCTGTTGTAGAATCTGTGGAAAGAGTAGTAGTAGGGCACCATATTGGAGCTAGAGAAAAATTTTAGATTTGTTCAATTCCAAAATCTGGAACAGCTCCTTTCACACTTTCTTCATCTCCCCTACAAAATAATCTTAGATTTTATCACTGAAAACTTTTACAGATGATTGGGAGGGGAGAGAAGGAGTCTACAAAGACTATCATTTAAGGCAACAGATGATTGAAGTCAGTATTTGCTATTTTTTCCAACATATATTTGCTAATTTGGGAAATTAATTATTCTAAAACTATATGGCAGTTCATACAAACAAATTGTGGATAAAGTATTTAGCAGACCTTTGTTAAAGAAAAAAAGTTGAATGCTTTTGTTTATAGAAAGTTTTGTTGGGAATATAGAGTAAAAAGAGGCAAAGCTTCTTTAGTATGTCAAAGATTATAGTCGTTAATTTTAATTACTCTAATCCTTTTAGAAATTAAAGTTTACTGTTCTTCTTTTACATACATTGATGAAAAATATCAGGAGAGAAGAAACAATCATCTAATTGAATTAATTGAGTGCTTTTACCCTTGAGGAAACATTGCATTTTAATTTTCTTTTGTTTAATCATGGTTTTTGAAGTCTATACTATGTTTTTTTTTTTCTTTTAGAGGAAACTGCATCTCTAATACGCATAGATCTATTTATGTGATTGGTTGATTCCTACTGGCTGTTGTCACACACTTCATTTCTGATTCTCTTTATTTTCCTTAACTCCTTGCTTCTTCAGAAGACAGAATGCTGATGTGAAAGCTTTTACAGTTGGAGTCTGCTGACCTGTATCTCAGTTTTAGCTCCTGTTCTTTTTTAGTTGTGTGGTTGTTTGTTGTTGTTCTGTTGCTCAGTCGAGTCCAACTCTTTGTGACCTCATGGACTGCAGCATGCTAGGCTTCCCTGTCCTTCACCATCTCCTGCAGCTTGCTCAAACTCATGTCCATTGAGTTGTTAATGCCATCCAACCATCTTGTCCTCTATCATCCCCTTCTCTTCCTGCCTTCAGTCTTTCCCAGCATCAGGGTCTTTTCCAATAAGTCAGCTCTTCACATCAGTTGACCAAGGTATTGGGACTTCAGCTTCAGTATCAGTCCTTCCAATGAATATTCAGGGTTGATTTCCTTTAGGATTGACTGGTTGGATCTCCTTGCAGGCCAAGGG
>SJYX01019125.1:29835-77208 GCA_006410675.1 Oreotragus oreotragus | reverse complement strand
TATTGTGATCCACACAGTCAAAGGCTTTGGACATAGGGTGTGTATATCTTTTCAAATTAGTGTTTTCAGGTTTCTAAAGACATTTCAGGAATGGAATTTCTGGGTCAGATAGCGGTTCTATTTTTAACTTTTTGAGGACTCTCCATACTGTTTTCCATCATGCCTACACCTATTTATATCCCTCCCAACAGTGTACAAGTGTTCCCTTTTCTCCTCACCCTCGCCAATACTTGCTATTTTCTTTTTGATAATAATCATTTTGACATGTTGTGACATGATATCTCATTATGGTTTTGATTTGCTTTTACCTCATAATTTGTGATTTTGAGACCTTTTTATGCGTCTATTGATCATCTGTATCTCTTCCTTAGGAAAATATCTATTCAGATCTTCTATTTTTTAATCAAGTTGCTTTTTTTTTCTTGATATTGAGTTTTATGAGCACTTTGCATGTTTCCTATATCAACCTCTATTGAATGTATCATTTGCAAACATCTTCTCCCATCTGGTAGGCCCCTTTTCATTTTGTTAATAGTTTCCCTCCTTATGGAAAAGCTTTTTAGTTTGATATAGTCTCATCTGTTTATTATTGTTTTTGTTTCCCCTGCCCGACATTGAAAAAAGTATTTCTAAGCCTGATGTCAAAGAGTTAAGTTTCTTCTAGAATTTTTATGGTTTCAGGTCTTACATTTAAGTCCTTAAGCCATTTTGAATTTGTTTTTGTATATGTGTGAGAAAGTAGTCTTGTTTTCCCAACATTATTGAAGGGGCTGTCTCTTCCCCACTGTATATTCTTGCCTTCTTTGTTGTAGATTAATTGCCCGTGTAAGTGAAGTTTCATTTCTGGGCTTTTTATCCTGTTGCATTGATTTATGTATCTGTTTTTGTGCCAGGGCCACACTGTTTTGATTACTGTGGATATGTGTTATAGTTTGAAATCAAGGAGCATGATACCTCCAGCTTCATTCTTCTTTCTCAAGATGGTCTGGCTATTTGGAGTCTTTTGTGTTTCCATACATATTTGCAGTTGTTAGTTCTAGTTCTGTGAAATATACCATCAATATTTTGAAAGAGATTGTGTTGAATGTGTAGATTCCTTTGGGAGGTATGACATTTCAATAATATTAATTCTTCCAATCCATGAGCATGATATATCTTTCTGTTCATGTTATCTTCAGCTTCTTTCATCAGAGTCTTATAGTTTTCTGAGTACAGGCTTTTTACGTCTTTAGTTAGATTTATTCCTAGATATTTTGTTCTTTTTCATGGAATTATAATGGACTTAGAGGCTATTATGGTGAGTGAAATGTCAGACAAAGAAATAAAAATCCTTTATGACTTCACTTACATGTGGACTCTTAACAAAAGAAAACAAATAACAAAGATAAACAAAGTGATAGAGAACAAACAGGTGGTTGACAGAAGAAGGGAAAGGTTGTTGGGGGTCAGACAGAATTACGTGAGGGAGATTAAGAGGTACAAGCTTCAAGTTATAAAATAAATGGGTCATGAGGACATAATGTACACTGTAGGGAATATAGTCAATAATTATGTAAATATGTGGTGATAGATTGTAAATAGATTTTCATGGTGATTATTTGGGAATATATAGAAATAACAAATCACTATGCTGTGTCATAAGAACTAACATAGTCTTATAGGTCAATTATACTTCAAAAGCAAACAAATGAACTCATAGAAAAAGAAACTAAAGCCTAAACCACACACCTAGGCTGGTCGTGAATTCCTAACTCTTGTAACTGTGTGGGATGTGTGCTAAGTCACTTCAGTCGGGTCTGATTCTGTGATGCAACAGACTGTAGTCTGCCAGCCTCCTTGGTCCATCGGATTTTCCAGGCAAGAACACTGGAGCGGGGTGCCATGCCCTCCTCCAGGGGACCTTCCCAACCCAGAGGTCAAACCCTCGTCTCTTATATCTCCTGCATTGGCAGGCAGGTTCTTTACCACTGAGCCACCTGGGAAGCCCAACTGTACAGGATAATAAATATTTACTACTGTTTTAAGCTGCTAGGTTTGGGGTACTTTTTTTTTTACACAGCAACAGATAGCTAATACAAGTGCTTATAATGTGAAACTCCATTTTATCTTAGCCATCAATTGCTCACAATTTTCCCATCAACATTCTAGCTTGAAGAACTTCACACAATCCAGCTCTAACTGATTTCTTCCTCAAGATTAGATTTGGGTTAAACATTTTGTCAAGAATAGTACATCAGTGACACCTTATTCCCAACTATCTATCTTGCTTATCCATTAGGTTTCAGATTAAATATTGCTTCTCTAGTGTCAGAATTTCTCTTTGTTATACTTAAAAAAAAAATCTTTTATTTTTACTTTATTTTACTTTACAGTACTGTATTGGTTTTGGGATACACTGACATGAATCTGCCCCAGGTGTACATGAACTCCCAAACATGAACCCCCCTCCCACCTCCCACCCCACAATAAAAGCAAATATAAACAAATGGGATCTAATTAAAATTAAAAGCTTCTGCACAACAAAGGAAACTATAAGCAAGGTGAAAAAACAGCCTTCTGAATGGGAGAAAATAATAGCAAATGAAGCAACTGACAAACAACTAATCTCAAAAATATACAAGCAACGTATACAGCTCAATTCCAGAAAAATAAACGACCCAATCAAAAAATGGGCCAAAGAACTAAATAGACATTTCTCCAAAGACGACATACGGATGGCTAACAAACACATGAAAAGATGCTCAACGTCACTCATTATCAGANGAAATAAAAGCAAATATAAACAAATGGGATCTAATTAAAATTAAAAGCTTCTGCACAACAAAGGAAACTATAAGCAAGGTGAAAAAACAGCCTTCTGAATGGGAGAAAATAATAGCAAATGAAGCAACTGACAAACAACTAATCTCAAAAATATACAAGCAACATATACAGCTCAATTCCAGAAAAATAAACGACCCAATCAAAAAATGGGCCAAAGAACTAAATAGACATTTCTCCAAAGACGACATACGGATGGCTAACAAACACATGAAAAGATGCTCAACGTCACTCATTATCAGAGAAATGTTATACTCTTACATGGAGAAGGAAATAGGAACCCACTCAAGTAATTTGCCTGGAAAATTCCATGGACAGAGGAGTCTGGTGGGCTACAGTCCATGGTGTCGTGGAGTTGGACACTGAGCAACTAAACAACCACCAATAACACACTGTCTCATACAACATGGCTTCTTTCTCAAAGTGCTTTCCCCAATCACACTATCCTAAATGCAAATCTTGGGTTAATGTCTGTTGTCCCCAGAGCATAAATACTCTGCAAGATCAGAGACTACATCTCTATTTTATTCAGTTTTAATACTGTTCTTGGGAAAAGAGTGAATTCTCACCAAATAGTTGTTGAATCAATACACTCATGAGTAAAGTCATTGATTTATATCTACTTTATCCAGCTATTCATATATGCATATTAATTTTACCTCAAATCCATTGGATGCCTAATATATATTGGGCCTGTGTTGGGCATTTTTTTAAAAATAGCTATAATTCAATGAAATATTCAATGTTCATTTATTAATCTGTTCATTCAAATTATCTTTGAATGTCTATAAAGTGTAATATTTTGCATTAGGGACTTAGACTACTGGCTAGTTGGTGCAATTATGAACTTTAAACCCTTTAAGCAATAAAATGAGCCATAATTTCTTTAATACATTTTAAAGAACTCAAGGAGAAGCTATATATGTCTATAATATTGGTCAGAAACAATAATGTTTCAAAAATGTGTGATCTTGTTTCATCTGCTAATCTAACTCCAAAGAGAGAGAATATAAGCATTCTACCCTTTTTCTACAATATATGGGGGATTTTGGAAAGGATTTCCTTCTTCGATTTATGGCAAATTGATTTATTTAGTTTAACAAAAATGTTTATGAATTTTATGATAGAAGTCTCTGTGCACAGATGGTCAGAAAAACAAAAGAGATGAACGTGGATAGTTTAATGGAAGGAACTGAAATTGCTAAGTTGGGAAGGGTTTGTATTTGCTGTCAAATGTAGCAGAGAAGCAAATACATCAATGCAGGAGCACATTTATCAACTTAACACATGCTTGTTGTGTGGCTACATCCCACTTGACTGTACTGAGCATCCCCACTCAGTGAAATTGGCTGGAACCTCTTTATTTGTTTATTTTTGGATGTGAAAATCTATGCCCAGCGCTCAAAAGTTCCTCTGGGTATACCAATCATATCAATTACCAAGAAAAAACAAAGGACAATGGAAACAAGACAGCAAATGACAAAAGACCCAGATCCTCTTCATCTCAGGTGCTGCTTGCAATCAATATGGCAAAACTAAAGATGAACATGAAGGTCAGCCATCTGGCCAAGACTGCCCTCAGAGGACATTTCTTGAATTTCTTATCTCCTTGCATTGACGTAAGCTGTGGGACAGGTAAGGCAAGTCACAGATAACAACAGAAAGATTCATTGAGGAGAAACATAGTTCAAATAAAAGAGGCAAAATGTTTATAACATGCTGAGCACCATTTTACTGTATGGGTGTGTGTATATTTCTCTTTTTTGACACCACTGTGTGTCAAAAAGTACCAACCGTACACAACACACACATACACATATTTATGTACCATAGCCTAATTAGTGAGATGGCATACAAAGCAAAAAATTGAAAGAAGTTACTTCTTTTTTTTAATATAAATTTATTTATTTTAATTGGAGGTTAATTACTTTACAATATTGTATTGGTTTTGCCATACATCAACATGAATCCACCACAGGTATACACGTGTTCCCCATCCTGAACCCCCCTCCCTCCTCCCTCCCCGTACCATCCCTCTGGGTCGTCTCAGTGCTAAAATATATATAATATAAATATTAAAAAAAAACTGAAAATATAATATTAAACCTCTTATGTCCTAAATCCTTTTCAAATAACAAAAATGATAAACTCACTTCAGGGTACCCATGTTTGACCACTGGATATAGTTTAAAAAGAGAGAGAAATGTAGAAATGTCATGTATAAAGTTGATAGGTAAAGCCAGATAGAAATTTAGATTATTCTTGGTTGACACCTTAGGAAAACACTTTATTTACCTAAATCTATAAACCAGGGTCAAGAGCCATTAAATTTATTAAAAAATTTTTGTTATACCTAGCTATTGTTTACTCATATGTTCGAGTGGGATAAAAAGCTTAAGTGAAATAAAGAGCGTTGGGAAGTTCATCTCTAGAACCACACAGGAATTTCTAGGGACAAGTAATTGCTAGTCTTGCTTTTGTTTTTCTCTCTTTTACCTTATGGGTGGAAGTCCAAAGTATAATCTATCCTTTTTTTTTTTTTAAAGGAAATATCTGGTGTTCTTTATGTATTAAACTCAATAGTGTAATGCATTCCACTTGAATTTTTACCTCCTTTCTAATATACTGTAATCCTGGAATCCTTAGGTCAAAATTGTAGCCAAGAAGCAGACAGTCCTAATGTGTGGCATTTCCATTATGACAACTAACATATATTATTGTCTTTTAGAGAAATTTGCTGAGAATATTATAATATTATTTGCATTTTTTAACCTTATCCTTTGACTCAGGTAATTGGCTAATTATGAAGTATGATGGATGGATTTAATACAGATTCTCATCGGATTTCCATATCAGGCAGCTTTTGTTTTTCTCTCTTTTACCTTATGGGTGGAAGTCCAAAGTATAATCTATCCTTTTTTTTTTTTTAAAGGAAATATCTGGTGTTCTTTATGTATTAAACTCAATAGTGTAATGCATTCCACTTGAATTTTTACCTCCTTTCTAATATACTGTAATCCTGGAATCCTTAGGTCAAAATTGTAGCCAAGAAGCAGACAGTCCTAATGTGTGGCATTTCCATTATGACAACTAACATATATTATTGTCTTTTAGAGAAATTTGCTGAGAATATTATAATATTATTTGCATTTTTTAACCTTATCCTTTGACTCAGGTAATTGGCTAATTATGAAGTATGATGGATGGATTTAATACAGATTCTCATCGGATTTCCATATCAGGCACACAGTATAATGCTATTTCAGGAGTCTGAGAAGAATGACATCTTGAAACATGAAACAATAATTTTCAGTTGTCATTTAAAAAATGATGCATTGTGCCATCACTCACTGCCAGTCTCTACCATTTAAAAATATTTACCTCTTATGAAGGAAAAATTCAAGCATATGCAGACATATTGGGAGAGTATAATAAACCCTCATGTACTATTACCCAACCAGCTTCAACAATGATCAACTTTCTACCTTTTTATTTCATCTATACTTTCAACCCACTCCCTACATCTTGAGACTATTATTTTGTTTAGAGTTCCTTTTCTACTACTCTTTTTAATTTATAGCTTGACTACTTGGTATCATCTCTGGATAGAATGGATATGTCTTCTACTCTTATAAACAGGAATGTAAGCATTTTTGTATGTACAGACATTGAGGATTTGTCATAATCTATCTTTCCCGGCTNCATCTTGAGACTATTATTTTGTTTAGAGTTCCTTTTCTACTACTCTTTTTAATTTATAGCTTGACTACTTGGTATCATCTCTGGATAGAATGGATATGTCTTCTACTCTTATAAACAGGAATGTAAGCATTTTTGTATGTACAGACATTGAGGATTTGTCATAATCTATCTTTCCCGGCTGCACTAGTGGTAAAGGATCTGCCTGTCAATTCAGAAAACACAAGAGATGTGGGTTTCATCCCTGGGTCAGGAAGATCCCCTGGAGTAGGAAATGGCAACCCACTCACTCCAGTGTTCTTGCCTGGAGA
The DNA here is from genome assembly GCA_006410675.1 of Oreotragus oreotragus. NCBI lineage: Eukaryota > Metazoa > Chordata > Mammalia > Artiodactyla > Bovidae > Oreotragus > Oreotragus oreotragus. The sequence goes on along the minus strand of SJYX01019125.1, from coordinate 70,378 downwards.
ACTCCATGGACAGAGGAGTCTGGTGGGCTATAGTCCATAGGGTCGCAAAGTGTTGGACACACGTGAGCACTCGCAGATACACAGTTTTGATAGGCAACTGGTCTGGCAGTGAAAATTCTGCCAAAGAGAAGACCAGCAAATAACAATTCTGAAACAATCATTGTTTTTTGATCAGTTTTTAGCCTGGCCAGAATTTCTTCTTCTGGGAACACAATTACTTTCTTTGCAGAGCTTTTTTGTTGTGATTGTAATGGAGGCAACTCTGCCCTGTCCAGGAGTGATCACGTGGTCCAGGTTGTCCAGGTAACTCCATTCCTGAGGTAGAAATCAGGAGCACATGACATGTGAGCCCTCCCAGGGCAGAGGTTCTTCTGCTTCCTTTGAGACTGTGAAGAATGAGGACTGTGTGAACCTGAAGTTAGAGGTCATCTCTTCCACCAGAAAAAGAAAGCCTGAGAATAAAGCAACACAAAAGGGAGAGAGGAAGAGACCAAGATAGATAGAGACAGAGGGAGAGACAGGGAGGCAAAGAGAATCTGGTGAGAGCCACACCAGCTGTGCCCGGGGCACTCTGAACTTTTCAGATACATGAGGCAATAAATTCCCTTTATTGATTAAGTGAGTTTAAATTGGTTTTCTGCCACTCAAAAGAGAAAGAATCCTAATACAGTAAATGTCTCCTAACATTTTACTGGCCACCAGCCATTAATACTGTACCACAGATTTATTCAGCATTCAACTACCTGGCAACACGTTTTCCAATCACTGCAATGGGACCGTGGACCCTGTGCAGGGCCGCCTCTGTGTGGAGCTGGAATGGCCTTGAATCAGGAGTGTGAGAACAGTATATCTGAAAATGGACCTCTCAATCTTTCCTGCAATCATCTTCCTCCTTTCATGTTTCCCATCCTATAAATGGCGCCTCCATCAATTACTTAAAATGGAAACTTTAAGTCCTGTTCTTGTCTCTTTCACAACTGCATACAGCCGCAGCCGATCCATTGCTAAGGCTCGTCCACCTGTTTTTGAAGCACAGCTTGGCTTCAGTCACTTTCCATATCTGCTGGCTTCACTCTGTCTGGGCTCGGTCAAAGCTCCTGTGCATAACTCTACTCAAGAATGTTTGCCAAAATACCAAATTCTATCCCTCTCTTCCTTAAAACCATCAGCCTGAAAAGCCCTACAATGATCTGATTCCTATTAGGTCCAGCCCAGACCCAAGTTCCATCAGGCCCGGCTAACTCATCTTTCCAGTGCACAGCCCTCTCTGGTTTGGCTCAGGGTACATGGCCTCTTTTCACCTCAGCTTCTTTAGGCAGATTGCTGTCCTCCCCTTGGGAGGGTCTTTTCTCAGTTTTTACTGGACAAAATATCACTGATTACTTTGTTCTTAATTTAATGTTATCTCTATAGACAGGCTACCCCTAACCCACCTACCTAAAGTAGTTTTCTCTGTGTGACCCTTGTATTTATCTTTATTCTTTTATCCTTGGAAACAATACAGTTTGCATTTTGTTTGCTTCTATGTTTATGTGTTTAGTTTTTGTCTCCCCCACTGGGCTGTAACCTCCCTGAAGGTACCATGGCTCCCTTCTTTTCCACTGTATTCCGAGGATCTAGCACCTTACTTAGCACACAGTGGACACAACAAATCATTGTTTAAGAAATCTTTAGTAAAATAGTAACAGCAATAAGTAGCTTTCTAGAAAAGCATATAAATAAAAAAGTTTAAAAAATAAGATATACTATTAAAATATTTAGGAGAATATTGCTAAATATATAGAAGTTTAAACAAAAAATTTTAATCAAGAATGTTTATAATTAGGAATTCCCTGGCAGTGCAGTGGTTAGGACTCTGTGATTCCACTGCAGGGGTCATAGGTTCACTCCCTGGTTGGGAAAACAAGATTCCATGTGGTTCCTGGCATAGCCAAAAAAAAGTCTATAATTAATTTATTATTATTATCGATAACCTGTCCTATAAATCATGTTTCATTGGAGGCAGCTATTAATATATTNCGATGGATGTGAGTCTGAGTGAACTCCGGGAGTTGGTGATGGACAGGGAGGCCTGGCATGCTGCGATTCATGGGATCGCAAGGAGTCGGACACGACTGAACAGCTGAACTGAACTGAAAGGTCAAGGAGGCTGAATGAAGCCTACAGAACACAGGAAGGTTTTGTACCTGGGACAGTCAGATGTGTATAAGAGACAGCTTATGCAATGAATCCTGAAACTGAGGGGCTGAGAGAAAGGTTCTCCATCTTTCTGCTGAATTAAGACATAAATGCAAGACATCCTGATAAATTGTGAAATCAGAAGTTGGAATAACTGTTGAGACTGTGGTAAAAACCAAACAAATTTTTAGCTTTAAAAGCGTACTAATTCAGCTAGAAATTAACCATGGAAACAATTAATTTGTATGTCATAAACAGCCCTAAACTACATATGCTTGGACAAAAACAAAAGACCAGCAGAAAATCCATCAAAATGTTCACTGCGACTTCTGCGAATAGTTGATATTGAATGTGTTATTATTCTTTGCATTTATAATTTCCAAATTTCCCACCATGAGATAAAAATTATGTTTAAGATTAAAAATAAATTTTATTCTATAAGATACAGTATAAAAGTATAAGTGATATTAAAAAAATGAAATGAGAGTCTTGGGAAATCCAATATCTGCATATTTTGAAAGCCACTTTAGGCAGAAAATATGGTAGAAAATGCACTGATCTGACAGCTTCTGAGCTATAATATGATCATGTCCGGTATCATTAGGGTAGAATTCCTCCTCAGTGTCATGAGTGGTTTTGTGACTCCCAGTGACTAAATTGAACAATATTTAACATTTTTAGGATTTTATCATTCACTAGGCATGGTGCCAAATCCTTATAGTATATTATCTCATTTAATCCTTTCCACAATCTCATGGTTTAAGTCAGCAGTTCTCAGCATAGTCAGGGACTTCTGTGGATCTCAGACTCCCTCAGCCTGTCTGCAAGTTCAAAACTATTTTTAAAATAATCCAAAGACATCATTTGTCTTGTTCACTTACAGTTCTACAGCTGAGAAAGTAAATCCAGAGACTTAAGTCAATTGGTCAAGATCACACCATGTGGCGCTGAGAAAACCTTTAATAGTTGTAAGTGCCCTTGTTGGTTTCATTCAACTCTGCCTAACAGAGTGACCTCAAAAAGCTAAGATCTTGATAGATGGAGAGAGATCAAGAGAAAGCCATTCCTCCTCTTATTTCTATGACTTAAAGGTAAAAAGTTTGACTTTTACTTTCTTAGGTTTGGACTGAAACTTCTTGGTCAACCAAGGATGGTGAGAGCAGTTCCTTGGCTTTTCCAGGAGGCTCCACCTTATCTGACCTTCTGACTTGTCCATCAATCCTATTCCCATTCTGTATTACTGAGGTTTTCTTATCAGAGTTACAGTTTTAGATTGGAGGTTCCAGTATTCTCAGTGTAGCACTCTTAGCAGGACATATGGAACCATGGATTCTGGGGCATTAAAGAACGGTAATGCACCTCCCTTCACTGAGACAGCCTAAACTGTGGGGCACATTCATCTGTTGTCATAACAGCAGTATGTCTATAATCTGCAACACAAGTGTTTATTATGAGCAGCTAAGCAAATTAGCTCATTGCCATTTTGAAGAACAAAAGAGACATTGACGTTTGGGAGGTGAGTAAGACAGGCAATGAAGGCTGTCCCAGGTAAGCAAGATATACGGTCGGTAACCTTGGGTCTACTATGAAGCTCTGTGTTGTGTGTGCTCGGTCACTCAATCATGCCCACCTCTTCGTGAGTGTCTGACTCTTTACAACCCCATGGACAGTAGTCTGCTAGCCTCCTCTGTCCATGGAATTTTCCAGGCAAGAATATTGGAGTGGGTCGCCATTTCCTACTCCAGGGTATCTTCCCCCAGGGATCAAACCTGCATCTCCTGCAGAGGCAGGTGGATTCTTTACCACTGAGCCACCTGGGAAGCCTGAAGCTCTGTGTAAATGAGAACCAAAACAGCTGAAGGTACCCTGAGGACACTGAGTCCCTAGAGGTTAGGACCGGGCATTGCAATAAACTCTGGAGAAACCCAAAGAAAACCTCTGTCTCCTCTACCTTTTGCTCAAATTTTCTTTGCTCAGCACTCATGGGAGAGTGCCTAGCCCAGGCTAATAGAACCAGATACATGTTGGAAGAATTCAAATAGTAAAACCATAATTTCTTCTCTGCCTGGATACAAACTCCAAGTTATTTTTGTAACTTGATATCTACCCCCCAAACACATCTCCAAGCCTAACAAGACTGAGAATCTTCTCAATCTAAACATTGAGAAGGCAAAAAAATAACATCAGGCCAAACACTACTTGAAAATGGGTTAAAAACAAACCAGCCATTGTTGGAAACAAGATGTTGGGACAGGTAGTCATGTGCACATGGACTTTTGACTTCTGCATGGTCACAGAAGAATGTGTCCTGGCCTAGAATTTGTCCCTACAAAGAGATAAAGAACTCTTACATCTTGTTCTGGGCATATCTCTTTGCTTGGAAATGCTTTCCCCTATTCCAGGCTTGATGTATATTTCTTTGTTCTACCTAAGCCTGTGCATCAGATGGCATCTGGTCAACCCCCTGCTGTCTCTGTTTCCTGCAGAAAAAGAGCAAGGTCCTTTGGCTGCAGCATAAGCCATCTCCCTATGTCAGCTGCAGGGTGAGACCCACTGGCCATAGGGGACTGGCACTCACCACTGAAGCTGATCCTGCTCTGTCTCTTCTCTGTATGAGTCAAGCATTGTTCCATCCAGTGCCTGTGTGAGTTGTGCCTTTCTTGGTGACCCCAACATCTACAAACCGTGCAAATGATGCAGTGGGTTGAGAGCACATGCTGCTCCTGAAGGTAGGCAACTGGTGTTATTCGCTTGATACTTAAGGCATATCTGTTGCCCTCACCACCACCTGCACACACTCTCTAGGTCACAGAGCAGAAAATGTATCACCAAGAACCAAATCCCATTAAATCTCAATTCATTGCTTTTCCACCAAACCCATCAAAGTTATTGTTTACTCCCAAATTTATTATTTACTCTGAGATTTCCAGCACTCAAAGCTAAATTAAATACCAAAAGCAAAACAAAAACAGTCCCAAAGCCCTTGGATGTCTATGTAGTATCAGGGAATAAGGTTCCATCCTTCTCCAGTTAAATAAGGGTAAAATTCTGATTCCAGCGTGCACAGTCTTTTTTTAAAGATTAAAATATATTTATCTATTTGGCTGCACTGGGTCATAACTGAGGCACACAGGATCTTCCATCTTTGTTGTGACATGGGAGACCTTTAGTTGCAGCCAGTGAACTCTTAGCTGAGACATGTGGGATCTAGATCCCTGACCAGAGATGGAACCCCAGTCCCCTGCATTGGAAGCACGGAGTCTTAGCCACTGCACAATTAGGGAAGTCCCCAGACCATACAGTCTTATTTGGCCACTGACCCCTTTCCTCCCCTCCTCCGGTACTTTAAAGCTATCTCAACCATTTTGGGCATTAGTTAAGTATTGTAATGGGAAATGAATTCCAAGTTCAGGTTCAGAGAAAATACTACCAGTATATGAAAATCCATCTCTTATAGACTATGGTCTCATGCTGCTGCTGCTGCTGGTACGTCACTTCAGTCATGTCTGACTGTGCGACCCCATAGACGGCAGCCCCCTGGTTCCTCTGTCCCTGAGATTCTCCAGGAGAGAATATTGGGGTGGGTTGCCATTTCCTTCTCCAATGCATGCATGCATGCTAAGTCATTTCAGTTGTGCCGACTCTGCGATCCTATGGACAGCAGCCCACCAGGCTCCTCTGTCCACGGGATACTCCAGGCAAGAATACTGGAGTGGGTTGCCATTTCCTTCTCCTATATGGTCTCATATCGGAGGGTAAAAAGATACGAGAAAATCAGATTTTTTTACATTATCCTTTTTATAGTTGTCAGTGTAAGTTGATAAAGAATGACAGGTATTGTTAACTGAGCATCATCCACATACCTGAGTTCACACTGAATGTTTTACATGTGAGTGGGTATAAATATCATTCCATGTATTCAAGTATGCAGGAAATAGTTCATATCTTTAAACAAATCAACTTAAATTTTATTTTAATGCCCATCCCTCCGGCTGGCAGGAAACTTAATGTCAGTCATTGTTAGACTTTCTCTCCTACCAAGCCTAGAACTGTGAAACTGTTCTGAGGTTAAAGAAAGAGCAAAGGACACAGAATGGGGGAAACTTTCCTCTTTGATCACATATTTTCACAGATTCCCACTGAAATGTACATCCTTCCCATCCATGTGACTTCACAGCTCGGGACACACTCAGCTGCTTTGCAGGTCCTTTTGGGTCACAAGGAACTGTTCCGAGGTGTCCTGGGGTCTCATCAGCCTGAAACTATCAAGTAGTCATTCTTCTCTGGGGTTTTGCTGCCTCAGGGGGCGCTGCCAGGAAGAAGCATGAACACTGGCTGCTTTCAAAATCCACAGACCTCTCTCTGTTCCTCTCACAATCACAGGGTATCTGTGTGATCCTAGAGAAATCCTTCTTCCTCTAAGTTTTTCCAGATGCTTTCCTTATCCGCACACTCCTTTCTTCTTCTCTTTGTAAAAACCTCAAACTCTCTATGAGCTTATGCTTTTGGAAAAACTAAATTCAATAGACATTTATTTACTTCTAATTTATTCATTTCCTCACATCTGTAGTCAGGGCAGTCAACACTTGTGGGAACTGGCAGAAAGAATGGGGAAGAAAAGTAAGGAAGCAGGCAAGGAGGAAAAGTCAGCATCTCCTGACATCCAGCCTTCTATCAAATTGGCAAAACTATCCAGTGAGCCACATGTCTATCACCATTCGAATTTTATAAATAGGAAAACTGAAATTCAAGTGATTACCCAGGTCACGTTACTGTTTAATACTGTTGCCTGGGTGGTCAGTCACTCAGTCATGTATGACTCTTTCCAACCCTATGGGCTAGCCTGCCAGGCTCCTCTCTTCATGGGACTTTTCCAGGCAAGAACATCGGAGTGGGTTGCCATTTCTTCCAGGGGATCTTCCCAACCTAGGGCTCGAACCCTCATCTCCTGCCTCTCCTATATTGGCAAATGGATTCTGTACCACTGAGCCACCATACCATTAAAACCTATTAAATAACAGGCTAGGAATGTAACTTTGTTGTTGTTTTACAGTGATTCCAAACAGGTTACTGTAATTCTAAGACAAAATGTGATTACATTTCTATACATACACAATATGTGAGTTTACCAATTTAATTAGTAACTCATTTCACCTCAGAGACTAAACAAATGATCAAAAAGAAACTGTGAGTAACAAGTTATAATAACATAGTTTACCCCAACGGGACCTCCCTTTTTCACCCTACAGTTAGCAATATTACAGTTAAAATAACTATATTCTTCTATAATTTTTTTCTGTTAAAATCATCTCATAAATTTACAATGCTATTAACAGTTTCTAAGACTAATATAAATTAGATCTATTTTTCTACAATGAGAATTATTATTAATTTAGAAGCATATGATGTCATGATGAAAAACACAAGCACTTGAGTAAGGACTTGATCAGTTAAGAATTATTTTTCTTATAAGACATTTTGAAGCCAAGTAAAATATCCATTCTTATAACATATCTCTAACATGAGACTAAGGAATAGGTTATGTATAGACCTACAACACATTTATTTTTCTTTATTTTTTTAACGTAGGCATTTATAAATAAAAAAAGAGGGACAATGTAACTTTAATTGACCTCAGTAAGTTCAGTCAAACCATGGCTTTTTTATAAATAGGCTGTATTTTAGAATGGTAGAATATATCTACTTTTAAGTATCTAATTCATCTGGATTATTGTAAGGGTCTATTTAGGTCTTTTTTTAATTATGGGAAAGAAAATTTNAGGTCAATTAAAGTTACATTGTCCCTCTTTTTTTATAAATAGGCTGTATTTTAGAATGGTAGAATATATCTACTTTTAAGTATCTAATTCATCTGGATTATTGTAAGGGTCTATTTAGGTCTTTTTTTAATTATGGGAAAGAAAATTTCTCCGTATTGTTTGAAACTGACATATTGATGTATATGTTAAATGCTTTTGCTTCTTAAAAAATGTTCCTCATGAACTCAATTGCATTAACCCCATCAGTATCAACCCAGGAATAAGTATTTTCAAGGCAGCTTGATCTTAATACTGGAGGATTTGAACAAGAATAATCACTCAGAGGGGCATTGCTTGCCATAGCTCTCCTGCCTGCTGGGTTTCTGGCTTTTAGGCATTTTGACAATATGTAGTCTTTAATTGGCTGCTTTGCAAATGCTGCTTAATTGCTAATTGATAAAGGCAGGAAAATGTCACTATGTCAGTATATGAGCCAACACCTTGACATGGAGGAATTAGGTAGAAACATGGCATTTAGATTACAGATAGGCAAAGGGAAAACATTCATCAGGTTCCAACATTCTTTCTTTAAACCTGCTCTAAAGTGGCTGGGGGCTTCCCTGGTGTCTCAGATGGTACAGAATTTGCCTGCAGTGTGGGAGATCAGGGTTCGATCCCAAGGTCAGGAAGATCCCCTGGAGAAGGGAATGGCAAATCACTCTAGTATTCTTGCCCAGAGAATTCCATGGACAGAGGAGCCTGGTGAGCTACAGTCCATGGGGTTGCAAAGAGACAGAAATGACTGAGCTACTAACACACACACACAAAATGGTTGGATAGCCAACTTTCCCAGGATGCTCAGCACCTGACGGTCTCCAAGAGGCTTAGATCAGAAGGTTCTGCATGAGCAAGATGCTGGGGAAATCTCACCGAGTCCTACAAGGTACCCACCCACCATCCAAAATGAGGATTTGTTTGACCTGAGCTCATTGACAAACTTGGGAATCTTTCAGCTACAAATATAAATACACTAACATCACACACTTGAGTGGTCTCATTACTTCAGTTTCCTGCACTTGGGCTAAGATGTGAGCTTGGCCTTGGAAAGGGGGAGAGACTTCCCCTGGACCATAAGACTCAGTCACAGCTTCTCAGAGAGCTCTGAATGGCAGTGGTGAGTGGGAGCCCCTAGGAAGGAAGGGACCTGCTTGCTACCATAACAATTGCAAGTGTGTCCCTTGGGAGCTTCATGGAGAAAGACGTTGTTGTTGTTCAGCCACTAAGTTGTGTCCAACTCTTGTGACCCCATTGACTGCAGCACACAAGGCTTCCCTGCCCTCCACTACCTTCCAGAGTTTCCCCAAACTCATGTCCATTAAGTCAGTGATGCCATACAACCATCTCATCCTCTGCCTCCCCCTTCTCCTTCTGCCCTCAATCTTTCCCAGCATCAGGGTCTTTCCCAGTCAGTCGGCTGTTTGCTGTTTTGTTTTGACAAAACACTGGAGGAGGGAATGGTAAACCACTCTAGTACCCTTTCTGTGAGAATGCTATGGAGAAGAAGAGGCTTGCAAATATTTCTCTCCACTGACAGCCACTAAATACCAGGATTTACCAATGTACCATCATTAACAATTCAGAATATTAAAGAATGGGGAGGAGTTCCTTTTCCATTACTCTTTGTCCCCCTACGTGAAAGCCTTGTTAAACCAAATAAAAACAAACCAAACAAATAAAACCTATGCAGTAAAATAGAAGGATGAGGTGTAGCATTTTCTGAATATGAAGTAAAAGTAAAGTCACTCAGTTGTGTCCGACCCTTTGCGACGCCATGGACTGTAGCCCACCAGGCTCCTCCATCCATGGGATTCTCCAGGCAAGAATACTGGAGTGGGTTGCCATTTTCTTCTCCAGGAGATATTCCTCACCCAGGGATCGAACCCAGGTCTCCTGCATTGCAGGCAGATGCTTTAACCTCTAAGCCACCAAGGAATTCTAAAAACATTGATTTGAAGTGGGCCCCCATCTAGGTATCAGCAATTCAAGACCTTATCACTGTTACTAAAGGGTAAAGTGTACTGGACAGAGAAGAATGTCTCAACTCTCCACTCTGCTATTTTATAATAAATTTATTTTGGAATACTTTTATAGAACATTGCAAAGGTCAAGGTCATTTGACTCTTCATTGAGTTTCCCCTAATGGTAGATTTTACATGACCATGGTGGAATTGTCAAAACTGAGAAACCAATATCGGTACATGTTTTTAAGTAAACTCCAAACTTTATCTTGATTGCACCAGCTTTTCCACTAATACTCTTTTTCTGTTGCAGGATCCAATCAGGGCACAGTTCATATACCTTTGTCCCTCAGTATCTAGTGCAGACTGGCTCCAGCAACCACACCCCCACCATGGATACCCAAATCCATAGATGCTCAAGTACTTTATATATGGGGATGATCCGGAGGGATGATGTGGGGTAGGAGGTGGGAGGGGGGTTCATGTTTGGGAGTTCGTGTACACCTGTGGCAGATTCATGTCAATGTATGCCAAAACCAATAGAGTACTGTAAACTAAAATAAAGTAAAATGGAAGCTCTAAAAAAAAAATAAATAAATAAATAAAATAAAACCAGCTTGAACATCAAAAAAAAAAAAAAAGGTAAAATATTTGCATAGAACCTACACACATCCTCCTGTATACTTTAACACAGTGGTCCTCAACCTTTTTGGCACCAGGGATTAGTTTTGTGGAAAATGATTCTTCCATAAGCTGGGGGTTGGGGGGATAATTTGGGATAATTTAAGCCCATTAAGCTTTCCAGGTGGCACTAGAGGTAAAGAACCAGCCTGCCAAAGCAGGAAATCTATAAGACACGAGTTTGATCCCTGGCTTGGGAAGATCCCCTGGAGAAGGGCATGGCAACCCACTCCAGTATTCTTACCTGGTAAATTCCATAGACAGAGGAGTCTGGCAGGCTACAGTCCATAGTGTCACACAGAATCAGACATGACTGAAGCGATGCAACACGCATGCAAGCTAATTACATTTATTGTGTACTTTATTCCTATTATTTTTACATCAGCTCCACCTCAGTTCATCAGGCATTAGATCTTGGGAGGCAGGGGACCCCTGCTTTAAGACATCTCTCGATTGCTTATAATACTTAATACAGGGTAAATGTTATATAAATAGCTGTAAATATAATGCAAATGTTATGTAAATAGCTGCTGGTACGTGGCAAATTAAAATTATTATTTTTTAAATATTTTTGATTTATAATTGGTTGAATCCAAGGATGTCGAACGTCTGGATATGGAGGGTATTTGTTTAATCCTAGTATACCTTGCCTTTGAAATGGAGATGTAGCTCAGAATATCACAACAGAGAAGAGAATTGAACTGGTGATCTATGTAATTCATAAAAATAAGACTTTTAAATGAGAATCTTCTCTCCCCCATATAATGCAAATAGACTCAACTTCAGTACTGTTTTAAAAAATTGCTAAAACTCTGTAAAATACAAAGGATAATCATTTCTACTCCATGATATTACTTGTGAGAACTTGAATGAGACAACAAAGATTTTAGTAAATGGTAAGTTTGCCAAATACTATTGTTATTACTCCACATGATAACCAAAGCTGGCAAAATAGAATCTTTATACATTTACATTCTAAAATCACAATTCTTTACTCTGCATAAAAACCTGAGAGCCTCACTTAGAACAAATTGGAAATAGACTTTGAGACCAGAATGGTAGGGATGACTAAACTAGCCAACAAGGACAGGAAGAAAATACTGTCAGTGACATCATGATTCCACAGCTGTACTAGTCTTGATCAATCTCCCAAGACTGATCCTGAACCTGAGACTTCTTGAAACCAGAACAGTATCATTAAAAGAAATTCAGTGAATGCAACTCAGGAGTTAGAGGAGTACTTGGGATTTCAGCCCAAGCACAGCTTACTAAAGATAGAAAAAAGAGACTTCCTTTTCCAAAATATTATAGATGGAGGGTCCTGTCTTCCTCTCAGCAGTATGCAAATGCAAAGAGCCAAAGATAACACATATACGTGAAAAAAAAAAGGTACCTATCTTCAGGGCAAGAACAGAGATGGAGATACAGAGAATGGACAGGCAGACACCAGAAGGAAGGGGAGGTGGGGTGAATTAGGAGAATGGGATGACATATATACACTACCAGGTGTAAAACAGATAGCTAGTGGGAAGCTGCTATGTAGCACAGGCAGCTCAGCTCGGTGCTCTGTGAAGACCCAGGTGGGACTGGGGTAGGGTGGGAGGGAGGTCCAGGAGGGAGGGGATATATGCATACGTACGGCTGATTCATTTGGTTATATAGCAGAAACTGATGCAACACTATACAGCAATTACACTTCAATTTAAAAAAAAAGATAAAATTTTAAATAGTGAAAAATTAAAATATAGTCACAGAAGACAAAAAACAAGAGCGGATGGGAGCAGAAAGCCTCATCTCTTCTGTGAATGAGACTTCAAAGGCCCTACAGTCAGCAGTCTTAAAGATGTTACTCTGTCTGAAGACCAGTGATTCCAAAGGTAGAGTCCATGGCCCCAGCTGTGAGGGTCTTGTATCAAGTTGAGATTTGATAGGAAATGCAACGCAAATCCTTTCTTTAGTTTTTATCAGTTAAATGATATCTACGCTTCCCTGGTGGTTGAGTGGTTAAGAATGTGCCTGCCAATGCAGGGGACACGGGTTCGATCCCTGCTCCAAGAGGATCCCATGTGCCATGGGGAAGTTAAGCTTGTGCGCCACTCAAGTCCACACACCCATAGCCCGTGCTCTGAAACAAGAGAAGCAACTGCAGTGAGAAGCCTGTGCAGCTCAACGAAGAGTGGCCCTCACTCACTGCAGCTAGAGAAAGCGCGGGCAGCAACAAGAGCGAGCATAGCCAAAAATAAAAGACATAAACAAACAAATAGATCTTTTAAAAATGAATAAGCGATATCCATCACTAGGGAAGCTCATTTTCATCTTTCAAGTCAGAAATAAGGAAATTGAGGTTGCTCTTTTTTTTTTAAAAAATCTGTTTTATTTATTTATTTACTTTACAATATTGTATTGGTTTTGCCATACATTGACATGTATCTGCCATTGATGTACATATGTTCCCCATCCTGAACCCACCTCCCACCTCCCTGCTCTTTTTAACTCCTGTTTAAAATTTGTGTCTGCTTACTAATGGCCACCAATAAATTTTGTTTTATGTGAAGTTCATTAATGTTATAAGCATCATGAATATAGCCTAATTCCTTTATTCACTAGTGATGATACGCTAGTAAAAGGAAATATACTCTTATATTCATTAGATGTACTTTCCACCCTGAAACCAAGGCCAGAGCCCACTAATCAGGTTAGGAAAGTCATTCTCCTCTTAATTTATGAATGATATCAGAGTACACTAATTATGTCCTTGCAAAGCTGCCAATATATGAAATTAATTAAATATTTGGTTCAGGCCTCAGAAGGAAGTTTTAGCAATTCCAGACACAGACTAGAAATAGGCACTAATGTTGGAGTTTTCAAGAGGTGAACCTCCATGTTCTTTTTTTTTTTTTTCTCCATGTTCTTAAGAAGAAAAAATATGTGAGCACTGAATATGGATTGTTCTCTGTATATAAATGCATAGTGCTTTATCCAGTGATAAAAATTTGCTAATTTAGCTTTCTTTTTTTTTTAGAGAGAGCATATCTAAAACATAAACTTACCTGATGGGAAGTATAATTGGACCTCACTAATTATTTTTATCCAGCTTTTAGGGATACCTGGTAGGAATTAGGTCTGTCCCTAATCTGAAAATTACATAGTGGTTTCTTTTCTTTATTGCTTATATTGGGTTTTTCTGCCTGCTTTTTCCTAGTCTCTTCTGTTTAATTTTTTTTTTCTATCTGCTGGAATTTAACACTACCATCAGTATGTTTTTTTTTTTTTCTATAGCATCTCATTTTTAAAAGGTTATTAAGGAAATGAACAATATATCATACTTATCGGTTGATACTTTCAGTATCTCATGATTATGAGAGATAATTAATGTCTCAATCTTCTATTATGGAACTTGACTTAAAACACATATTCACAGGGCTTACTTCACTTTGTTTTCAAACCAGTAGTCGATGTTAACAGATGGCAGGGTTTTCCAACATTTAGATCTCGCTATTGAAAAAATTCACAAAGGCATGAACTTAAATTAAGAAATTATAGTTTAGTCAATGATAAGAAAGCAATATTTATGCTGACTTAAAGTACTCTTTCAAATGTTCCATAAAGGGAAATTATTAAATAAAAGGGAAAAGGGAGAAGACACTGGGGAGTCCATAGTAGGCAGAGGTCTTTGAAGTGGTTATTAGAGTATCCTTTCCTTTTCAATCACTGCTTTTCCAGTCACTGCAAAGACACACATTATATAAAATAAATGAGTCACTGGGGATGCAATGTACAGCATAGGAAATACAGTCAGTAACACTGTAATAATTGTGTATGGTGACGGTAACTAGACTTATCATGGTGATCATCTTGTAATGTTTAAAAATACCAAATCGCTATGTCATACATCTGAAGATGATGTAATATTGTAAGTCAATTATATTTCAATTAAAAAAATCTTTAAAGACATACATTATAGTTATTGCTTTGGGGAATTATTCTTCTGGGGGGAGAGGTATTGGTGGGATGACAGTGATGGGGCCTTGTTTCTAAGGTACCTCATACCTGCATAATGTGCAACTGACATCTGGCCAAGACATGTACCCACCACAAGGCGTTTTTTTAGGTCTGGCCAACAGTTATCAGGCATTCTTGTTCCCACATCCTGAGGAACCCATCATTCCGAGGCAAATGGGGAGTTAGTCACCCTAACCCTGGCCCGTAAAACCCTTTTTATAATTCTTCATATTCTCTTCTACCACCTGCTGGATATCAACGTCCAAGGTTACCTTGAAAGTCACCTGTTGAAGATAACAGAGTCGCCATCAGCCTGGGCTCCTGAATGAAGCAGACTTATGTGAATAAAATATTAGATTTCTGTTCTGATAAGCCATTAAGATTTTATTGCATTAACTTAACCAGTAAACTAATCACCATGTTGGTCATTCTGGCCTCCTTCCGGTTCCGTGTAAAATAAACATACATGGGCTGTCAGTCTGCTCAGAAGGCTTTTTCAGACATCTGCATAGCTAACTCCCTCACCTCCAGCCATTCTTTGCTTAACTCTTGTTTTCTATGACACTTACTAAACCTGACTAATTTATCCAAAATATTAGACCATTATCCCACTCTCCTCCTCTTTTTTTTTCCTACAATATCATCACCTTATAATTTATACTATACTGGCTATCCTCATTTCTTATTTTTACTGTTTAGTAACCTAGACAGCATATTAAAAGACAGAGACATTACTTTGCCAACAAAGGTCCATCTCGTCAAAAGTATGGTTTTTCCAGTAGTTAGGTATGGATGTGAGAGTTGGACTATAAAGAAAGCTGAGCACCGAAGAATTGATACTTTTGAACTGTGGTGTTGGAGAAGACTCTTGAGAATCCCTTGGACAGCAAGGAGATCCAACCAGTCCATCCTGTAGAAAATCAGTCCTGAATATTCATTGGAAGGACTGATGCTGAAGTTGAAACTCCAATACTTCAGCCACTTGATGTGAAGAACTGACTCATTTGGAAAGATGATGTGGGAAATATTGAAGGCTGGAGGAGAAGGGGATGACAGAGGATGAGATGGATGGTATCACTGACTCAATAGACATGAGTTTGAGCAAGCACTGGGAGCTGGTGAAGGACAGGGAGGCCTGGCGTGCTGCAGTCCATGGGGGTCACAAAGAGTCAGATACGACTGAAAGACTGAACTGAACTGAACTATCTGTCTTGCCTCCCGCCTCAGATATAAATTTCACAAGGTTTGAGAACTTTGTTTTGATCACTGTATAGAGCCTAGAACATTGCCCAACACAGAGTAGGCACTCAATAAATATTTGCTAAATTGAATATGCCTGAGCAACTTCACTTTCACTTTACACTTTCATGCATTGGAAAAGGCAATGGCAAGCCACTCCAGTACTCTTGCCTGGAGAATCCCAGGGACGAGGGAGACTGGTGGGTTGCTGTCTGTGGGGTTGCACAGAGTCGGACACGACTGAAGTGACTTAGCAGCAGCAGCAGCAAAATCATATATTTAAGTCTATCAGTAATTACCTTTATTACTGGATAGACTACAATACCTCAAATGATGTTCTATTTTTAATCCATGGCATTAAAGCTGTAGCAATAGCTTACTATGGGCACTCCATCTCTGTTTATCTGTATTCATATCAGTGTTTGCATGTCTCAGTAATCCCAAAGGTTTCAATTAGTCTTAGAGATGTATCCAACATTTACCTTTATGAATTGTAAGCTCTCCTGCAAGTTGGAGGCATAGTATCCTTTAGCAGAGTGAAGGGACAAGAGTCAATTGGCTCTCCTCTTGTTCTGATATACAAAAATAAAGAATACGTTTGTCATATTTGGTTCCTTGCTTAGGGAAGATATTGTATACCAGTCTTTTACAGCAATAATTAAAGTGCAGAGATCCCCAGGCCACAGTTTGTGTCTTCTTTCCAACACACAGAACATGAGGTATAACCAATTTCCTTTTGGTTCAAGGTTCTAATTCATAAAGATTTGGATTTGGCAGGAATAGCATCCCTGAGTGAGTGCTTTCAAAGTCCACAAAGCTTTTGCATTCAAGGAAATATTACCATGGAGAAAATCCTTCATGCACTGATGGGACTGGTATGATCCTAGAAAAGATTAAACAAGCCAGCACCATATAATTGCACTGTTTACTTATACGCCTCTGAGAATGTTTTCAAAACTACCCTTATCACTCAAGAGTTCATGGTAAGAAAAAGTGCCTAATTAGTGAGTGACTTACTACAGATGTTGTGGTTTAGTTGCTAAGTTGTGTCCAACCCTTTGTGGTCCCATGGACTGCAGCGCATCAGGCTCCCCTGTCCTCCACTATCTCCCAGAGTTTGTTCAAATTCACATCCATTGAGTCGGTGATGCTATCTAACCATCTTATCCTCTGCTACCCACTTCTCCTTTTGCCTTCAATCTTTCCCAGCATCAGGGTCTTTTCGAATGAGTTGGCTCTTAACACCAAGTAGCCAAAGTACTGAAGCTTCAGCTTCAACAACAGTCCTTCCAATGAATATTCAGGGTTGATTCCCAATTAGGATTGACTAGTTTGATCTCCTTGCAGTCCAAGGGACTCTCAAGAGTCTTTCTCCAGCACCACATTTCAAAAGCATCAATTCCTCAGTGCCCAGCCTTCTTTATGGTCCAACTCTCACATCCATACATGACTACTGGAAAACCCATAGCCTTGACCATACAGAACATTGTTGGCAAGGTGATGTCTCTGCTTTTTGATATGTTGTCTAGGTTTGTCATAGCTTTCCTTCAAAGGAGCGTGTTTTAATTTTATGACTGGAGTTACACTGTAACATGGCAGTGTTACAGATGACCTAATCTGAAACCTTTCAGAATTAATTTATTATAATTTATTTTGAATATATGTGAAAGTTAACAATAAACCACCAAATTCACTCTGAACTGGGCATTGGGCTTGGTGACAGGATGATACACTGAACAAGACTATGCCCCCCTGGGGAGCTTGCAGGCAGTGGTGGGGATAGGATTACATTAACAAACCCTAAACTCACATTCTCAGCAATCGGCTTAAGAAACAATGTATTATCCACCTCATCTCCATTCTTTCTCCTCAGAAGTAACCCCTGCCCTGACTTTCATGTTCTTCTTTCTCTTACTTTGCTGCATTGTTTCCCACATTTATATTTGAAAAAATACCGTTTCTTTATTGCATCATTTTGAAGTTACATAATGTGGAATTAGGTGGCGCTAGTGGTAAAGAATCCACTTGCCATTGCAGGAGATGTGAGAGATGTGGGTTCAATCCCTGGGTTGGGAAGATCCCCTGGAGAAGGAAATGGCAACTCACTCCAGTATTCTTGCCTGGTGGGCTACAGTCCACGGGCTGCGAAGAGTTGGACACAATGAGCAGCTAAGCCCACAGGTGGAATTACTTCCTGTACATTTTTTTTCTGTGACTTGCTTTTTCCCTCTCAGTATTGAGCTTCTGATATTCCCCCCAGAGGATATGTATAAAAAGAGCTCATCCACATTTAGAGTCTGATACCTCACAATTTATTTATAAATGTGTGAGTTATTTCCAGGTTGTTTGTTTTTGTGTTACAAACAACGTTCCTAAGAGCAATCTTGTACATGCTTCCTGGAGCACACGTGCATGAGTTTCTAGGGTTGTCAAATATAAAACAGAGCATCCAATTCAGTTTGAATTTTGGAGAAAAAATTGAATACTTTTTGAATGTAAGTATGCCCCATGCAAAATTGGGATATACTAAGATTTATTTGTCAAATCTCTGGAATTTAATTTAACCAGGTGTCCTGTGTTTTTATTTGCTTAATAGAGCAGTCTTAAGGATTTCTTCAGAGAAGGCAATGGCACCCCACTCCAGTACTCTTGCCTGGAAAATCCCATGGATGGAGGAGCCTGGTAGGCTGCAGTCCATGGGGTCGCTGAGAGTCGGACATGACTGAGCAACTTCACTTTCACTTTTCACTTTCATGCATTGGAGAAGGAAATGGCAACCCACTCCAGTGTTCTTGCCTTGAGAATCCCAGGGACGGGGGAGCCTGGTGGGCTGCCGTCTATGCGGTCGCACAGAGTCGGACACGACTGAAGCGACTTAGCAGCAGTGGCAGCAGCAAGGATTTCTTTTTTTTTTTTTTAATTGAATAGTTTCTGAGAAGTCAGAGGTACTTCTTAAACCTTTATTCCTTCTTAAGTAAGGCATGTTTTTCTTCTGACTTCTGTAAGGATTTTTTAATTTTTAATTTTTTATAGTTTGAATGTTATATGCATATTCAATATGTATGATTTCTTATTCTTAGGAGTGGAATAGCTAGACCACAGGGAATGTACAACTTCAATCTTTGGGGTGCTGTCAAATGTTTTCTAAAACATTTGAGACAATTTGCCACGCATACCACCACCAAAAGAAGATGAGTTCCCATGGATTTATAGTCTCACTGTTGTGGAATGAATTGTGTCTCCCAAAATCCATGTGTTGAAGTTCTAACAACCAATGTCAAGTGTGTGTGGAGATAGCTCCTTTAAGAAACTAATTAATGTTAAATGAAGTCATGTGGGCGGGATCCTAATACAATAAGACTGATGTCCTTGAAGGAGGAAAAAGAGACATCAGAACCCTCTTCCTCTCATACAGAAGAAAGGCAATATGACTAGAGTGGGGATGTATTATTCTAGAGAGAGAAGGAAAAGTGAAGAACGCCACCATAATCTACCACAGTGGGTGTTCCCTTCTTTACTGTGTTTTAGGAAACTTTATAAACAATGAAATGATCTTTTTCTTGAATGTATGTTGGTGCCTATCCATAAAAACATCTGGACCTAGTGTTTTCTCTATTAGAGGAATTTGAACTATTAATTCAATTTCTTCAGTAGCTGTATATATTTTATTCTATCTCTTCTTGAAGTTCTTTAGGTAAGTCACTTTTTTCTTAGAAACATAAATTTCATTTATCTTTGCAACATTATTGGAATAACTTCTTTAATGTCATTCAGTTGTTTTTTAAAACTCTGCTGGATCCATAGTTTCTACATATGCTTTGTCATTTCTGATGTCATTTGTCTTTTCTTACTTCTCCAGATCATGATGTCTGTGTGAGTGTGCTCAGTTGTGTCTGACTCTTTGCAATCCTGTGGACTGTAGCCCACCAGGTTTTTTGTCCATAGGATTTTCCAGGCAAGAATGCTGGAGGGGGTTGCCATGCCCTCTCTCAATGGATCTTTCTGAGTTGGGATAGAATCTGCATCTCCTGCACTGGAAGGCAGATTCCTTAGCACTGAGCCCCCAGGGCTTCCCAGATCACCATAGGTTCATCTACTTTATTAATTTTCAAATAAACAACTTGTAATTATGTTGATTATTTTGATGTTATTTTTCTCATCACAGTGAATTTTTAACCTCATTTTCTAAAAACACTTGAAAGACACCCTACAGATGATGAGAAGAAATAATTTCACCTCTGTTCTCTCTGTATATAAAAAATGATGCCCAATTACAGATTAGTGTCCTTTTATGAGCTTTCCAGGTGGTGTTAGGGACTTCCCAGGTGGCACTAGTGGTAAAGAATCCTCCTGCCAATGCAAGAGACACGAGACATGGGTTCAGTCCCTGGGTCAGGAAGATCCCCTGTAGAAGGGCATGGCAACCTACTCCAATTCTCTTGCCTGGAGAATTTCATGGACAGAGGAGTCTGGTGAGCTACAGACAAAGAGTTGGACTCAAATGAAGTGACTTAGCACACCCTTTTAAGACTATTTCAAGTGCTGGAAAAGTTGTTAGTAGATTGAATGCAAATATTTGTTGTGCAAATTATCTGCAGTATAATCATCTTCCATGCAGCCTGTAATAATCTTGACAAGTTTAGATAAATTACTAGGCTAATTAAAAACTCCCAAATGGCCTTTTCTGAAATAAATAGGCACATGTCACAGAGATGTTTCTATTTGTGCTTGGAATTTTATGATAGCCATATATGTTGTAACACACATAGAGGTATGCTTCTTATAGTAAATGTCACTTTATATTATTTCAGTGCTACACAGTATGACAAAATGAATGAGGCAGGAATATTTATAGAACTAAGGTTTTTGAGGGTAATGACTCTGAGATTTTAAGACATCTTATTGTGGTACATTAATAGTGATTGTGTCTACATCATAGACAACATTATAAATCATACAGTTATTACTAAAGAAATCATTTTGAAAAGGTTCAAATATTTTATGGTTCTTTGCTTATTATGCATATTTTGTACATTTCAAAGTGTCACAGCTACTCTAAATTATGGCTAACTAGTTCAGTTTCTTTCATTCATTATATAAAACTTAGTTAAGCCACATGCTATACTGTCCTAGCTTGTTTTAGATCAAATATTTATATTGAAGGATCTCTTCCTCTTTTTAGTTCCTCAAGTGTATAGTAACTTTAATTAGTATTCCTTAGTTTTATAAAATGTAGAAGAGAGGAATACAAATATGCAGAAGTGTCACAACAGTTAATTTTTACCTTATACACAGACAACATGATTTGATTTCTGCTTTGCCTGGCAAATCAGGAAAGATAAGCTCTGTTATTGTATTTTCTTTTTAAGTGAAAGTACACTGTATTATTTTAACTTACTTTATTGTTAAAATGTAATTATAATCATCAGTTGCTCCATTAAGGATTATCTAATATGTAAATGAGCAATGAAAATAATTCTAAATTTTCTCCTATATGTTAAAATATTTTTCAAAACTCATGGAACTTCTTCCATTTCTACAACACATTGAAAATTATAAAGTTTAGATTCATAAAGTTGTTTGACAAGAAAGTTGGGAAAATAATTTTCCCTACCAAATTAGCACTTTAGTTTCACCAGAAAGAGGAAAAAAATGAGATGGCAAATATGGACATATGAATTTAGGGTCCCTGGAGATTTTCTTCTTTTACTCAAGGTGAACCCTCTTTTTCTAACACAAAGTACACAAATTAGACTCCTGGGGATAAAGCAATACAATATGAGACTTTTCAAAAAGTACATCAGATGGCATAGAAAGAAAATTAGATATTTCAAAGGTAAGATTGGTTAATTTGCAGACACAGCAATAATTCACTTCTGAACCATTCAAATCTGGTTCAACCCTCACTTTTCATGTCTACTCTATCTCCAGGTCATCTCCTTGATTGCCACTAGTATCCTCTGAAAGCTTCTCATTCTTCATGGAAGTATTCTCAAGATCCCCTCTCCTCTCCAACTTCCTCATTACTCCCTCCCTTCCTCACCCTATATATTATCCCTGGACAATCTTATGCATGTTCATGACTTTAATTATAACCTGCTGTTTATGACTTCCAAATTAATAGCGACTCAAATAACTTGCCTGTCTCAGATCCATATGTCCAATGTTGATATTTACTCTACTCGAACACTCTCCAAAGCAACAGGTTCAAGAAAGGATTTATCTTCCTCAGAAGCATACCTATAACTTACATTCATTACCTTATATAATGGTACCACCATCATCCCCTTACTGAAGCCAGAGACTTGGGAGTTACCCTAAATTTGTCTTTTCCATTCACTCTGCATTGACTCCATCATGAATTTCTATCAGTTCTCCTTTTCATATACACCCCGTTCCAACACCATTTTCCTTTGTTGCTCAGTCATGTTCAACTCTTTGCGACCCCATGAACTGCAGCATGCCAGGCTTCCCTGTCCTTCACCATCTCCCGGAACTTGCTCAAACTCATGTCCATTGAGTTAATGATGCCATCCAACCATCTCATTCTCTGTCATCCCCTTCTCCTGCCTTCAATCTTTCCCAGCCTCAGGGTCTTTTCTAGTGAGTCGGGTCTTCACATCAGGTGGCCAAAGTATTGAAGCCTCAGCATCAGTCCCTCCAAGCATATTCAGGATTGATTTCCTTGAGGATTGACATATTTGATCTCCTTGCTGTCCAAGGGACTCTCAAGAGTCTTCTCCAACATCACAGTTAAAAAGCATTAATTCTTTGGCATTCAGCCTTCTTTATGGTTCAGCTCTCACATCCATACATGATTACTGGAAAAACCATCAATTCGGTTCAGTCGCTCAGGTGTATCCAAGTCTTTGCGACCCCATGGACTGCAGCATGCCAGGCTTCCCTGTCCATCATCAACTCCTAGAGCCTACTCAAACTCATGTCCATCACATCAGTGATGCCATCCAACCATCTCATCCTCTGTCGTCCCCTTCTCCTTCTCCTCCCATTTTCAATCTTTCCCAGAATCAGGGTCTTTTCCAATAGCTTTATCAGAACACCGTAGCTTTGACTATATGGACCTTTGTCGGCAAAGTAATGTCTGTTTTTTTAATATTCTATCTACGTTTGTCATTTTCCTACGAACATATTGTGGGCCTGCATCAGTTTTCCCTTATAGAAGGACAAGAACTTCCTCATGGTCTCCCTGCCTCAAATTTTACCCACCCCTCGTCATCCCTTCAGTTCACTGCCAGAGAACTTTTTATAGTGTAAGTATGAACCATGTTATGGCCTTAGTGCTAAGTGTTTCAGTGGCCCTTTGTCTCATCAGTGCTACTTACTTTACCTCATGTTCTCATGCAACTCTATGCCTGCTCATAGAAGACCCTCTCCCTGGACATAATGTCTCCATATTCTGAATTCCTACCCCAATATTCCCCAAAACTCCTACTCATTCTTAACTCTCCTCTCAAAAACTTTCTCCACAAAGCTTCCTAAGATTCTGACAGTAAGTCTTGAGTGCTCCTTCTCCTTTAACACATGTGCTATTTGAGTTTAATAAGACTAAGTGCAGAACGAATTTGGTGCAAATAAAATCATGATAAGTTAGACAGTGTCTTCTTACCAATTAGACTGTACAAAGATTCCTGAAGTAGGAGGGATGAGAGCAGGAAGAAAATGAGAGGAAAAGGAGTTCAGATACTGGTCAACCTCTGTGCCATTTGGTCTGGGCTCTGGGAGAGAAGAGGAAAGGGTATAGGGTGGGAAGTGATCACACAAGGTCCAGAGAGATTTGTAGGACCTGATAGCAGTGGAGGCCAGAGCATCTCCCCCAGGAAAGGAGAACAGTGGGAGACAAATGACTCTATGGTGTGTATGAACAGACAGGGCTGCTAGGATAGAGCACAAACAGGATGATGGCATTGTGTGTCAGACCCACAGGGACAAAAACAGAAGTAGCAAGAAGAGTCACAAGAACTAAGACCCTCATACACAGGAACCAGAAATAATAGATCCTGACTCTCACGGCAGTTTACTTAGAGCTAACTAAGATTTACTCTTGGAGTTGCTTGGGTGTCCAAACTTTTCCTCACTTCTGACTCCAAAGGTAAATTGTAACTGACAGCCAGTCATGGTAGTCATAGTCGGTGATGGTGATTCCACTGAGGGTTCGAGGGATAGTTTTGCTCAGTGATAGAAGGAGGCCTTTTTGCTACCCTATGGACTGTAGCCTGCCTGGTTCCTCTGTCCGTGGGATTCTCCAGGCAAGAATACCGGAATGGGATGCCATGCCCTTCTCCAGGGGATTGTCCCAACCCAGGGATTGAACCCAGGTCTCCTGCACTGCAAGCAGATTCTTTACCATCTGAACCAGTAGGCAAGGCCAGAATCTGCCTACAAAGCAGGTGACACAGGAAACGCCAGTTCAATCCCTGGGTAAGGACAATCCCCTGGAGAAGGGCATGGCAACCCACTCCAGTATTATTGCCTGAAGAATCCAATGTTCAGAGGAGCCTGCTGAGCTATAGTCCATGGGGTTGCAAAGAGTCAGACAGAGCTAAACACTTTTTTTTTTTAATTGCTGAGCTACTGGGTAAGTCCTGAGCGCACACACACACACACAGAGGGAGGCCCAGGGACAGACAGTCTCTTTCTGTCTCTGAACGTTGCTGTCTCTTGATTATCTCTGCAATTACTGCTGCCATCTTATAGCACTGAGGCAAGACAGCCTGAGCGAAAGCTAAGGAGGCAGAGAAAATGATGCAAAATGCAGGGCCTTTATGATATTCAGCCACTGTATCAACTCTGAAACCTGTCCTCTCATTAGGTGAGGTAATATATTTTTATTTATTATTTAAATCACTGTGAGTCAGAATTTTCTGTTATTCGAAATCAAAGACATTCTACTTATACAATGTTCTTAGACCTCAAAAAACCTAAACCTTTCTTAAAAAAAAAAAAAAAAAGCATGATTCTTCCTCTTTGCTCAATTGCAGGAGTTTCACTATCAATGGTATACCCTTTGTCAGCCATTACATGTAGAAATGGTTCAATGAAGCATCAAATAATGGCTGAAAGGGAGGCCAAGATGGAGTTCATAGTACATTTAAATAGGTATTTTTTAAATTAATTTTATTGGAGTATAGTTGATTTATAATGTTGTATTAGTTTCTGTACAGCAAAGTGAATCAGCTATATGTATACATATATCTCTTCTTTGCTGGATTTTCTTCCCATTTAGGTCCCCACAGAGCACTGAATAGAGTTCCCTGAGCTATACAGTAGGTTCTCATTAGTTATCTACTTTATACACATTATCAATAGGGTGTATATATATCAATCACAATCTCCCAGTTCTTCCTTGGTACCCATACATTTGGCCTTTGCCCACCTTGGTATCCATGCATTTGTTCTCAATTCTGTGTCTTTAGTTCTGCTTTGCAAATAAGATCATCTATACCATTTTTCTGGTGGCTCAGATGGTAAAGTGTCTGCCTGTAATGTGGGAGACCTGGGTTCGATCCCTGGGTCAGCAAGATCCCCTGGAGAAGGAAATGGCAACCCACTCCAGTACTCTTGCCTGGAAAACTCCATGGATGGAGGAGCCTGGTAGGCTATAGTCACAAAGAGTTGGACACGACTGAGTGACTTCACTTTCACCTATAGCATTTTTCTAGATTCCACATATATGCATTAACATACGATATTTGTTTTTTTCTTTCTGACTTACTTTACCCTATTTGACAGTCTCTAGGTCCATTGACATCTCTACAAATGACCCAGTTCTGTTCCTTTTTATGACTGAGTAATATTTCACTGCACATATGTACCACATCTTCTTTATCCATTATCTGTTGATGGACATTTAGGTTGCTTCCATGTTCTGGCTATAGTAAATAGTGCTGCAATGAACACTGGGGTGCATGTGTCTTTTTAAATTATGCTTTTCTCTGGGTATCTGCCCAGGAGTGGGACTGCTGGGTCATATGGTAGTTCATATAGTTGTTTTTTTAAGGAACTTTATATAAATACATTCAGCTGAGGGTTGTGAAGACAGTACACACCCACTGAGGGATTTTTACAGGGCGAAGAACTGAGACTCTTTGGTTGAGGGTGGAGAGCTCAGTCTGCAAGGCTAGTTTTCATCATCTGAAAGCACAGGAGTAGTCAGCACAAGGAAGATACATATGAATGTTTCCATAAGAAAATATCTAGGGAAAGAGATTATACATTAACAATACTATATAGCTATAAAATTAATCAGTGCTCCACAGGTAGCATTAAATGGGTACCTAATCAGTATGGTTTTGTGGTCTCTGTTTTGCAGAAACTAGAAGGCTAAAAACAGACGAGAGGGTGGACAGGGAGTTACACAGGTTGGTGTGTGTGTGAGGGGGAAAAATCTAAGACAGGGAAGGAGGAAAGGTGGAAGAAGAAGGCAGGAAAGTTAAGTTTTGAGGAATCTAGGGTGGCGCTGATTGAAGTTTAGATCCATCTAAACATGAAATCGGTTGAGGAGGGAAGAAAGTGAAGGGAGAATAGAGTGACAGTCTGAAATAATTAGGACAGTTTGAGTAGATGTAATAGGGACAAAGAAATGGGAGAGGGAATGGACCAGAAGTGATGGTTCAGACTCTGATATGTAAGAGATGGATCAAGAGGTCAAAGGCTAAGATGGAACTAAGATGACTGAATGAGCATAAAGAACAGAGGTCAGTATAGGATGGGGAAGAATTACTGAGGATCATGTGCTAGCCCGTCATCTATGTGGATGGAAAGAAGAAGACAATTTCATAAAATTGCATATTCATTCATTATTGTCCAGATATTCCACATCAGAGATTAAAACTGCATTTAATGAAGATATTTGGCATAACACTAATCATCTCCTTTTCTTATGAATACACAAAGATACAGTCCAAAGAGATACAGACATTAAGGTATCTGCCATCAGTTCAGTTGCCCAGTTGTGTCCAACTCTTTGTGACCCCATGGACTGCAGCACGCCAGGCTTCCCTGTCCATCACCAACTCCCAGAGCTTGCCAAACTCATGTCCATTTTGAGCGGGTGATGCCATCCAACCATCTCACCCTCCCTCTGTCATCCCCTTCTCCTCCTGCATTCAATCTTTCCCAGTAGAAGGGTATTTTTCAATGAGTCAGTTCATCGTGTCAGGTGGCCAAAGTATTGCAGCTTCAGCTTTAGCATCAGTCCTTCCAATAAATATTCAGGACTGATTTCCTTTATGACTGACTTGTTTGATCTCCCTGCAGTCCATGGGCCTCTCAAGAGAGCTCTCCAACACCACAGATCAAAAGCATCAATTTCTTGGCACTCAGCTTTCTTTATGGTCCAACTCTCACATTCATACATGACTACTGGAGAAACCATAGATAAAGAAAGAAAGTTCCAGAAAAACATCTACTTCTGCTTGATCATGTCAAAACCTTTGATTGTGTGGACCACAACAAACTGTGCAAAACACTCAATGAGATGGGAATACCAGACCACCTGACTTGCTTCCTAAGAAAACTGTATGCAGGTCAAGAAGCAACAGTAAGAACCAGACATGAAACAACAGGCTGGTTCCAAATTGGGAAAGGAGTACGTCAAGGCCGTATATTGTCACCCTGTTTATTTAACTTACATGCAGAGTATATCATGTGAAATGCCAGGCTGGATGAAGCACAAGCTGAAATCAAGATTACAGGGAGAAATATCAATAGCCTCAGATATGAAGATGACACCACCCTAATGGCAGAAAGCAAAGAGGAACTAAAGAGCCTCTTGATGAAAGTGAAAGAGGAGAGTGAAAGGGCTGGCTTAAAACTCGACATTCAAAAAACAAAGATCATGGCATCTGGTCCCATCACTTAATGACAAATAGATGGGGAAACAATGGAAACAGTGACAGACTTTATTTTCCTGGCCTCCAAAATCTGCAGACGGTGACTGCAGCCATGAAATTAAAAGACACTTGCTCCTTGCTCCTTGGAAGAAAAACTATGACCAACCTAGACAGCATATTAAAAAGCAGAAACATTATTTTGCTGACAGAGTTCATCTAGTCAAAGTTATGGTTTTTCCAGTAGTCATGTAAGGTGTCTGCCTTCAGTCAGTTCAGTCGCTCAGTCGTGTCCGACTCTGCGACCCCATGAATTGCAGCATGCCAGGCCTCCCTGTCCATCACCAACTCCCGGAGTTCACTCAAACTCACGTCCATCGAGTCCGTGATGCCATCCAGCCATCTCATCCTCGGTCATCCCCTTCTCCTCCTGCCCCCAATCCCTCCCAACATCAGGGTCTTTTCCAATGAGTCAACTCTTCATATGAGGTGGCCAAAGTACTGGAGTTTCAGCTTCAGCATCATTCCTTCCAAAGAAATCCCAGGGTTGATCTCCTTCAGAATGGACTGGTTGGATCTCTGTGCAGTCCAAGGGACTCTGAAGAGTCTTCTCCAACACCACAGTTCAAAAGCATCAATTCTTTGGTGCTCAGCTTTCTCTACAGTCCAACTCTCACATCCATACATGACCACAGGAAAAACCATAGCCTTGACTAGACTGACCTTAGTCGGCAAAGTAATGTCTCTGCTTTTGAATATACTATCTAGGTTGGTCATACCTTTCCTTCTAAGGAGTAAGTAAGTAAGCAAGTAAGTAAAGTCACTCAGTTGTGTCCGACTCTTTGTGACTCCGTGGACTGCAGCCCACCAAGCGCCTCAGTCCATGGGATTCTCCAAGCAAGAATACTGGAGTGGTTTGCCATTTCCTTCTCCAGGGGATCTTCCCAACCCAGGGATCGAACCCAGGTCTCCCGCATTGGAGGCAGACGCTTTAACCTCTGAGCCACCAGGAAAGTCCTAAGCGTCTTTTAATTTCATGGCTGCAGTCACCATCTGCAGTGATTTTGGACACCCCCCCCCCCCCAAATAAAGTCTGACACTGTTTCCACTGTTTCCCCATCTATTTCCCATGAAGTGATGGGACCAGATGCCATGATCTTCGTTTTCTGAATGTTGAGCTTTAAGCCAACTTTTTCACTCTCATCAAGAGGCTTTTGAGTTCCTCTTCACTTTCTTCCATAAGGGTGGTGTCATCTGCATATCTGAGGTTATTGATATTTCTCCCAGCAATTTTGATTCTAGTTTGTGATTCTTCCAACCCAGTGTTTCTCATGATGTACTCTGCATAGAAGTTGAATAAGCAGGGTGACAACATATAGCCTTGATGTCCTCCTTTTCCTATTTGGAACCAGTCTGTTGTTCCATGTCCAGTTCTAACTGTTGCTTCCTGACCTACATATAGGTTTCTCAAGAGGCAGGTCAGGTGGTCTGGTATTCCCATCTCTTTCAGAATTTTCCACAGTTTATTGTGATCCACACAATCAAAGGCTTTGGCATAGTCAATAAAGCAGAAATAGATGTTTTTCTGGAACTCTCTTGCTTTTTCGATGATCCAGTGGATGTTGGCAATTTGATCTCTGGTTCCTCTGCCTTTTCTAAAACCAGTTTGAACATCTGGAAATGTTAGTCTGTTTCAAAATGAAATCACTATTCACACTGGCTTGCCGAGCCATTCCTAAAGAAAAATTTCCGGACTTGCTGAGAAGGGCATTTGATTATTCTGTACATAAACAGCAATACTCATTTTTAAAAATTTCCTTTTCAATGACTGATCTCATATTTTGTGACAACTTTATGCTCTGCTTACCAAGAAAGGCTAAGATGAAAAAATTAACCAACATTGTCTCCAGTTTTCATTGTTTTCTTTCTTGTGCTGAGTAGTCCTTTTTGTGGTTGGTGGTGTTCATTTGTACTTATCTTTGTTTGCTTCCTTGAAGGCTAAGTGTTTGGATCCCAGAGGAGGTTCAGCTTCATCCACTAGATACAGACTTTGCAGCCTCCTAGGCATCATCAGACACCTCCATCGAAGACTCAGAATAAGACTACTGAACCACATGTCCAGGACATTTTCTAATACCTCCTTGGAACTGAGGTCATTGTTTCAACACTTTTCTTTAAAAGGTCAGGAAGCAACAGTTAAAACTGGACATGGAACAACAGACTGGTTCCAAATAGGAAAAGGAGGACGAATTGTGATCCACACAGTCAGAGACTTTGGCATAGTCAATAAAGCAGAAATAGATGTTTTTCTGGAACTCACTTTTTCGATGATCCAGCGGATGCTGGCAATTTGATCTCTGGTTCCTCTGCCTTTTCTAAAACAGTTAAGCTAAAGTCCCAACTGTTACCACATTCATGTCTCTTTTTTTTCTTTCAGAATTAACATTTTGATAAAAATTTTCATCTTCTGAACACATTCTGCCTTCTCCTCTCTGAGCTGCAACCTGACAAAACGTGGTAATCAGGTTGGCTTTATGCCTCAGTGTGAGCTTGAATTTCTTATGATCTACTCCTCTATTCACTCCTTATCAGTCTCTTCCTTCGTTTCTGTGCCATCAATAATTTTTCTCTACTCAACACAGTATGTTCTTTGCTTTACCTGCTTCAGTACTGGTCTGATCACTATTGCTTTTCTTGAGAAGCTTCCCATTCCTTTGTTTCAACAACCCAAGGCCATGTTTTTCAACACAGTTTCCAGAGAATATAAATCCACATGAAGTTATTTACTTATTTCCCTTTGAGGACATATAACCAACACTTCACTGGGAAAAATAATTTGCTTCTGATATTACTGCTGGAGTCTCTCTACCTTTTCACAGTGCAGAGAGGCCCTGTTCTCTTTCACTTAACTGAGGAATTTAAACGCTCCTTAAAATACATGTTGTTAGGTCTGCTTTCACTGAGCAGACAAAAGGCATCTATTTCAAGTATGATTCATTCTTTCCTATCCCAGTACTGCCTTCTGTCTTTTTACATTTTCACCTGTCTCTTAAACTTCAGGAAAGAACAATGGTGACATCCACAGGGGCGATTTGTTTGTCCCGAACATCCTGCTGAGTTTGCCTGTCTCTAACAAGGACACATGCCTTTTCTAACTTGAAGAATAACTGGCAAGCTCTGATATTTTTCATGAGGTTGAACCTCTGACCCCTTCCCACAGTGCTGGGCCCTCCCCTGAGTTTCCTCATATTGGGCACGCCCTTCCTTTGAGCTGGCCCAGCAAGCAGATGAGTGCCTGCACCGAGAAGCCAGAAGACTCTATGTTATCTTGATAGTTCTACAATCCAAATGTAGAAAATATATGCATTATGAATCACATGATAGAGAAATCTGAGCAGTTTTTTATTTTAAGAATATACATTTACCATGCCTTTCATGTTAGACTGGCACTAGCAATTTTTCACAAAGCTTATTTTAAAAAGTAACAATTTTAATTTCAATAATTGGTTTCTTGAGATTTTTATCTTCTTCTTTTGCTTTTTACAAGAGAAGTTGTTATGACAGATATTTCTATGAGGCAGGAATCCCTCTGCCTCAAGACATCTATTTGCACTTTAATCTGTAGTGTGATTAAGGGGATTACCTGAAACCTCGGGGGCAGCTCCAAGTTTACATAAATAGTCAGAACATAATTGGGTAGATCTGTTTGTGTGGGCTCTACTTCTCAAAAGTATTTCAGTTCCATCATAAGAATAAGCCTGTTCTATGCTAGTTAAAAGTATCTAATTGTTAAACAACCAATAAAATACCCACCATATTCTCATTAAAACCCAGAACTAAATTGAGTCTAGATCAAGTAAGCAGAGGAAAGGCCAAGAGAGAAGGAAATACCAAGACCCACTCAGAAGGCTGGATCCTCATGATGGCTAACTCAGCTTTCTGCAAGGAAGTACCACCCTTACACTGACAACCTGATCAGTTTTATGAGATTTCTCACCAAAACCAGCTTTCTCTTTGTAGAGGAAAAATACAGAAATTGGTTTTAAGAGCAAAGATTCAGGAGCCAGGCTGCAAAAGTATGGTTTCCAGGTTCTTCACTAATGATGTAGCATAAGTTATTTATCCTCTCTGTACCTCCACTATCACACTGGAAAATGTGGATAATAATGGTGTCAAATGGCACACAGAGTTGTTACATGGATTAGGTGAGTTAGCATACATAAAACTCTTAAAGCAGTGTTTGAATATAATAACTGTTAGCTATTATTACTAATTATACTCAGTATATTCTGGAGGATTAATTAATGGAATTCAGTCGTTTATCCAATAAGAGTACAGTTACTTCATCATTTAGCAGGTGTTCAATAAATACGTGAGAAATTACATTCATTAAAGTGATGACATTTCATAAAACACTCTAGTATATAAGTTGATGGGCATGAAAGAAAGTTGACTATACCTGTAACTCAGGTGTAAAACCTCAAAACGTGAGATGAGTATTGATAAGAGTCACTCCCTAGGTTATCCAGACTTTTCAGATGTTCTCCAAGCCTATTAGGCTTCCCTGGTGGCTCAGAGGATAAAGCGTCTGCCTGCAATGCAGGAGACCTGGGTTCGATCCCTGGGTTGGGAAGATCACCTGGAGAAGGAAAAGGCAACCCACTCCAGTATTCTTGCCTGGAGAATCCCATGGACAGAGGAGCCTGGTGGGCTACAGTCCACGGGGTCGCAAAGAGTAGGACACGACTGAGCGACTTCACTTTCACTTTTCACTTCCAAGCCTATTACAGACTATGAGTTAAGGAGATCAACCCAAGGTGAAACTGGAGCTTGTTATGGGTAGTACATAGATATTCTAATTCACTTCTGTGTGAAAACTGACTGTATGACCAGATTAACCAGAGGTTGACATATAATTTAGGTGGAATAGAAATAATAATTTAAAAAAATCCTATAGATATACAAAACACAGGACAGGCATGGCCCCTGAGGAGACAGTGAAGGGAATGAGACCAAAGATAATGCTAAGGTAGACTTTAACTCTACCAAACAGCTTCATTCCTTAGGTATGAAGCCAAAAAAGGATTGGAAATAAATATGACCATACACAGCATGGATGTTTGTTATATTACTTTTCATGTCTACCTGTATATTTTAAGTCTCTCAGACAAAAAACAGGGAAAAAAGAAGAGCAGCCTTTATTACTTAAAGTGTCTTTCCTAAAAAATAAAAGTAAAAAATTAATGACCTAAAAAATGGTATCATGGTTTATGTAGAAAATCTGAAAGAACTGACAAAAAACTCCTAAAATTAATAAGTAATTATAACAAAGTTGCAGGGTACAAGATTAATATATAAAAAGTCAAATGCTTTCCTATATTATCATTACCAGCAATGAACAAGTAGAATTTAAAATTAGAAACTCAATACCATTTACACAAGTACCAAAAACTGAAATACTTTGGTACAAATATGTACAAGAGGTATATAAGAAAAGCTACACAACTCTGATGAATGAATTTAAAGAACTAAATAAATGGAGAGATAGCCCATGTTAACAAACAGGGAGACTCAATATTAGGAAAATTTCAGTTCTTCCAAAATTTACCTATAGATTCAATGCAATCTGATTTAAATCCCAGCGTTATACTGGGGATACTGACAAACTGATTCTAAACTTTATATATGAGTCCAAAGACCCAGAATAGCCAACTCAACACGGAAGGAAAAGAATAAAACTGTAGGATTGACACTACCCAACTTCAGTCATTACAATAAAGCTACAATTGTCAAGACAGTACAGTACTAATTAAAAAAAAATTAGACAAGTAGATAGATCAATGGAATGGAATAGAGAGCTCAGAAATGAACCCACATAAATAGAGTCAACTGACCGACAAAAGAGCCTACAATGCAGCAAAGATAATCTTTGCCCCCCACCAAAAAGGTAATGGAACAACTAAATATCTGCATGCAAAAAATATAAATAAATACAGACCTAGATCTCCCACCTTTAACAGAAACTAACTCAAAGGATCACAGATTTCAGTGTAAAACACAAAACTATGAAACTCTCAGAAGACATCCTAGGAGAAAACCGAGATTATGACAGTTGGTGATAGTGATGACTTTTTAGATAAAATACCAAAAACATAATTCATGTACGAAATAATTGATCAACTGAATTTCATTAATATTAAAACCTTCTTCCCTGTGAAAAATGTCAAGAAAATAGGAAAACAGGCCATAAACTGGAAGAAACTATTTGTAAAAGACACATATAGTAGAAAATTGTTACTTAAAACATACAGTTCAGTTCAGTCCAGTTCAGTCACTCAGTCGTGTCTGACTCTTTGTGACCTCATGAATTGCAGCACTCCAGGCCTCCCTGTCCATCACCAACTCCTGGAGTTCACTCAAACTCATGTCCAACTATTAATAGGTAACAATGATAAAACAATATTAAAATGGTATGACATTAAAATAAAGATATAATTAGAGTATATTAGAAGATTATATATATATATATCCAGAAGTATTCAAATATATGCAAAAAGAAGATATATACAATATTGATATAAAACTTTTGAAATCACTAGATAGAAATTATCTAACATCTTTATCTGTAAAAATTACTAAATATTTTATAAAATATATTGTAACTTATTTATAATGCAGACACACTAAATGCAGATGGTTGATAGAGTTAAATATGAAAAAAGGAAAATATGTTATAATGAAATTCATTTCAAGCATTAATATTTTTTAATTGAGACCTTTGTAGTTAAAGCATTTTTAATAATGTTGGCAGTGATATTCTTTCTGTAGATAATTAGACATTGTAGAAAAATCCTTAAATTTGCTCACAAACTGAGGCTGAATGTCCAATTCTAGGAATTCATTAAAGATCAGAGATTGGCACAAACAACTGTATCTTCATTGATGGGATAGGCACGTCCACATTAGGGAATGCTTCACGGCCATCGCTAATTTTACTACCAGTTAATGACAGGGAAAATGTCTATGGCATTCATTCATACATGCAATTAATTAAGCACCATGGCTCTGCCAGATACTTTTCCAGCTTTTATAGCTATAGAAGTAAAAATTCAAACCAATAAACTGTCTAGCTCTTTTAGGGTTAGGGTTGCAATTCTAGTGATATATAACTAAGAAAAGAAGACACTGTGGGAAACAGGAAATTATACACTCCGTATTCTTAATAGGAAGACAGAAGATTATAAAATCCTTATTTTTTCCTTGCTTTCTGTGATACAAATCGAATTGTTTCCTGAGGCTAAGGATCTTGAACTCTGAACTAGCAGTCTTTCCAGAGAAATGGTTGAGGAGGAAGAAACTGTTGACTACAGACAACTGAAGAGGGAAATATCAATTATTTTCTGACAAAGAGAAAGGTGTGAGATATTTTTGGAACTTGTCTTTAAGATATTAAAAATACAAATATTAATCTAAATAGATTGAAAGCATCTCTCATTAAAATTACCTATTTTGATCCTGGTTATTGCTAACATTCCTGAGATGTTTTGTCTGAAATTGGTCCCCTTTGTATAATCTGAATTTAAAATATCTAAACAGATTTCTTACAATGGGGGAAAAAATTAATCTTTGCAATTTTCTTTAGTTCCTTTCTCTATGTATAAACTCTATCCATTGACCATGTCCTTTTCTGAAGTTTCCAGGAAATATCTACACTATTTTTAACCAATTAATTTTTTTCTGTCATATTTTCCAAACAGCAAATACTTAGCATTGATTTAAGGGATTGTTTCTGGGCTCCATTTTAACGACCTGGACTGTAGCATTTTTTTTTTTTTTAATACTGATTTCAAGCTCATCATCTCAGTCATGAGCATATCGCTCATTACGTGGATTTTAAACATGTTAAAAGTGCTTAATTACCTATGCAGTAGATGATAAAAAGCAAAAAAACAAACATTTGTTTCTATCTTTTCTTCCCATTTGGAGACAAATTTCATAAAACTGGAACAAAAAAAAAAAAAAAACCCTAAATTTTAAGAGGCAAGGAATAAAAATATAACAAAAATTCTTTTAAATGACCTCCATTGTTACCAGTTTCTCACATAACCAATGCCTTCCAAATCCCTCTGTTAAAACATATTTACTGAAATGTCTGGCTTGCTGAATGCTTTTGGCTCAAACAATTTTGTCTCCCACACTCCTGTTTTCTTTGTTTCAGTAGTATGCATACCAAGTATCAGATGTGTTTATCCCCAAATCTGTTTGTACCAGTTGTTTTTGTTTTTTTCACTTACATAATTTATTTAAATATCACTCAAACTTATGAAAATAGGAGTGTGAAAACAGAGAGTGGTTTCTATAAAAACTAAGTTGTATGCCTTGAAAACAAGTTTATAAAGGTGAGTTGTTCGAAATATGCTTTCAGAGTAAGTGTGGCTGGACAGCCATAAAATCTGGGGAAGAAATCACAGACGTCTAAAAGGATTCTGCACACAAATTACTTACAAGTGGTTGTAATTGCTTGATGTACTTTAAAGAAATGGAAACAGAAAATTGCAAAGGATGAGTTATGAGTACAATTTATGGGAAGAAAATAAAATGGAAAAGAAAAGTGCACAGGACTGTCTATTAGGAAAGTCCTTGGCCTCAGATGATAAAATTTTAAAATAAATTCACATTTATACTTTGAAAGGTAAGATAAAATATATGTTATAGACAACTTTTAATTATTTTGAGGTTGTCTCAAAAGGCAAATTTAGTGTCAACCACAAACTGGCACTTGCCATGGGCACTTTGCCATCTTCTTCTACAAGGATTATATGTGCTGATTTTCAACACCCCCTGAAAGGAGTGCAGGGCAGAAAGCAGAAATGAGGCACTGCGTCCTCTGGGAAAAACTGGCAGAACATGTCTTCACATAGTCAGATATTTTCAGGAGCTGATTTGAGGAGCCAAATTCTTGTATCTCCTCATATCTAGAAAATCACTAAAATCCTTCATGGTAACTTTTGCTTCTGGTGACTAGCAGTAACCTTCAAACACCAGCAGAAACCCACTCCAAAATATATATGCTTGACTGCACGTACACTCCCTTCCCTCAAATCACATATATACTGACTTTTCTTCCTACATCTTTAGAATTCTCTCAGAGATATCTGAAATGTTGCCTCCTAGGGTATAGTCTGCATTTTGCACCCCCCAAAAAAAACTTAACTGATAAATCTCATTTTTTTTGACATTAGCATGAGTAGATCTTCCTTTATATTGTATATATGTTAAAGAACAAGGGCGACTTGTTTACATTTGTTCTGATGTAACATGCCTCAGTGCAGGCACTACTGTCCCTCTGGGTTTGATGCCCTGTGACTCCCCTCCCAGTCTGCATCCCACAGGCCAAGCAAACTGGAATAATGGTGCTACATAATCAAAGAAAGTCAGTGGGTAGAGGCAAAAGACTGTGAACATGTTCTAAAGACATGGAGTGGAAAATAAGATTCCTTTTTCAGGTATTTAGACTTCAAATGAATTCAGTTCAGTTCAGTCACTCAGTCCTGGCCGACTGTTTGTGACCCTGTGGACAGCAGCATGCCAGGCCTCCCTGTCCATCACCACTTCACACAGTTTACTCAGACTCATGTCCACTGAGTTAGTGATGCCATCCAACAATCTCATCCTCTGTTATCCCCTTCTCTTCCCATCTTAAATATTCCCAGCATCAATGTCTTTTCTAGTGAGTCACTTCTTCGAATCAGGTGGCCAAAGTACTACAGTTTCAGCTTCAGCATCAGTCCTTCCAATGAATATTCAGGACTGATACAGTTGTGTCCAACTCTTTGCAACCCCATGGGCTGCAGCACTCCAGGCTTCCCTGTCCATCACCAACTCCAGGAGCTTGCTCAAACTCATGTCCATCAAATCGGTGATGCCATCCAACCATCTCATCCTCTGTTATCCCCTTCTCTTCCTGTCTTCAATCTTTCCCAACATCAGGGTCTTTTCCTATGATCTTACCATGCATGCATGCTAGGTTGACTCAGTCATATCCAGCTCTGTGCAACCTTGTGGACTGCAACGTGTCAGGCTCATCTGTCCATGGGATTTTCCAGGCAAGAATAATATGGGGGTTTCTGTTCCCTCCTCCAGGGGATCTTCCCAACCCAGGGATCAAACTCACATTTCCTACATCTACCTGCATTGGCACATGAGTTCTTTACCACTAGCACCACCTGGGAAGCCCTGATCTTACCATATGATCCACCAATTGCACTCCCTGGTATTCATCCAAAAGAATTAAAAATTTATGTCCACATAGACACCTACACACAAATACTACAGTAGCCTTATTCTTAATTGCCAAAACTTGAAAACAACCAAGAAGTTCTTCAGTAGATGAATGGATATATAATTATGGTATATTTGGACAACACAATATAACTTGAGCGCTAAAAAAAAAGTATCAAACCACGAAAATGGAACAAATTTAAATTCACATTACTAAGTGAAACAAGCTAATCTAAAAAGGCTAGATACTATATGATTCCAACTGTATGACATTCTAGAAAAGGTAAAAGACAATATGGAGACAATAAGAAAACTGTCTTACCTTATTATGGAGACAATAAAATGAATGATTGTCAAGGGCTGGGGAGGGGAGGGGATTAATAGAGGATTTTTAGGGCAGTAAATTTCAAATGCAAATCCACTTTTTGTTACTCTAGGATCCATGCCTAACCCCTGAGCATGCCATTGTTCCATCTTTAAAAGTAAACAAGGTAAGAACTCTAGAATCACTTTTGGAGAAAACTGCATCAATAGAGGCCTTCAAGTTAACACACAATTTTCCTTGTGTTAAAACTAAACTGTTTTCTTAAATTCAAGCTCTAAGACTAAGAGTCTAATATATAGATTTGGTCAGAAATTATCTTTGCCAAAGTGAATTCTTGACAGCTAACAGCTGCAGTCTAATGCTAAACTGTGCTTGCTACATCACTTCTGAAAACACAGTCAACATTAGGTTGCAGAGCTACCAATCGATCATGCCAGAAAAAGATACTTATTTGGCATCTGCTCATTTTCTTTGCCAAGTAGAAAAGCAATTATCTGCACCAATACAAAATGCAACCGCTTGGGCACAATACACACAAGAAGAAGTCATTATTTGAATCAGAAACTGGAAGTCAAAATTATAAGCTTAACATACTGAATGCATAACAGAAAGAGATTATTACCTCCATGAAGTTTTTCATTAATTTCTGTCCTTTGGAGGAAAATCATAAATTGAAAATTTTTAAATTAATTAAGGTGTGTATAAATAGCATTGTTTCTCCCTATCATGGGCAAATGTACTCTTAGGTCACCTGTCAATTTTTCTTAAATATGAGAATTCTTCCAAAATTACAAAAATGTATAAAAAATATTTATATAAGATACTGTCTCAAAAGACAAAGAGAAAATACTGAACTTTCACATATATAGATTCAGGATTCAACTATGGTAAAAATCTCAGCATTATCATTTTTAATTCTCAAAAGTGTAATAATTAACATTAACTAGTTTGAATTTTTAAATCTTCATACTTTAATAATTGGCTTTATGATCAGTCTTTTCTTACTATAAATCTAAAAACAAGATCAGCCTGCCCTGCACTGGTTGCCCTCTGTTACAGGGGCCAGTCAGTCCCTTGGCATTTCTCCCAAGCTCCTCCATAACAGGACTCTTGCCTACCTTCCCAGCCTCCCCTGCACTCCTTGTGTTCTGAGCTGTCTGTAGTTGCACACTCACACACAAACACTTCATGCACACTTTACAGGTACATTCCTCTTGTGTCCTCCCTCCTGCTGTGCTTTATGCCTGAAAGACCACCCTCCCATTCTCTAGCTCATCTTTTCATCTGTTAAAGACTCAGTTTCTACAAAACTTCCCAGGCTGACTAAGGTATCCTATTCTATGAGTTCCATGATTCAGTATACACACCTGCCATCCTCAGTAAGTATCTTTTTTTTTATTTTCATGGCTTCCCCACTGGGATGTAAACTTATCCATGCTGGGCCAATGTGAATTTCCATTTTTGAGAACTTGGAGCCAGAACACATTAATTCCAGTCCATCTTGTACAGAGTATTGAACTGAGAGGCTCTAATGAGCCACGACTAAGGTGGCCCTAAGAAATGTCAGTCTTTAAGAACTTAGGAGGAAAGGAAAGCAACATGGATTTAAGAAAGCAAAAGATGTTGAGCATCTTTTCATGTGTTTGTTAGCCATCCATATGTCTTCTTTGGAGAAATGTCTATTTAGTTCTTTGGCCCATTTTTTGATTGGGTCGTTTATTTTTCTGGAATTGAGCTGCATAAGTTGCTTGTATATTTTTGAGATTAGTTGTTTGTCAGTTGCTTCATTTGCTATTATTTTCTCCCATTCCGAAGGCTGTCTTTTCACCTCGCTTATAGTTTCCTTTGTTGTGCAGAAGCTTTTAATTTTAATTAGATCCCATTTGTTTATTTTTGCTTTTATTTCCAGTATTCTGGGAGGTAGATCATAGAGGATCCAGCTGTGATTTATGTCGGAGAGTGTTTTGCCTATGTTCTCCTCTAGGAGTTTTATAGTTTCTTGAAAAGATGCTCAACATCACTCATTATCAGAGAAATGCAAATCAAGACCACAATGAGGTACCATTTCACACCAGTCAGAATGGCTGCGATCCAAAAGTCTACAAGCAATAAATGCTGGAGAGGGTGTGGAGAAAAGGGAACCCTCTTACACTGTTGGTGGGGATGCAAACTAGTACAGCCACTATGGAGAACAGTGTGGAGATTCCTTAA
>SJYX01019125.1:6463-29654 GCA_006410675.1 Oreotragus oreotragus | reverse complement strand
TTACAATAGCCAGGACATGGAAGCAACCTAGATGTCCATCAGCAGACGAATGGATGAGAAAGCTGTGGTACATATACACAATGGAGTATTACTCAGCTATTAAAAAGAATACATTTGAATCAGTTCTAATGAGGTGGATGGAACTGGAGCCGATTATACAGAGTGAAGTAAGCCAGAAAGAAAAACACCAATACAGTATACTAACACATATATATGGAATTTAGAAAGATGGTAATGATAACCCTGTATGTGAGACAGCAAAAGAGACACAGATGTAAAGAACAGACTTTTGGACTCTGTGGGAGAGGGAGAGGGTGGGATGACTTGGGAGAATGGCATTGAAACATGTATACTATCATGTAAGAAACGAATCACCAGTCTAAGTTCGATACAGGATACAGGATACTTGGGGCTGCTGCACTGGGATGACCCAGAGAGATGATATGGGGAGGGTGGTGGGAGGGGGTTCAGGGTTGGGAACTCACGTACACCTGTGGTGGACTCATGTCAATGTATGGCGAAACCAATACAGTATTGTAAAGTAAAAAAATAAAATTAAAAACTGAATAAAAAAGTAAAAATAAAAAAAGCAAAAGAGAGACCATGAAGCCCCAAAAAAGGTAAAAAAACAAATGTTTTAAGTTTGCCAGTTCCTATGTCCAGAAATTAGGCTCAGTAACCATACTGGGGTGCCATTAGAGTCCAATGTATCTTTCTAAGGAAAACCTCAATTTGTTTAAATAATTCCTTTAAAAATTGTATTCTTTGTAAGCAAATGATCACTATGACATCTGTATACCGTGTTTAATAAATGTTTATTAATCAAATGAATCAACCAACTGCCTCTGAAAAGTCATCAGTTATCAGTTTGTGAATACACAGCTTTAATGACCTCTAAGATGGCTGAAGGCAAAAATACTTAGAAAGTTGTTTATATTGATATTTTTCATCAATACATTTGACTAAAGTTCCAAAGACCTAAGTATTTAAGAATTCAAGATGGAAAAGGAAAAGAAAATAGCAAAATGCACATTAGTGAAATCTCCTCCACAGTCTGCTTGGTCACTTATAAGGGGGTACCATTATGGTATATCAATTCAGGGTCAGCCTCCAACTCCCACACAAGTTCCAAGTACATGCACACCAACAGCGTGGAGCAGTTAAAGAGAAAAAGAAAAGTGACAGTAAAGCCTGATAGAGTTTGACCAGAGTACCAAATGACATGAGACTACCTGTCTTCCTTGTGTCACTTCACAGATAAGAAAAACAAACATCCAGGGAAGTGAA
Organism: Oreotragus oreotragus; assembly: GCA_006410675.1. NCBI lineage: Eukaryota > Metazoa > Chordata > Mammalia > Artiodactyla > Bovidae > Oreotragus > Oreotragus oreotragus. Next base: position 28,367 of record SJYX01019125.1, on the reverse strand, counting down.
ACAACTGGCCCAAGGACCAGAGCAAAGCAGAATCAGAGCAGAGCTCAGCTTACTTCCAACCAAACCATGGCTACTTACACTACCATGCATTCCTTTAAATCCAGCACAACCTAGGAAATAGTTCGTCTCTTTTGAAGAATTCAGCAATTATATGATATTCAGATTTTTCACAAACAACAATGAACACAACGATGTGAGTTTTATTGTTCAATTCATCGTGTACTCTTAGACATCGACTATTTCACACATGTATTTTCTGTTTAAAAATATCTGGGAATTGGTATCCAACCTCAACTTATCTTAAAGGTTTACCTAACCCATTGTGGCTATAAATTAAGCACCGTAAAGAAGAGAGAAACAGGAACCCTCCTACAGGGTTGGTGGCAATGTAAAATACTATAGCCACTATGGAGAACAGTATGGAGGTTCCTAAAAATAGAGCTACTGGATGATCCTGAAATACTTCCCCTCGGCATGTATCTGGAGAAAACTATAATTCAAAAAGATATATGCTCTCCCAACATTCACTGCTGTGCTATTTACAATAGCCAAGACATGGAAGCAACCTAAGTGTCCATCAACAGATGAAGGGTTAAGAAGGACATGATATATTTACACAATGAAATGTCAATCAACCATAAAAAATGATGAAATAATGCTATTTGCAGCAACATGGATGGATGTAGAAATCATACCAAGTGAAGTAAGTCAGACAGAGAAACAACAAATATCACATGATATCACTTATACATGGAATCTAAAAAAAAATGACACAAATTAACTTATATACAAAACAGAAATAGATCCACAGTAAGGGAGTATGGTAAAGGAGGGGAGGGATGAATTAGAAGTTTGGGATTAACAGATGTACACTATTATATATAAAATAGATAACCAGCAAGGACCTACTGTATAGCACAGGGACCTATACTTAATACTTTGTAATAACCTATAAGGGAAAAGAATTTGAAAAAAATAGACATATATGTACGTATAACCGAATTACTTTGCTGTACACTTGAAACTAACACAACATTGTAAGTCAACTATACTTCAATTTTTAAAAATATTAATAAAAATTTTTTAAAAGAAGAGAGAAACAAACTGCATTGAGGTAAAGTTTCTCCCTGACTCTACATGAAAACCAAAAGTACAGTTTTATAATTAAACAACTTTTCAATAAAAAATTTTTATTATAAATGCAGTATGGAATAATTGCTTTCACAAAGTGACATTCCTCACAAAACTCATAAATGGAACCAAAGATAGAGTACAAAAAGAAATCTATGATAAAGACTTAACGGTCATGAAATAAAAGCTCTACCACTTGATCACTGAAACACATTGGTTATTCATTAGGAACTGAGGCATGTCTAGCACTTAACATAAGAAACATTATTCCTTCCCTCTGTTCAACTCTGGCTGGTTGTTTGCATGTGGTTGTTTTTTTTTTTTTCCCTAAATTATTATATATGAATTGCCTTCATCCCCTAAAAACCCATACTATGTTCCCTTTAAACGTTTTACCGATACTTTTAGAGGTTAAATCATTAAGAGCAAATCTTTAATGCCAGGCTCCTCGTGGAGACTGTTGCTTAGAGTGATTTCAAAATCAATATGCATTTTCTAGGTTATATATAAAGCAGTAAAGATCATGGTTTCAGTAATGCAAAGAATATTAAAAATTCATAAATCTACAACATGAAACACATTTTCCCATATGGCTATAAGGTCATCAATCTAAAACCTAGTGAATTGTTTTTATTAAAGTAATGTTTTATTCAATAGTAATTCTAAATACATAAATTTTCTTAATTAAAAAAGTCCACTCTTAGTTCCAGAAACTAGTAATAACTCTAAGTACACAACTTATAATGAGGATGGTATGCACCAGTTAAGAATGTGTTAACACAGGCATTCTATTTTCCCACTAAATTTTGATGAACTTTTCATCTTTGCTATAAGAATGCTTTTCTCTTTTATAATTATTTTCCTCTAAAGTACTGTAAGCTCATAAAAAGAGAAAAAAAATAACTCAATATCATAAACAAATAAAATCAAGACTATATCACTTTCGTAAATACAGTGAAGTAAAAGTGATCACTATAAAAAGATTTCTAAACAGTAATTCTTCCACACTGGCTTTGGCATAAAACATGGTGGTCAGGAAAGCCAAGTCCTAGCCCTACTAAAGCTATGTTATGCTCTTTTCATGTATTCACTCATCGTTCCTCACAGTAACCCAATAGAGCACTTTTTCTGTATTTTTCCCAAGCATTTACATTTTTAAAATTCCATCACCTTTAATCTAGAAAACATAGTACCAGTTCAAAACTCATGGCAGACAATTTTCAGAGCAACAAACTGGAAATCCCACCAAATTACCTGAAACCATCATGATATATTGCCTGCTGTAGAATAATGTTCCTATGAAAGAATTATTTATGTACACCCTGTTTACAAAGTTAAGATGAACTGATACTGCTTTTATTGCAGTCATTCTATAACCTCACAGCAGGCTACATTAAAAAATATAAATTTTAAAAAATTTAGCTGGATGACAGTTGCGTTAACTAAAAGAGCAAAGAAACTGGCAGCAAACTCCCTACAACACCTTAAGAGCCCTACCTGTGTTCTGCAAAAGAAGGGAGATGTCCTTGAAGTCACCCAGGCTCTAACCCACATAGGACAGATCGAGTATCCATATGGTGACTGATGAGCTGATGGAAAACGAGGCCTGGCATCCTCTTCTAAGAGCTTACTGAGGCAGTGAGACAACTGGATGCCAACCAGAAATGCCTACATTCTGAGAGTTTTCTCTTTCAACATATGTCCCCATGCACCCAATTGGAAAGCAGATGCCCAAGCTTGATTGCTTTCCACTGAGAAAGGAAAGAACTTATCATCCACTGACTCAAATTCACAGGGGATAGAAGACTGCCAAGAATTGGTACCCAGTCAAGATTTAGCAGAATGGACCAGGGTCTGTCAGCAGTTAGGAACTCTACCAAGTGCTCTCCATAAATTAAAAGGAATTTTGCCTCTTTAGAATGCGATTTATTTGGAAGAAGCTTTTAGCGCTAAGTTCTGAAAGAAGCCAAGAGACACTTTATTGAAATGATTCATTTTAGTGCTGAGTTCAGTTCAAGAAGTGAAGCAAATTTCAGTAAGCTTTGAGACACACTTATCAAAGTAATTCCTGCTCTCCCATATACTCTGGGTCTGGTTCAGAAGGAATAACATCACCATCAACTAGTGGTTAGGAAACAAAAAGAGAAAAAACTCTCTTCTAATTCTCTATGCACAGAAATGAACACCTCTCTGGTAAATTCCATATTCAAGAAAAGCTACTTTAAAAGAACTTGGGGGCCAAGCTTTGGTAAATTAAGCACCCAAAGAACATTAAAGACATATTAATGACACTGTATCAATAAACAGTTCAAAATTAAGAAGCCTGATAACACTGACAGTTCATTTGAAAAATAACTTTTTTATCTAAGATTCTAAAAGTAAATTTCCCACCATTTCCATTATTCCTATATCAAAACAGCATTGTTCTCCCTTCCTAGTAAAATATGTGCTTCTCTGTAGGACAAATGCCTGCAGCCATTACCCACCTTCCTTCTCCAGACCCTTTCCAGCCACTAAGCCTGTCTGCGGTTCAGTCACACCAGGACCCACTACTGGGTCTCAGTAAAAGCTACAGTCAGCTCAGTACATTAAAAAGAAATTGACAAACAATGAAAAAGTTCGGGGGTGTATGGAACAAAGGTAAAAAGAGGATATCCTTTGGATATTATATACAAAAAATAGAATCATGAGTGTAAACAGTTATAAAGTTGTTTTAATGAGAAATAACTTTGACACTAGTTAGGCTAGTTAATCTGGTCAGTGTCTATAAAATACAGCCTGGAAGTTCCTGCTTTCTTGGGTCCACTATCATCGCATGCCAAATAAGTCACAGTGATCTGGCTGCAGCCACCTAAGAACTACATCTGAAGATGGAAGTACTTACACCATTGAAGAAGGCATAGAATTCCATAGCAAAGCACAGGAAAGGAGGAAAAATGAAGAGCAGTGAAAGATTTCACCTTTAATCAAGGCAAAGGAAATGAGGAAAAATGATCAACTGCAGTGGAAGAATTCACCAAGTCTCTATAAAATAAGATCTGAGTTCAAATCTACTTCCATGAAGTGTCTGTGTTCTTAAGGTGGGTTCGTCACTAGGTTTATACTTGCATTAAGAGATTTTAAAGTAGGAAAGGGGATTTCTCAATATGAACCTACAAACTTCACTTTTTACTGTTAGTTAACTCCACCCCTCTTTCATTTGGTTATTTCATTGATTAAAGCAATAACTGAATGAAATTGAAAATGGCTCACCTGAGATCGGTCAGTCAGAAAAATGTGTAAAATGATTTGGGGGAGAGCCCAATTATTCACAAGTAATACAGTAGATGGCTTTCAACATAGATCTGTTGCTGTCACCTGAAAATCTCATTTCATTAGCTTACTAAGTTTCTCTCAAAGCTGACATGAGGCTATTAATAATGATCTGAAACATTTTTGCCCTACTCAAAAGATCAACGTGTGGAAAATTCAAAATCCGATTTCAGGAGTTTAATCTACAAAACATTTCTTACTTCAGGGAAGAAGAGTACAGTGCAGTGTCTACATTCTCCAGGCAGGAACACTGGAGTGGGTTGCCATTTCCTTCTCCAATGCATGAAAGTGAAAAGCGAAAGTGAAGTCGCTCAGTCGTGTCCTACTCTTTGCGACCCCATGGACTATGCCTACCAGGCTCCTCCGTCCATGGGACTTTCCAGGCAGGAGTACTGGAGTGGGGTGCCATTGCCTTCTCTGACTAAAATATTTGATTTTTGCTTAATTTCAATACTTTCTTACCATCTACCCATTAATTTATTCATTTCACAAATACTCGCACAACTACGATTAACCAGACACTATAAGAGGATCTGGGGATACAACTGAGAGCAGAAGCCTATACAGTCGGATCTGTATGGAACTCAGTCACTGTATGCATACAGTCCGACTGGTGGAAGTCAGTCACACTGCAGCCTGCCTTCTGTCCCTTCATGAGAGTCTCCAATGATCTATTTATTCTTTTTCTTTTCTCCTTTGCCTTCCTTAAAAAAATTTACAATTTCTCTAAATGTTTTGGCCTCTTTTCTTTCATGCCCTATACTAAAGAGTCAAGATGAGTTCAAGGTTTTGACAGCTTATCGCTCTTCTTTCTTGCTCAGGAATTTCATGCATTTCTGTGGCTTTATCCTTTCCTGTACCAACTTTTCCTGTAGCCTTTCCATCTCAGTTCCTGACACTACCACCCACCCAGCTGTTGAAGCTAGCAATCTGAACAGGGAACTAAGGACGGCAAGGGAGTCGGGTAATGGGATTCAGCCGTTCAGGACAATCTAGATATAGGTTTTGCAGAGGTTTTAGGTGGCAAACGGATGTAGAGTCCGAAGTAGTGGGAGTCGGTTCTGGAGGAAAGAGGGGAGTCAGTCATACTTTTGGAGGAACGAAATGAGAACGGGGATTTATTGCGTGATATTCTTTGTTCTGACGTGCAAACATTATATTGGTGTAGAACGGTGTAATTTGTTCGTTTGTTGTTGTTTTGGGAGGCTTCAGAGGGGTAAGGTGAATCTTATTTTAGGTCTAAACGAGGGTACCAGTTTTGTAAGAAGTAGTAGATCCGGACGGGTGGGGAACTTGGGGGAAAGGGGTAGGGGGAAGGGTAGGGGTGAACGATTAATAGGGTTCCGGCCTTGGGAGACACGTCTAGACTCGTCCCACTCGAGGAGGAGAGTAGGTGTTCCTACGTCTCTGGAGGGGACTGGTTAGTTACCCTTAAGCGGGGTCGGTCCGAGTCGATGGTGAGAGGTAGTGTCACAAGTGAGGAACAACCAATGAATCACAGACAGAGAAAGAGGACCTTCCTTTCGATGTATCCCCGTTCCTAGAACAGGAGGAACTTGGGGTCATGTCGGGACCACGGACGGACCTTGTACGGCCCGCGTGCCGTCTGTAAGTCATCCAGAAACGACTACTTACTTATTCACCTCATACTAGAGTCTCTGTCCATTTCCGTCCTGATTAGCCTTTGTTTCTGTGAGCTTTTTTCCCTCAACAGACCCAGACATCTCTTCTTATTCTTCTCGTTAGACGATGAATTCACGATTATCATACCCAGTTTAAAGGTAGAAGTAATTTAAGAATGAACGGGTGCCGAACTCAATAAAAGCTTCACTTCAGCGAGTCAGTACAGGCTGAGAAACGCTGTGGCACCTGACATCGGATGGAGGCTCCTCCGTCCATGGAATTCTCCAGGCAAGAATACTGGAGTGGGTTGCCATTTCCTTCTTTTAGTGGCAAGCTAATTTATCCAAGTATCTGTTCTGATAAATCTATGATAATTTTCATGGCTAGGTCAAAAGATTTTTTAAAAAGCGAGAAAATTTTGTACTTTAAAGAAGATCCTCCTGAACCATCAGAAACATTCCTGAGAGGCAGTGTCCCCTGGGCTACTTCATACACCTGCGTTGTAATAAATTCCTATTGAGAAGGTAACAGGCAGGAAGAAGGCTAGGGGCCTCCAAACGGAGGAAACAGGCTGCAAGTGTCAGACATTTTTAAGTCTCTCTTAAGTGGCAGGAGGAAACAAACTACAAGTGTCAGATTATTTTTTTTTCCTTCTCTATACAAAATTAAAAGGTTTTTCTCAAAATTCTATGTTGCCATGACAACACCTAGTTCCACCTGAACTTAACTTTTCTCAAACTTTGAGCTAACTAATGCAGGGTTTTTTTTGTTTTTTTGTTTTTCTGTTTTTTGTGGAAATGTTTTTCTTAAGCTATGTTAATGAAAAATGTATTTACCTTAAACTTTGTCTTTCCTCAAGTTGGTTCTGCCTAAGACTCAGATAATGGCTCAAAAAAGAAGTATGTTTTACTCGTACAATTGTTCTCCTAATCTATGTTAATGAGACTATGTATTTGCTTGGAAACCTGCCTTTCTTCAAGATTCATGTCAATCATTTTATGGCCAAGATGACTTACCTTGTGCCAATGCTATCTCAAAATGCATGTTGTGAGTGAGGGCCCTGGTGCCCTTCTTGAGTTATGAGTTATGAGACATTTCCTTTCTCTAATTAGCAGCCTGTGAGTAGGTATATAACTTCCTGTTAAAGACTAGCAGGGGGACACTCTTTCTGCCCCCTTCTGAGGTCTATGTCAGAAGCTCTCTCTTTTATACTTTAATAACACTTTAAAATACAAAAGCTCTGGGTGATCAAGCCTTGTCACTGGCCCTGGATTGAATTCCTCTCCTCCAGAGGCCATTTTTGAATCCAAGGCCAAAAATGAATCCCAGCATTTTTCACAGCTCAGCAACAACCTTTCATTATCACACACCAAAAGCAGGGAGTCAGGGCAAGGGAAGGCAGAGCTCTCCTCCCAAAGAAAACTGAGGGGCCTGCGCTCTGATGTGCAGAGCTACTCCCCCAGGGAAGCAGCAGAATGCCTGTCCTGCTTAACTCACAGCCTCATCTCTTCTTCCGAATAACAGCGGCCAGTAGGGCTTCTACTTCTTCCAGCTCCTCCTTTCTTATCTGATACGACACAGGGAAGGCCAGGGATAGGGAAGAGAAGGAAGGAAGAAGGAGGAAGGGCAATGGGGAAGGGAAAAGAAAGGAGGGTAACAAGAGTGGGGGTGTCACAAAGAAATGATTCGGCGCTTCACTTCTCCAGTGATCCCCCTGCAACAGGTGATGCTGGATGGTGAAAACACACAAGGTCAAGGAGCCCAGTCCAGTACCTCATCAAGGACCACACAGCTCCAGGAGACATGAGGAATCCACTGCTCTTGGGTTCAGACGGCATGGCATGGCAGCCACCCCAAGCTCCTTTGTGAGGGAACCGCTGCGGCTTCCCATTCTCCCGGAGAGGGTGTGCTGTCGGGGAGCTTCCAGGCTGCTGTGGGCTGCACTGATGGATGACCCCGTTGCTCCTAATTGTGAGGAGGAAACAACGTCAAAAGGAGCAACAAGACCGGCAACAAGGAACAGCAGTCCCCTGTCCCCTCCCCAAGCCCTGTTCCTTGGAAGCAAATATTCACGAATCCTTTAGCTCTTCTGTTTCTGATATGTATCACAATATTTTTAAAATAACATTAAATAATAATGTTATTTCCAATTTTAGAACTTGTTGTATTGGCTCATTACAAGAGAAGGTGTGGATTCAGTCCTCTTATGTTGTCACAGTACACATGCAGACACTTTTTACTTCTCATCCTCCTCATACATTTCTCTCATAAGAAACCTAAGTTGAATTCTCCTAACTTAGCTGAAGGGATATTTGGGATTTACACTATTATGATCCTGTAAAATTGTGTTCACAGATGATCCATGCAACATATTCTCATATGTTCTTCCATAAATCCTCTGAGATATATTCCATAACATTAGCTGGGCAAAAATTTAAAAGTCTGACTCTACTCAGGGATCGGGAGAATATAGAACAAGAAGATTCTCATCCACTGCTGCAGTTATTTCAAGAAAATGGTTCCACATCAACACAGTGAATGTATATCTATCTGTGGGCTCACAACCTCACTTCTGTGGTTATGCACTAGAGAAACCTGCAGGCATGTGCACACAAAACTTTACTGCAGTATGGTATATAATAACCAAAAAAGGAGAAACAACCTAAATTCAGATTCCAAAACAATGGATGCGTGCACGCTAAGCCACTTCAGTCCTGTCCGACTCTTTGTGACGCTATGGATTGTAGCCCACCAGGCTCCTCTGTCCATGGGATTCTCCAGGCAAGAATACCGGAGTGGGTTGCTGTGCCCTCCTCTGGGGGATCTTTCCGACCCAGGTATTGAATCCGCATCTTTTATGTCTCCTGCATTGGCAGATGGGTTCTTAACACTGCACCACCCAGGAAGCCCTTATTCTAAATTAGCAGGTAAGAATTTCTGGGAAAAGGAACAAGTTAAGACCCTCCAATACAGGCAGATTCTCTGAGCTCGTATCCTGCTACTAATGTAAGCCCAGGCTCTGAGCTGCAGATGCCCTAGGAGGTTACTGGCCCCAGTCACATGTGCCCCATGGAGGCAGGTATTCAGTGGTAACCCTGTGACTCTGGAGTTACACAGACAGAGTCTAAATCGGGGATGGGTGACCCTGGATAGGTTACTTTCTATGCCTGTACTTTCTGCTCTGTGAAACAAAGGTAACAGTTGTTAGCTATAAGTGACTTCATACTTGTAAACGGCATGGTCCCATTCCCAGAGCATAGCCTTCACTCAAGAGATACTGTTAGAGACCAGGTATCCACAAGAGAAGACTCTACACATGGACATCACCAGATGGCCATACCTAAATCAGACTGACTATATTCTTTGCAGCCAAGATGGAGAAGCTCTATACAGTCAGCAAAAATCAAGACTGGGAGCTGACTGTGGCTCAGATCATGAACCCCTTATTGCCAAATTCAGACTTAAATTGAAGAAAGTGGGGGAAACCACTAGACCATTTAGGTAAGACCTAAATCAAATCCCTTATGATTATACAGTGGAAGTGAGAAATAGATTTAAGGGCCTAGATCTGATAGACAGAGTCCCTGATGAAAAAAGCACGGAGGTTTGTGACACTGTACAGGAGACAGGGATCAAGACGATCCCCAAGACAAAAAAAGGCAAAATGGCTGTCTGAGGAGGCCTTACAAATAGCTGTGAGAAGAAGAGAAGCAAAAACGAAAAGAAAAAATATCAGCATCTGAGTGCAGAGTTCCAGAGAATAACAAGGAGAGATAAGAAAGCGTAACTCAGTGATCAATGCAAAGAAATAGAGGAAAACAATAGAAAGGGAAAGACTAGAGATCTCTTCAGGAAAATTAGAGATACCAAGGGAATATTTCATGTAAAGATGGGCTCGATAAAGGACAGAAATGGTATGGACCTAACAGAAGCAGAAGATATTAAGAAGAGGTGGCAAGAATACACAGAAGAACTGTACAAAAAAGATCTTTATGACTCAGATAATCATGATGGTGTGATCACTCACCTAGAAGCAGACATTCTGGAATGTGAAGTCAAGTGGGCCTTAGGGAGAATCACTACAAACAAAGCTAGTGGAGGTGATGAAATTCCAGTTGAACTATTTCAAATCCTGAAAGATGATGCTGTGAAAGTGCTACAGTCAATATGTCAACAAATCTAGAAAACTCAGCAGTGGCCACAGGACTGGAAAAGGTTAGTTTTCATTCCAATCCCAAAGAAAGGCAATGCCAAAGAATGCTCAAACTACCACACAATTGTGCTCATCTCACACGCTAGTAAAGTAATGCTCAAAATTCTCGAAGCCAGGCTTCAGCAATATGTGAACTGTGAACTTCCAGATGTTCANGTGGGAGTCAGGAGATCCGGTCTTAGTCCCATCTTCTTTACTTGGAGCTGTTGGAGTCCTGGCCAAGCAGCCTTTGCATGTTTTTCTATCTGTCAGATGAAGAAAAGAATTCTTCCTAAGTCAATATCAGATCGTAAGTGAGTGCTTTGCCAAGACCTATATGGTATGTTGGATGGTAGATTTTTTTCTAAAAAAAAGTGTTTAACATGTTAAGCTATTTTAAAAGTACAGTGATATCCTAAGACCTCTGTAGTTGATCCTTCTTTTAACAACACAGTTGTACCACGTTTTACTAAAGTAGTGGTTTTGCACATCTACCTTCTTAGAGGAGAGCAAACTTGCATTTTGAGTCAAAAGTGAGAAAGGACCATTTATATATATATACTATCAGGCGTTAAAAAGATGGCTAGTGGGAAGTTGCTGTCTAACATAGGGAGCGCAGCCTGGCACTCTGTGGCTTCCTAGAGAAGTGGGATGGGAGAAGGGAGGGAGGCTCAAGGGGGAAGGAGTATATGTATAATTACTGATTCGCATTGTTGTACTGCAGATACCAGCACAGAGTTGTGAAGTAATTATCCTCCTTTAAAAAAAATTTAAAAAGGAAAAGGAAAGTGGGTTTTGCTGGAGATGTGAAAAAAGAGGAGTTAAGAACATGAGCTCCTTTATCTCAGGTCCAGGCCTAATCTTTTTGACTAGCATTTTACCCACCACACTTATCTTCTTCCTGCAAGTCTATTTTCTTCTATTCTTGTCTCTTCCCTCCACACCCAACTTTCTTTTTTTTCTTTAGTACCTCTCTTAGACCAAGGCAAGTGAGGGGGGACATGATGGATTCTGTAGCTGTTAAGGACTGGCATCTTGATGCTTATGGAGAATGTAGTGTACATGCACAGAGGACATAAAACAAGGTAACTGTGTCCTGAAAGCAGGTGATCACTTCTGCCCTGTGGGTTGTGGTTCTGTGTCCTTGATCCCACCCATCTCTGTTGCTTTGGAATGACAGATGTGTTTACAACATTATTCTTAGGGTTAAAAAGGGCTATATCTAAATATAGCCTCTGACCAAATTTTAAGTTTTTGATATCTCACTATATTTATTTCTAGGACAGGAGCGTTTTGGCAACATGACCCGAGTATATTACAAAGAAGCTGTTGGTGCCTTCGTTGTCTTTGATATTTCAAGAGGTTCCACATTTGATGCTGTTTTAAAATGGAAAAGTGATCTGGATAGTAAAGTACATCTTCCAAACGGCAGCCCTATTCCTGCTGTCCTTTTAGCTAACAAATGTGACCAGAAAAAGGACAGTGGCCAGACTCCTTCCCAGATGGACCAGTTCTGCAAAGAACATGGCTTCACAGGATGGTTTGAAACCTCTGCGAAGGTGAGCTCTGCCGTGTGTTTGTATCTGCTCTGCAGTTAACTCATACATCTGACCTGTAACTGTAAAGGATTTAGACAGATTTGCCTGAGTGTTTTTTGGAAACCTAGTGAAAGGTGAAGCATAGATATGTTATAGCTTATTTCAGTCAGCTGCAGGAAGGCTTTCAGAATTGGCTACTAGGGAGGTGAATAGAAGGGCAGATTTTACATTAAAATAAAAATCAATATTATTAGAGCAAAGAACAAATGACATTTTCTGTGAGTTTGAGTCCTTAAAGTACTTTTCATGCACCCTGGATTTATGGGGTGTGAAGTATATTGTCAAGTGCAACTAATTTTGATTTTTACAGAAGACTTAACGAAACTTAGGGACATAGATGTCCTTAGTGAAGATGTAAGTGGTGGGCAGGACTAACAAAGACATTGAAAAAGTCAGAGAGAAAATGTATTCACATGATGTTGGAGGAACTGTAGATCAAATGTATATGAAAATTTTGAGCTAAAGGAAAGCATCAACAATTATGACATATTTTGTCATGAACAGTAGAGTAAGATGTTGTTCTTTCAACCATGATGGAAAACTGGATAAAATATTTTTTGAAGAAAAATGCAGATTGGCTGATGAAACTCTTAATAGTCTAGATATACTGGGAATCAAAGGTGAAAATCCCAAGCACAAACTTTTGTACCGGAGTGTATTTATATGCATTGCAAGTTTCACCTTAGAAGTCCAATAACAATCAGACATGGAAGAATGATGAAATGTTGGTGAAATTCTGTGATGATGACAAACTCGAAATCAAACTGATATAATTTTAACCCAGTTTCAGCTTTTAGTATACTTCAGTGAATTTCTTATGTATAGAGGACTTAGATGGATTTACCAGAGCAGTTTATATATATATATATATATTTCCCCGCCCCCCTCCAAATCACCTACTTACCAGGTTACTTTTAGCTTTACTAGAAACCCACCCTAAAAGTGGAAGATTATTTGCTGCAACTGAAGAATGAGAATAATGAAAGCAAACCTATGGGAGACTACGCAAAATGTGCTCTGAAAATATTGTGATGGAGGGGTCACTGGGAAGAACAGTGTCTGCCAGAGGCAGAAGTGTTTACTTCTAAGCTAAAGGCTATTTATTATATAATAAATCTACTCTATTATAAATTAAAATTTAGTTTCATATTTAAAAAGTAGTGGTGGAATAGAGATGAAGCCAAGGGGTGTCCTGCATGAGCACTCAGCCAAACAGGAAGGAAGAGATTGCAAAAGGGATGGCTTTTCATCGAAGCGCTTGTTCTGGGAGCCATGCCCTCTGTCTTCTCTCTACATCAGTGAAGGGATTTGCTTTACTTTCCAGCTTTGTTGAAAAAAAATTAGTGGTGTGTGTACATGTTTACTAGAGCAAGAGATTTGACAGAGAAGATGAACGTATTACAGATAAAAATTCCTTTTTTTTAAAAAATTAATCATTCAGGTAATAAATCCAAATTTCTCCCCAGAATCTAGAGGGAAGATTCATAAACAATAGTATCACGTGGCATGTAGCCTGAGACTGTGTAAGTCGTCAACTTCATTATATGTATAGACAGGGTAGCTTGTAGAGGTAAAAAGGAAAATATTTATATGTTCTGTGCCTTCCTACAAATATATTTCCTACAGATTTCCTTAGTGATGAGTATTTCAAGAGAAATACAAAATTTTGGTTAAAATTTTTAGTCAAGGCTTAAAGTACTGCCTACATGCCACTAACACCTCTGATTCTGAGCTGGCCAGCTGTTAGCTTCAAAATGATTTCTGCTAGACTTGCAGGGATCAGAATTTCTGATGGGAACACAGCCAAAAGGCAAGTTTAAATTCATGAGCTTCATCTCTTCACCTTTATGGCAAATAATGGATTTCCAATATGAAAATGTGTGACTAATTACACTATAGCATGGGACTTTCTGTTCTTAATGAGTTACAATTAGATGCAGTTAATTATTTGGTATAAAGGGGATGATGGAGACTGAGGGACATTAGGGCATTTAAAGATCAATACTTTAATTAAAGTTGATGCTTACCTTAGGAGTAGACGTAAAAAAAAAACCTTGTGTTGGTGCTAGAACAGATACCTGAATAAATAGCGCAGGTCTGTACTTCTCAGACAGAGTTCTCACTGTCTAAGTTACAACAAATAAGGGAGAAGCCTAGAATGAACCTTGTGGTATTGGGTTGGAATTGGAAAGGTCTATATGAACTTAACATTTAACGTATATATACACATACACATGTATATAAATCCTGTGTTTATGTGTATATATGTGTGTGCATATACCACACATGCACACATACACACATATATGTATAAACAGATAAACATAGAGGCAGATTCCAATGTATGTATTGTTGTTCAGTCACTTAGTTCGTGTCTGATTCTTTGAGACCACATGGATGCAGCACGCCAGGCTTCCCTGTCCTCCACTATCTCCTGGAGTTTGCTCAGACTCATGTCCATTGAGTTGATGATGCCATCCAACCATCTCATCCTCTGTCATCCCCTTCTCTTCTCCAGTTCATTTCAGTCGCTCAGTCGTGTCTGACTCTTTGCAACCCCATGAATTGCAGCACACCAGGCCTCCCTGCCCACCCATCACCAACTCCCAGAGTTCACCCAAACCCATGTCCACCGAGTCGGTGATGCCATCCAGCCATCTCATCCTCTGTCGTCCCCTTCTCCTCCTGTCCCCAATCCCTCCCAGCATCAGAGTCTTTTCCAGTGAGTCAACTCTTCACATGAGGTAGCCAAAGTATTGGAGTTTCAGCTTTAGCATCAGTCCTTCCAATGAACACCCAGGACTGATCTCCTTTAGAATGGACTTCTCTTCTTAGCCTCAGTCTTTCCCAGCATCAGGGTCTTTTTCAGTGAGTGGCTCTTCACATCAGGTATCCAAAGTATTGGAGCCTCAGCTTCAGCATCAGGCCTTCCAATGAATATGCAGGGTTGATTTCCTTTAGGATGGACTGGTTGGATCTCCTTGCAGTCCAAGGGACTCTCAAGAGTCTTCTCCAGCATCACAGTTCAAAAACATCACATGTTTCCTGGGTGTGTCTGCTGAAGATGTTTAGAAGCCATAATGACACAGAACTCATGAGTTTACAAGTCCTCAGAATCTGGTTTTTAAATACAGTTATCCAGTAACTAGTGGACCAAGGAGAGTAAAGATGTGCCCTGAGGTATTCTGTGGTGCCAGAAGCTAAGGAAACAACACAATGATGGAAACAGGTCAAAAAGACGCAGGCGCCTGCTTGTAAGAGCTCCAAAATCTGAGACGAGAGATTGAGCAGCAAAGTAAATAATTATTGTTATGGATCCAATCCATAGAATAAAGTAGTAATCCATAACGTGAGCAAACAAGGGACTCAATGGGAGAGAAGAGAGAAAACTCTTCCTACCTGTAGAATTGCAAATCATAAATGAAGACGAAATGATGGAGACAGAAAGTCACCATTAAATATAACAGTGATACTTGTTCCAGGGAGAAATTTAATTAATGTCAAAATGAGTAGGGAAAGGTATGGTGAAAAACAGGGTATTTACACATTTGTACTTACTAAGTGCAAAGTGAAAAATAGTCCCTTTTCAGTGGAGAAGCCTGGCAGACATGAACTCAGACGCTGAAAAGAGCACATTGTGCTTACTCGCCCAGGCGTGTCTGACTCTTTGCGACCCCATGGCTTCTTTGTCCGTGGGATTTTCCAGACAAGAGTAATGGAGTAGGTTGCCATTTCCTCCTCCAGGGAATCTCCCCGGCCCAGGGATGAAACCTGTGTGTCTTGTATTGCCAGGCAGTTTCCTTACCATGGTGGAGAAGGAAATGGCAGTCCACTCCAGGACTATTGCCTGGAAAATCCCATGGACAGAAGAGCCTAGTAGGCTACAGTCCATGGGGTCGCAAAGAGTCGGACACGACTGAGCGACTTCACTTCACTTCACTTTTCTTTACCATGGAGCCACGTGGGAAGTTCATAAGTATATGTTTACGTATTTCCCACAATAGCTTTAGAAATGTCTAACAGCTCCTACTACCTCTGCTTTATGAATAAGCACAGTTGTTGCTATGCGTTACTTATTACATATGCAGTGACAGCATATGAATCAGTCACACAAATATGACAGCTAGTGATTCCTTAAAGCATCCTTAACATCTCACCCACAACATTGTTTTAGCTCAGTTTATACACATCAACTAAAAGTCATAATTTGCAGTCAGGGATGGGGAAGTGATATGCTGCATTTATCATATTTTAATGTGGTTTAAACCCGTTAACATTTTTTTCCACAAGGTATCCCAAATACTGGAAGTAGATGTTCAAGAACAGATGATTGAGTTTTGATTTGATATCTGTAAAGTGAAAAAGTGAAAGTGAAGTGGCTGAGTCGTGTCCGACTCTTTGTGACCCCACGGACTGTAGCCTACCAGGCTTCTCAGTCCATCTGATTTTCCAGGCAAGAGTACTAGAGTGGGTTGTCATTTCCTTCTCCAGGGGATCTTCCTGACTCAGGGATCGAACCTGGGTCTCCCACATTGTGGGAAGATGCTTTACCCTCTGAGCCACCAGGGAAGCCCTTTTATATCTGTGCTTTCACTTATGTGGCTGGCAACCTAGAGCAGGATGAAGATTCATCTTCAGCCATGGAGATATTTCACTGAACCTCAGCGCCAAAGTTTAAAACATTAAAAAACAAGAACATCAGAAAGAGGGATCCTTTGTAGGAAGAAGAGGGTTCTCTAGACCTGTTAGGTAATAGTATTGACTCTCCGCAAACAGTTTTAATATTGGAGCAGGAGATGGAGCTGTCCTTACCGTGCCCTCTCTGACACACTTTCCTAGTTCCTAGTAATACTCTTAATGCTTTCCTCTAAGAATTAATCCTTGTTTCTGCCCCGTAGGATAATATCAACATCGATGAAGCGGCCCGGTTCCTGGTGGAGAACATTCTTGCCAACCACCAAAGCTTCCCTAACGAAGAAAACGATGGCAGAATTAAACTGGATGAGGAGACTGTGAAAAAAGAGGGCAAGACCCAGTGTTGCTGACCTGGCGTCTGCTTCTCTCCTGCGGGTGCAGCCTGACTGACGGGAGGCAAAGTCCTGAAACTGGATTGCAGATGGTGGATGCTCTGCTCTGTAAATCTGCCCAGGGCTGTGCCTGAAAATGAGTGGCGCCACCCTGGGAGCCTGAGACTTTCTGAAAAGGACCCTGGCCGAGGAGTCCTGCCAGTGGCTCCACCCCTTCACCCGGAGCCCTCAGGCTGTTGCCGTTGTTGCCATCGTATTCAGGATAGTGTTCACGTCCTTTTCAACAACTTTTAAAATAACAGTTGCTCAGGATTTGTTAAGACTTACAGGTTGTGACTTTCAGTGTGAAAGCTGGGTGGTAATAAACTTTCCCTGCAGCCTCACTGTAGTTTCATGAGTCTATATTTTTGTCCCATCCTCATACTTGAGAGAGGCTTTTGGGCTCTTAGGGCTTCCCCTGGTGGCTCAGATGGCAAAGAATCTGCCTGTAATGCAGGAAACTCGGGTTAGACCCCTGGGTCGGGAAGATCCCTTGGAGAAAGGAATGGTTACCCACTCCAGTATTCTTGCCTGGAGAATCCCATGGACGAAGGAGCCTGGTGAGCTACAGTCCATGGGGTTGCAGAGTCAGACACGACTGAGCGACTATCACTTTCACTATCACTTTAGATTCAGCCATGGAAAGCTGGAAGTTTCTGTTTAGCAATCTATTTTTCTAGCCAGAACTTTGGTACTTAATGTAAAATTGTTATCCTTAAAATATTATAATTTAACTAGCCCTGGCTAGTGTAAGCATGTGGTTATTCCCCTTAAATACCTTAAATTCCCCTCGTAAGGACTCAAGAAGCACTTCCACCACCCTGGTTTTCTGATCTGGTTGCTACCAGTTGGAAACAATACAAATGAACATGTCTCCTCTCTTCTTTCTGTGTGTTTGTTGATAACTAAGAACTCGACTGACATTATTGTTGCAATTCTAACTAGTCCTTTCAAATCTGTAATAATGCTTTAGGAGAGAATTTATTTCTAAGTGTGTGCAATTAAGATTTCTACAGCAGGCATGGTGAAAGAAATTGGGTCACGTGGTTTTACACAAAGTTTTGAACGTTTAAAGTACAGTACATGAGAAACTTAAAAGCAGGGTCACAATATTTGTGTTGTCATTTAACCCAATTCAGAAAAAGAATAAAAGTTTTGACTGAAATTTTTGTTTTGAATTCATGTGATTCTAGAAAGGTCAGCTGGTGTAGACATTTCTGCCTTAGAAAAGTCTGTGTCTGTCACTTTGTTCTAGCCCTTTATTTTTAAGGGAGATGATATCATATGAAAGGTTCAACTTACCTCTTTCAAAGGAAATTTAAAGGTTATCTGTGACATCCCCAAACCAGTGCACAATGAGGCCTTGTATATTAAGCTTGAGCTCAAATAGGAAAGATCTATACATTTATTTAGCAGGGGGAAAAAACTAGCAAATTGCATTTGCTCTGATAGGTGTATTCTGAGAATAAGTAGTCATTGTTGTGAGCAGTAGAATGTAGTTTGCTCTTCCGTGTTAAACCTGAGCCTTGGCTAGGAATTACCAGTGGATTTATATGTTATATATTTAAGTAAATCAAATCCTTAACCTCTTTGGGCAAGTATTCTTTACAGAATCAGATTTTCCTTAGGCCAAGGAATGGAAAGCAGACCCTGATTTAAGTAACACGTTAATACAACCCTTAAGTCTTTCTAAGAAACATACGTGTCATACTTTAGAAAGTCTAGGCACAAAGTTCAACTATTTAAGGTTTCTTAAATTCCAGAGTCCAATAGTATAAGTATTATGAAATATTCATGCCAAAATCAAAACAGTAGCAATATAAAACTTACTCTAGACAGTCACTGAAAGACACAAGTCTGCTTGAAATATTCTTTTTTCATATACTGACTTATTTTTTTACAGGAAGTTCATCATGTTTAAATTGATTTAGCAGTAAATTCAAAATCATGAGTATAGCACTTTCTTTGCCCATTTTCATATTTGTTTTATTCTCTTAGAAAAATTTTAAAGATTCAGTCAGTTCAGTTGCTCAGTTGAGTCCAATTCTTTGAAACCCCATGGACTGCAGCATGCCAGGCTTCCCTCTCCATCACCAACTCTCAGAGCTTGCTCAAACTCATGATCATCGAGTTCGTGATGCTATCCAGCAATCTCACCCTCTGTCATCCCCTTCTCCTCCTGCCTTCAACCTTTTCTAGCATTGGGGTCTTTTCAAATGAGTCAGCTCTTCGCATCAGGTGGCCAAAGTATTGGAGCTTCAGCTTCAACATCAGTCCTTCCAATGAATATTCAGGATTGATTTCCTTTAGGATTGACTGGGTTGATCTCTTTGCTGTCCAAAGGACTCTCAAGAGCCTTCTCCAACACCATAGTTCAAAAGCATCAATTCTTTGGCACTCAGCTTTCTTTATGGTCCAACTCTCACATCTATGCATGACTACTGGAAAAACGGTAACGGGCTAGATGGACCTTTTTCAGCAAAGTCATGTCTTTGCTTTTGAATATGCTGTCTAAGTTTGTCATAGCTTTTCTTCCAAGGAGCAAGTGTCTTAATTTCATGGCTACACTCACCATCTGCAGTGATTTTGGAGCCCAAGAAAATAGTCTGTCACTGATTCCATTGTTTCCCCATCTATTTGCCATCAATCTTTTGAAGACTGATAGCACCTTGAAAAAAATTATTTTTCTGCAAACATGCAGGGTTCTGTATGTAAGTGGGAGGTAGTTTTCTATTTATTATTCCATACACTGTAGAAGTTAAACTCCTAAATTCTCAGTGTAATTTGTTTTTGCAACTTATACACAAAGCTTGAATTTAGGGTGTCAGGGAAATAAAAGGTGTCCTCCACCCTTTCTAGGTTCTTCTGGCTGGTCTAAGAATTAACTGACATGAGACATTAATAAGAAAAGATCAAATTCAATTGTATACAAACAGGGCCCCACAGGAAAAGGAAATTTCTTTAGGAAATTGAGGCTTACCTACCATCTGAGAGAAACAAAAGAGGGTGAGAGTTGTGACTTCAAAAGGGAGGAAAGCAGTTCGCATCAAGGTGGAAAAACAAATGTTTGGTAAAGAAGTGTTGCCTTGCCAGCCGAGACAGTGACACACAGTACTCTGGTCTCCAGGCCCTGCTGAGTGCCCTGCCACCACACCTGACCCAGGTTTTTTGTAGGTATCTCTGGTGACTGCTCTTTCTGGATCAGACCTTTTATGTAAATGCGTTTGGGCAGTTAAGGTGGAGGTGGAAAAAAAAAGACTTCCTGAGTCTAGGGTTTCTAAAAAATAATCAGCTTAACCTAATCCTCATGTCAAAGTGATATATTTTGGGGTTGAAAATTTTGTTCCCCTACAAGGGTAAGCTACATAAATGATTAAAAGAAGTGAATATTTTGAAATTCCTTATTCATTTAATCACTAATTGAAAATGCCTGCGCTCACTTCAGATTTAATTTTCTGAGGATAGCACTCAGAAATTTGCTTTTTTTAAAAAATGGTGATGTTCATTTTGAAAACCCTATCATTTGGGTAGCAACAGTTAAGGTGTAATTTAGTTTGAGATCTATGGTTTTACATGAACCATAAACATGCCCAAAATATAACACTTCCATTTTCATTTATAATTAGTGTTTCTTGAAAGTCTGAACCCCGTAAACAGTGGACCAGCAGAATAAAGTTGCTTTCATCCCCCACAGAAAATGGAGACCTAAGGGTTTTGAAAGGCTGGACTAATCTACAAGTAATGTAGCCATTTGGAAAAAGGAAGTCATATCTGTGTTCCTACCTCTAGTACACTGTTCCCTAATACGATACAATCTGTAAATTAATAACATAAGTGTGAAAACAAGAAATAAAACTACAAAACTTTAGCATGTATGAAAAAAAATTGACATTGGGCTAAAGAAAATGCTTAAATTTTCATATTCTTTAAGCCAAAGAGGAAAACATGTTTTTTGTTACAGTAATGTTGAAGAAGGAATTCATAGGGTCTGGACTCCATCTTAGGCCTATTCATGCTGATCATGCTTGGCCACCTTTCCAATAGACTCTGAACTCTGTGTTTAGCGCCTATGAAAACAGCAACAGAAGGATAAGACCCCCCTCCAGACCAGGGAACCTTGAAGATCATATCTAGGTTACTCATCGCCTAACAGAAAACATACACTATCACCCCTTCCTCCAGACAGGCCATATATTTTTCTGTATCAGAGTGTAACCTCGGGCTTATTGATTATTGGCTAATTGTTTGACTGTTTGAGCACATGAGCCTATAGCACGTGAGTCATGGGGCTATTGGGATTGTATTTTCCTTGGTTTATGTAAGTCTCAGGGAATTTGGAGTGGTGGGTTCAGACACGTACACATGGGGTATAAAAGATTTTCACAAATGCTGGTCGGGGTCCTTGGCTAAGAGGAGACTCTGCCTTGGGCCTGCTGGTGTAATAAACTGTACTCCACTATCTGCATTGTCCTTCTGAGTGAGTTTGGCTACAACTCAGTTTGGAACCCGTGGCTACAACAATATATCTTGGATAGCAAATGATGTCAGTAAAATTATATCAAATATAGCAAAGAAAATATTTTCAACTTGGATGAGGATTAATAAACTGGATAATAATAATAGTAAAAATTCTCAAAAGACAATAAGTAAAAATGAGCAAATAATATAAAACCAGCACTTACAGAAGAGACAATTCATGTGTCAAATCTTAGTATCCAGGAAAATTAGCAAAAATGTGTAAGTTTGATTATATCCCTGATCTGGATGAACATACTGCTGCTGCTAAGTCACTTCAGTCGTGTCCGACTGTGTGACCCCATAGATGGCAGCCCACCAGGCTCCCCCATCCCTGGGATTCTCCAGGCAAGAATACTGGAGTGGGTTGCCATTTCCTTCTCCAATGCATGAAAGAGAAAAGTGAAAGTGAAGTCGCTCAGTCTGTCCGACTGTTAGCGACCCCATGGACTGCAGCCCACCAGGCT
>SJYX01019124.1:73412-90013 GCA_006410675.1 Oreotragus oreotragus | reverse complement strand
AAGATCATGGCATCTGGTCCCATTACTTCATGGCAAATAGATGGGGAAACAATGGAAACAGTGACAGACCTTATTTCTGGAGGCCTCTAAAATTACTGCAGATGGTGACTGCAGTCATGAAATGAAAAGACATTTGCTCCTTGGAAGAAAAGCTATGACCAACTTAGATAGCATATTCAAAAGTAGAGACATTACTTTACCAACAAAAGTCCATATAGTCAAAGCTATGGTTTTTCCAGTAGTCATGTATGGATATGAGAGTTGGATTATAAAGAAGGCTAACTGCCAAAGAATTGATGCTTTTGAACTGTGGTGTTGGAGAAGTCTCTGGAGAGTCTTTTGAACTGCAAGGAGATCCAACTAGCCAATCCTAAAAGAAATCAATCCTGAACATTCACTGGAAGGACTGATGCGGAACTCCAATACTTTCACCACCTGATGCGAAGAGCTGACTCATTAGAAACGACTTTGATGTTGGGGAAGATTGAAAGGAGGAGGAGAAGGGGACGACAGAGGATGAGATGGTTTGATGGCATCACTGACTCGATGGACATGAGTGAGTAAGCTCCAGGAGTTGGTGATGGACAGGGAAGCCTGGCATGCTACAGTCCATGGGGTGGCAAAGAGTCAGACGACTGAGCAACTGAAGTGAACTGATATAAGATACGTATTTTCTAGAAGACTAAGTGGTTGAAAAGTCAGAGAATCAACTTAATGCCACATTACTGCAAATTATTAAAGCTTGTGAACATCTCTCCCCAAATTACTATCAATAAGAATATGACCAGGATATAACTGGTTAAATATATAATTAATTATATGCAGTATAATTATATAGTGCATGATAAACTTTATCATAAGAAAACAATCACAAATTGATAAAACAATGATACTAGCAGAGAAGTTACCAGAAGTGACTGAAAATAAGTTACTTGCAGTGTCCCTTTTCTTGACTTATTAACTTAGCAATTTTCATCAGTCTTTATTATGGTACAAACTAAATAAAAATCCCAAACTACAAAAAACAAAATCTAGTATTATAGTATATATTTTATTCTTTCAAGTAACAATACGTATACCTATACCTATATGTTTTATTTCAGATAATTTTATGTAATTGAGGCAAATTTTTTTAAAATGTCATACAACTCACAGGCTATATTAACAAAGCCAATTTGTCCTATAGTGCTGATGAAGATTAAATAAGCAATTTAATAGAAATAAAATAGTACTCGAGAAATAACAAAAGAAACTAAGATAAATACTAAATATACTTTCATAGTAATATATTAATTCTCATACAGATGTATTTATATACATTTACATATATATATCTCAGAGTGAATTTTATGGTCTCTATTTTTCCATTATATATAGTTTCATAATTTATAAAAATAAAATCCACACTAGGATTGTCATATTCAAAATCATTAGTACTCATTAATTAAGATTGTAGTGCCAAAAAAGGGACAGTGCATTTCTAAGCCATAGGAAGTCTTGAATAAATACAAACCCTGATAAAAAGAAAGCAGCATGCCAGAGATCTCTGAAGACAGCTCCAACACTGTAAGAGGTGCTTGTACCGTGGCTCTGAACTGCTCCCTCCTGTGTGTTATCTGTGGTACTAGAACCATCTCCTTCCCTATGTACTTCCAAATGGGCTGCTTTTCTTAATTTCCTTCATTAGAAGAGATTAAGAGTGGAAGGTAACTTTAAAATTTAATAACCACTTTCTTGACAGTACATTTAAAAATTTGGAAAACATAAACACAGGAACTCTAATACACAGTAAAATTCAGGCTGATGCATAAAAGTTATGCCAAATATTAAGTACATATTCAAGACCAGTTTCTATAAATGTTAAGTTATTGTTTCTTGCTCATACTGACAAGTCAGTGGACACTAGGTTGTAAGGACAGCACTAGGCAGATTATTTACAAAAGTACCCCTTCCCTATTGGAATGCCACTTATTTGCAGATCACAAAGAAGATTTAAATTGGAGAAATTTATAATCTATCTGTTCAGCAGTGCTACTTATCTAATTAGGTTTTTTTTTTAATAAAGAGCTTAAATCAGTATTCCAAAACAGCAAATGTCACAATCTCTTACCAACAATATTCAAAAGAGAAATTGTTCCCAAAGACCCTTAAAACAGAACTTCATTGTGCTAAGTGGCCAGTAAGACTTGCTATGCTTACTTAATCAAACGGAAATATTAAACAGCTTCAAATGACATATAATAAATGGAATTTAGCTAAAAAATTTCCTTGACTTTTGTTTTTGCCAAAGCATCTTTTAAGTACAAGGTTCTGTAATGGTGGAAATTATTAGCAATTCCAACTAACATATTCCCTACATTGATATCATGTGCCTGAGCAATGAGCTTCAAGAAAGAAAACAAAAACAAACAGGTATGAGGTCTCAAAATGGCTCTGAAGCACATAAAAGAAACTAAATTATTCAATAGCTGATTCTGACTGAAGCTCACTGTTTCAAGATAACATTTCATTCAAGTCAAGAACAATAGTGGATTCAAATTACAGAAATCTACAAAAAGATTGCTTTTAAACAGACAGTACCTTCTCCTTTTACCCCCTGTGCTTAGGGGAGGTTTGGGCGTTCTTGTTGAGACAATCTGGCAGTGCACAGTTCCTAGGAGCAGCATCAGCCATATTGGCTCAGTCACTTCCGTCAGAGGTATGCTATGTGGGCTAGAAGCGGAACAGAATAATACTATTGCGGCAACTACAAAAAGGGAAAGAAAATACATTTAATTATAGATCTGATAGTCATGTCCTCAAAACTTTAAAAAAAAAAAAANGTTCCTAGGAGCAGCATCAGCCATATTGGCTCAGTCACTTCCGTCAGAGGTATGCTATGTGGGCTAGAAGCGGAACAGAATAATACTATTGCGGCAACTACAAAAAGGGAAAGAAAATACATTTAATTACAGATCTGATAGTCATGTCCTCAAAACTTTAAAAAAAAAAAAACAACTTTAAAAACTGTTCTAACATTGTTCTTTGCCAGATTATTTTTCTAAATTTAAATAAGTATAAAAGTTACTTCAGACAAGCTCTTCAAGACTTCTTTGCCCCTGGCTAATCATGCCATTCGGAAATAAACTCTTGGAACAAGCAATAGCCAACCTCGTCTCTAAAGTACACACCTTAACACTGCAATGAAAACTAGATACATATAAATCTAAAGGCATTCCTGGTAAGATCACAGACACCCCTCCTTAAAGGAAAAGGGGGACATATAAAGAAATAATTAAAACCCCTGTAATGAACTGAATTGTGCCCTCCACCCTCATTCCGTATGTTAAAGTCCTGACCCCCAACATGATTATCTTAACAGATAGGGCCTATGTGATGTAATGAAGGTTAAATAAAATCATAAGGGTAGGACCTTAATCTAAAAGGACCAGTGCTCCTATAAGAGCTAGAGGTACCAGAAATCTCTTTCAGCTCATGCACAGAATAAAGGCCATGTGAGGATACTGCAAGAAGGTAGCCATCTACAAGACAAGAAAAGAAACCTCCAACAGACACCAACCCTAACAGCAGCACCTTGATCTTAAGACTTCCAGTTTCTATAACCATGAGAATATAAACTTCTGTTGTTTAAGCCACTCAGTCTGTAGTATTTTATTATAGCAGCCTGAGTAGACTAACAGAATATCTATGACACATAAAAAAAAGATAGGTAAACTGGAGAGGTATGAAGGAATTCTAATGCCTAATTCTCAAAAGTTAATTAACTCACAGAATAAGTAGTGGACTAAGTAAATAAAAGGGGAAAGGGCTACACAGGCAAAAAGAGTTACCCCCAAAATATACAGGTTACCAAAAAAGGCACAGAATATTTAAGAAACAGCACAGAACCAGTTTAGTTTGGTTAAAGTTGAGAAATTTAAGAGACTGACTGAAAAACTGGCTCTTTATCTTGAAAGCAATGATAATTAAGATTTAGAACTTGAGTGGCTGGTTTAGATTTGTAATGTAAAAGGTAAATGTGTGTGTGTATGTTTAGTCACTAAGTCATGTCTGACTCTTTTGTGACCCCATGGACTGTAGCCCCCCAGGCTCCTATGTCCATGGGATTTCCCAGGCAAGAATGCTGGAGTGGATTGCCGTTTCTTTCTCCAGGGGATCTTCCTGACCTAGAGATCAAATCCATGTCCCCTGAAAGGCAGGTGTATTCTTTATCACCAAGCCACCAGGGAAGCCCAAAAGGTAAATGGACAGAAAGTAAAAGACATAAAGGGCTCTTGGCAGTGATCCAGGAGAAAAATGACATAATCAGTAAGTAGGATGAAGCTGAAAATACATAGTTGAGATATTTAAAAGGCATGTGACTGAAGTGAAAAACTGTAGCTATGTAAAACCCAGTCTGACTACACATGATTCTTTCTACTATTCAGGACAAGAAGGTGGGATAGAGAATGAGGACATAATTCAGAGTGCTATACTCTGCTCAATATGCAAAGAGGCAGAAGCACAGGGGTTTCTAAAGGCACTCAGATTGCTGAGGGTTTGTCTTATCATGGATTTGTCACTGGCTGTGTGACTTGAAACAGGTTAAGGCACTTTTTAAACTAAGCTTTACCAGGGAAGATTTCAGTGGCCAACACTTATAAACACTAATAATGTTAAACTTCGGTTTGGAACTGAAAAATATCTGTTTTTCGTGCTTGATCTAAGCTATGCTCCCTATTTAATTTAGGCAAGCCAATATGTGAATTTCAGCCACAATATACAACCTTCTAATTACACTGGAAACTTGTTTGTCCTCAAATACAATAAAGCAATAATATCATAAAAGTACAAGGCACAGTAATTATAATGAATGATACTGATTATTACTCTAATAAGCAATTGCAATTTCTGACCACTTTAGAATAAAGTGTTCTCCTCTAGGTAAACTAGAAAACATTGGAGAATAACTTCAAGTTCTCTCCCTCTTAAGTATATAAGATATACACAAGCTTAAATAACTGAAATAAGTCTTCTGTTTTTATTGTTTTCATTTACTTAAAAGATAGCTTTTAATTAGTGTTTTTTGATAGATAGAAAGTGAAAGTCGCTCAGTCATGTCAACTCTTTGCGACCCCATGGACTATACAATCCATGGAGTTCTCCAGACCAGAATACTGGAGTGGGTAGCCTTTCCCTTCTCCAGGGGATCTTCCCAACCCAGGGATCGAACCTAAGTCTCCCGCATTGCAAGCGGATTTTTTACCAGCTGAGCCGTGAGGGAAGCCCCTCAGGATTACAATTGTGTTAAAAAAAAAAAAAAAGATATTAAAAACACTAAAAGGGTATCAACCAAATTAAAACTGTTGCTTTGTTAGAGTGATAGAAATGTGAGCAATGTCTTCTTTGAGGCTGTAAATGCTCTAGAGTGTTGTGCATTTTGCACTGTATACTGCTGCTGTGACTGTGCACTGGAATACTGCTGTGCTGGGATGCAACGTTACAGAGCTGTTAAGCACGTGGTTCTGAAGTCAGACTGCTTAGACTCGAACCTGGACCGCCACACTTGCTGAGTATATAACTTTGGACCTGCAGGTCCTTCAGGTCCCATGTCTATAAGCAAGGCATATTAACAGTACCCATGCTTCACTGGATGGTTGTATTAAATGAGCATCTCTGACAAGCTCTTAGAACAGTACATGGTAAACAGAATTTTAACGCAGAATGAGGACAGTCTCAGAACACAGTGGTTAAGGAGAAAAAAAGAATACTGCTGAGAAAGGAAGAATGAACCCTAAGGCTTCATAAAAAAAGACTCATGTGTCCATATATGTATGAGGGTACATTTAGAAGAGATTCTGTAATTTTTAAAAATCCTCTCAATTTGTATTTTTCTTTAGCAATCCACACATTCAAATTATCATAAAATTATTTTGGAAAATAACTACTTTGCTTTCTTAAATATTTTTAATCCCAAACTATTTGTGTCTTATTAAATGAAGCATCACAATAAATTTTTTCCATACTCAGTAGTAGTATATTTTAAAAATAACAAAGCCTAGTAATCCTAACCAAAAAGAAAACATGCTGAAAGTTAAAAGCAAAATGCATTTCCTTCATTTAGTTGTACCTTGAAGAAGATAAAGGACTAGAAGCCAGAAAAAGATGACTTTTGATGTTACTTGTAACCACCACCGGAAGAAAAAGGGAAAAAATACAACTCGAACAATGCCCTTTCTAGTCAAAGAAGTCCATGGACTTTCAGGTTTTGCTTTAGCAAATGCAGACCCTAAGAAAAGTAATGCAAAATGAAAGACAACATTTATTATTTTTTAATTTCCTTAAAGAAAAAAATTTCAACATCTGAAGAACAATACAACATATTATTTCTTTTGTACTATGGGTGTCAACTGTCCAATTGTGGGTAGGAAACATTTTTTAAAACATCACACATGCCATCATATTGACTCAGGTACTTTGAAAAGAACTATTTTTAACTGAAATAGGAGCAATATTTCTCCTAGATATTTTATAAATACAAGACAATTTTCAAATGTCAGTTTCAGTTAGGAATTAAAAATACTTTAATGTTTATAACAAGCTTCATAGTTTGCTAAGCAAATATGAGCTGCTTTTCTTTTACACTTATTAACTGGAATGATTTTAGTGAGAGAAAAGACTAATCAATGGTATTTAAAGGTCTTCACTCTCTCTCTTTTAATACTACTTCTAACTTCATTTAGCTTCACATTGCTTTTATTCCTACAAACATATACATCTAACCCATTGTGAACTCTATTCCTTCGAGGACAATTTCTAATTTCATTAAATATTTGGTTATTCAAGACTCACCTCTTACAAGATCAACATCTATAAGGTCTGGTTTCACATGGGCTGTTTTCTTTGGTTTATTCCTTAACCCCTATAACATATTAAAAGTAGTATTGATAAGAGAGTAGATTTTTAAAGTTCTTATCACAAGAAAAAAAATATGCAAGTATGTATGGGGATGATTATTTAAACTAGACTTACTGTGGGATCATTTCTCAATATATACAAATATCGAATTACTATGTTTTACACCTGAAACTAATATGTTATATGTCAATTTTAACTCAGCAAAAGAGTGGTATTGAAATTCAACACATGTACATTTTTAATACCCAAAATCAATGCCTACAGATTTCAATTAAGAAGAAAATCTTTAACAGACAAAAACACACATATTTTTGACAAACGGAACACAACAGTAGTGTAATAAATTTTATTATTTCCAAAAGGATAACTTTAGGGATGTATGTAACACATGGGGTCTGTTTATTACTAAAAGCATAATTTTAAAACAAAGACTATCACCACCAATTTAGATGTGCAGCCTGAGATGGTCCAGGAGACTGAGGTGGCCCTTGTTTTGCACAGGAAAGTGCTGAAGCTGGCTGGGAGAACAGTGGCCCTAAAGGGCTTTTAAGGTGTGATGCTGGAGGCAATGCTGAATAAAGTAGTGGTCACAGAGCTGAGGACAGACAGGAATGCAGACTTCTTGGCAGATACCAACATGTAGGGTGAGACCAGAGAAGACGATGCACATCTCAGGGCTGCTACTATCTTCACATGCCAACCACTGACCAGACCACAATGCCACCTTATCACCTCATAACTTAGATGCCATGCCCAGGAGGAGGAGGAAGGAGAAAGCAGAAATCATGAAATGGATTAGTTTCAACTTGGAATTACTGAACACTAAGATTAAGTTTCTGCATCAGTGTACTGAGTTAAGAGTAGGAGTAGAGATCAAAATCAATGAAAAAAAAAACTATCAAAATAAATTATGCTTTATAACTTAAGACTAGGATGTTAAGAATTGGAGGAGCCTAGGCTAAACTCCTTAGAATCCAAGTGCTGAGAGACGACCTAGTGTTTCAAAGATTTGTTTATTGTTCATTCAATTAACCAAGTAACTATAAAGTAAATCCTTTGTTTAGTCCTAATCTAAGTAATAATGACCCCTTAAAATAAAAATTTAATCAAGTAACATTTTTATCTGAAACAGAGAATAGGACATTTGAGCTCAAAATTAACTGAGATGTTTAAACCAAAAAGGTATCCTGAAATCAAGATGCAATTAACCTCTGAACTCCTCAAATAGTCTGTCTATGTGAAGGTGCAAACTACCCACAGATACAGAAACAAAAGAAAGAAAGGGTCAGAGTTGAAGACACAGCCACGATCATCTTACATGCAGTCAATACTGATATTCATAGATTCCATACCTGCAAACTCACCTATATGGCAAAATTAATTTGTCCCTAAAATCAGTATTTGCTGTGATCTTGCAGTCATTTGCAGACATGCAGTGAGAGTAGCAAACAATTTGAGTCACTCAATGGTCACACTCTCAGCTGGGATCAAACAAGGCATCACTCTGCTTTCTTGTTTAGCTCTCTTGTTTCAGTTCCTTTTCACAATCTATTTGGCGTCAAATCTTTTGCTTTCTGTTGGTAATTTTGTGTTGAAATGGTCCCTGAGATAGTGCTGACAGGTGGTCTAGTGTCCCTAAGAGCATGAAGGCTGTGACGTGGCTCACTGAGAAAACCTGTTAGATAAGCTCTGTTCAGGCACGAGATGTTTCCTGTTAGTTCAGTGTTAATGAATCAACACCATATATTAAATAAGATGTCATTTAAACAAGGTCATATATTGATTAGCTGACAAGTGTTGTGACTAGGGGCTTGTAGGAAGTTAATTCTGTATTCCTCCTAAGAACAACAGTCAGTATTCACTAAATCAGCATTCACAGTGAGCTGAAAGAACATTAACTACTGCACATCACAAAAAACAACTATCTATATGTCATTTCCCACTTTAATGTCATGATAGTGTCACTCATAGACTGTAAATCACTCTCAATATTTTGCAAATTGGAAAGGTAAACTAGTAAAATGTATTTAAACAAAAAATTCACTGTTCAAGCACTATTTAAATTTGGCATGAAGTTTATTATGCTATTTTACCTTTATTTGCCAACAAATTTGAAAACAATAACATATTTTCATTTACTTATATCTTTCATAAACTGCTTTTCTAGCATTTTGAAAATAACCTTATTGCTAACGTTTATAACAAATCTGAAGCCTAATTTACTGCTGTATACCTAAACTTTTCCTCAAGACTGTTTTAAGAACTTCAAGTCCTTATAGGAGAAACAGTAAAGTATTTTGATTTATGCAATTATGTTGTTTTCAACATGCTTATTCTACTTGGCCTTTTAAATATGTGTTAATTTCCTATTTTATATTTTATTAAAACATTTTGAACTATCGTACACTGTAAAGTCATAGCATAATTTTGAGCTACATTGTGAAGTCATAGCATTGTAAAGTCACAGCAGAGTCGACAACACCCTTCAAGGTAGCCTTTTCAGTATTTAAAGGGTTTTAAAAACAGGATATAGAAAATTATTATTGATAAATCTTCTAACATGAGTGACTTTATTCACAAAAACAAAAGATATTAGTACCAAGGTCATTTATAACATGTGATTCTAATTAAGTAGATATTTTAAGTTAGACAACTTTAAATTGGTTTTGAATAAACTACACTTACACAAAACAGCATAGCTTTCAGTACTAAAAAAAATTATGAGCCTTCAAGAAGTTTAAGTGAACAAAGAAAAAATGAAAACTAACTTAGTTTTAGAAAGGTTATTTAAACTACTGGTTTAAAGTAGAAATAAGTACTATGAACACAACTGCCAAGAATTCAAATAGTATATTCTTTATTGAATATATATTATTGAAATATATACTAACCACAGTTTCACTTTCTGAAAATCCTATTTAGTTCCCCCCATCCCTTTAATGACTTGAAACAACATTGTTTTGTTGAAACTTTACAACTCTAGTGGGTACTAAAACAGGGAAATTCCATGTTTACTTTTAAATTTGGGTCAAGGGGAACAGAAAACTATAGTTTCCAGTTATAATTTCTAAAATGTTTAAGAAAAAAATAACTTGCAATTTACAAGAGACTTTACACTTTAGCAGTATCAGCTAGGCTTTTTATATAAAAACAATTTTCAAGAAATATATTTTCATGGTTTCCTTTAATTGTTGCTCACTGCTTTGACAGATAATAAAAGAACTAATTATATAAAAGGACAAAGTCAATACATTTGTTATGGTATTCTCTAAGCACAACAGGTACAGTGTTTTTGTTTTTTTAATCAAGTATCAACATTAATACACCACAGTTACACAACTTCTCTACCTTCCATAGAATAAATACAAAATTATTTTACACTATAACTAGCTTGCTTCCAATAGAACGTTTAATAAGAATGGAATGTGCTTTGAGGCTTGTCAACAAATTGAGCCTTTCAATGCAAAATAACAAAAATAAGTTTTAATTCTTCAGTTACTATTTCAAAGTATTATCTTTAAAAGGAAGACATATTTCAGAAACAAGTTATAAGGCTTAGCCTTTCCTAAGTTCATCCTGCCAGCACACCAAGTACCAACTGATATAATCCTCCCTTACTTTGGCCTCTATTTAGGCATTAAAATAGATCTATTAAAAATGAGGAGATTACATGAGTAAAATGGTAATTTGTGATGAGCACTTAAAGCTAAAAAAACTGCACAGAGACAGATACATAGATTTGGGGTGGGGAGTTAATTTCAAAAACATCCAAGTGTGCCAACCGGTAACACAATCTCTTAAGGTAGTTAACATTTCCCCCAACAAGTTAAAGACTGTCAAAGAGCATTTTAAAGCATCTTAGACCTCTCTGCTAATATTCTTGACTATTCCACCTCTTTGTGACATTCTCAGACTATTGTTTCATGATCTCTCATTTCTCTTTCCTCCTTCACTTACATCTCTCTTTTTTTTTTTAATAAACCTATCTGTTAAATCTTGTTTCCCAATGTTCTGTTCTCAGCTTTTTTCCTCTCATCATTCAATGTAAATCCACTGAGTCCTATGACTGTATCTATATAATGTGTACCATATATAATCTACATAACACCCAGGCACACAACTTAGTGACTGAACAACAAAAAACCACCCACACATAGGCAGCTCAGCTGGCAATGCAGGAGACCCTGGTTTGATTCTTGGGCCGGGAAGATCCACTGGAGAAGGGATAGGATACCCACTCCAGTATTCTTGGGCTTCCCTGGTGGTTCAGCTGGTAAAGAATCAATCTGCAATGCAGGAAACCTGGGTTTGATCCCTGGGTTGGGAAGATCCTCTGCAGAATGGAAAGGCTACCCACTCCAGTATTCTGGCCTGAAGAATTCCAAGGACGATTTCATGGGGCCACAAAGGGTCAGATACAACTGAGACACTTTCACTTTCATACATATACATTGCTGGAGAATCTGCCAGCAATGTGAGAGATCTGGTTTGATCCCTGGGTCGGAAAGATTCTCTGAAGAAGAAAATGGCAACTCACTCCAGTATTCTGGCCTGGAGAATTCTATGAACAGACGACTCTGGCAGGCTACAGTCCATGAGGTCACAAAGAGTTGGACACAACTGAACGACTTAAAACACAGGTACATACGTAAACATATATAGACATACATACTTTATATACTGAGGACTCCCCAATCTCTCTGCCAAGTACCCTGAATATTTCTAAAACAGAATTATGTATCCGCTCCTCTTCTAATATTTCCCACCATACTTAGTGCTGCCTTAGTGAAGTTGTTGAAACAGGAATCTAACCAGGTAACCTTTTCTGCTTAAAATTCTTTCATGTCTCTTCCGTTGTTTTCTACAGTATGTCTAGACTCTTGGGTAGAGCAGTTAAGTCTCTTCAAGATCTGACTTCATTTTCCTTTCTTGTTTTTCTCCACATCACTCTAATTGCCTTCCTCCATCCAACCTATTATCCATCAAGTTCCTTGAGGATTCCTGAGTCAGTCATGCTCCTTCCATCATGTCTATTTTCATAAGCTCTTCATTCTGTCTGGAATGTTTTCCTCATTCTCCCTAATGTGTGTCAAACTCAACTCATGAGTCACTTCCTCTGTGAATCTTTCCTAACCTCACTAGCAGTGCTTCTCAAATTTGTACCCTAACAGAGAACTACACATTCCTCTCTTAACTGAATTTATCTCATTTGTAATCATGTATCTCGTCTACATAATTATAGTATACTTTATCTTTTTTGTCCCCATGGTTTAATCCTATTTTAAGACATAGCAAGTGTTCACTGCAACTTTGTTGAGTGTATTAACTCTTCATGACAACAGTTCAAAGATTAAAACTGACAAATGGTAGAGTCTTGCTCTTTACTATAGTTTGTCTAAACACTAGATTTTCTTTTGACAGATTTTTAAGCAAATATAGACATGGGTTTTCAATTTAATGCAAACTTTTTGTACAAAATATAAAGCAACTAAAGTATTCTCTGGGCCAATATTAAGTTTAGCTCGTGCAGGAAAACACTGATTAGTATCATCTATGCAAATGAAAAATATAAATCTTATTACTGAAAAGGTGTGACTGCTGAGAAACAAAACAAATTTAGTTAAAAAATAGTTTTCATGCTAGCAAGGTAGCCTATGAGGACATCTTATCACTGTAAATGGTTACATGTTCAAGAAGAAATTGCGAAGTATAGAAACATTTTAATTAATGTTTTATTTTCCTAAATTCTTTCCAAAAATGACCAACTTTTCAGCGACTCTGTTTGCGTCCAAGTCATTGTTAGTAGCACCAAAAAGCAGATCTCGATTAAGCAGAGCAGCGTTTGCACAGTATCACTCAGGCGGGAAAAATCCTGAAACACTTACCAGTTTAATAAACTGTACAGAGCAATGACAGCATCAAAAGGGAGGAAAAGTAAACTAGAAGTATAAGGTGACAAGTGAAAGGGGAAAAAAGCTGACAAAAAAATAATCATTAGAAATTAAATTTTTAAAAAACAGAAAGATGCTAAAGATCCCAAAAAGAAAAATCAGAGGTAAAGACACATGAATATACCATCTTTAAAGACTTTACTTTGTTATATAAAAGTGTGGACAGAATGAGTAATATTAATTTGTACCTTAAAAGGTCTGAGAAAGATATTAACTATGGTTAATAACCAATTTATAGAATACACAAAATAAATTCGTTACCTTGATTTCTCTTTGTTCAACAGATTTTTCCCATATTTGTTGATCATATGCTCCAATCTATAAAAATAAAATAAAAACAATACTACATTAAATGATCATTGTTGGAGCCCATCCAACAAGTACAACTCTTGAATTACAAGCAACAAGTTGTTCATTCAACACAGATTAGAACCAGCTCTGTCTCATACTTCTGTACCAGTGCTGTCCGGCAGTGGTTCTCAGAGAATGCTTGTAGGACCAGCAGTTTTGGCACCATCTCAAAACTTGATAGAAATGCCAACTGGCTTCACCTCAGAATTACTGTATCAGAAACATGGACTCGATACTCAACAATCTGTTTTTAAAATCTCTCTAGATGATTCTGATCCACTACTAAAGTTTATAAGCCTAGGGAATCTTTTATTTTAAACTAACATAATTGTTAAAGCCCTGGTACATTCAAGAAAAAACTCCCAAGTGACACACTCTTTATGGAGTTATTTTTAAAGAAAAAATGTCAATATTATACAGAAGTAAAAACTCATAAGCAGGTAGACCACAATTACCCACTTAGATTAAGGTTTAAGTTGAAAAATAAAGTCAGAAAAGCAACTGAAGACAGAGAGAAAGCATCAAGAAGTAGAATTCCCTGTAGCTTGTGCCTACTACTCTTACATTCTNAAAAAATGTCAATATTATACAGAAGTAAAAACTCATAAGCAGGTAGACCACAATTACCCACTTAGATTAAGGTTTAAGTTGAAAAATAAAGTCAGAAAAGCAACTGAAGACAGAGAGAAAGCATCAAGAAGTAGAATTCCCTGTAGCTTGTGCCTACTACTCTTACATTCTGGGAAGTTCTCTGAATATACCTTTACTTGGGCAGGATGAACAAACCATTCTTACTGTTCCTAACCAAGTTCTTTTCTCCTGCCTCCTATTATCTCCAATTTCCACTCAATTTCCTATATTCAAGAGGACAATGAAATGGGTCAAAAGCCTATAGTTTAAGAGTTTTCATTATAAGCATTAATTGAAAATTAAAATTCTGAGAAATTAAAATTACTTCAGATAATTACAATTTAGAGACTGGAGACAGTGACCAGAGACAGGCAAAGGCATGAGTAAATTCAAGAAAGTATTTTCTGACTCACAAGATCTTTCTACCCCCAAGTCCTCATTTCTATCCATTCTTTTTAAAATCTCATTTCAAGAAACAACAAATTGAAAAGCTGATAATGTTTTAAAGATAGACACAAAGGAGGTAAAAAAAAAAATCATTTTTTAAAGGTGCGACTTTTACAAAGACTTTTTAAGGATGTACATGCTTTTACACATTTTCTAGCAGAGAGAAAGAAATGCCCAGACATCCAGTCTATATCTGGGGCTGTTCTCTAAGTACCCTTCATTTCTGTTATTCTCTCTTACATGTTAATCTTATTTATTCTTATTTCTCTGTTCCTTGAAATACTGTTCTTTTTCATCACTTTCTGTGACTTCTTTCTTATTTTAAAAACCACTTTATGATATACTAATACCCTGCAAATTAAAATCCTTTAACAGGTAGACCAAGTCACATATACTTAACCGAAACTGCCATCAGTCTCTATAAAGCATGATTATTAAGTCCTAGGTAAGCAATAACCAAATGGTTAGTCCTAATGGTAGTGCTGAACTGAGATGACTATCTTCTCCTTACTCTCTTAAATTCTGAATTCAATCAATCATCTTTCTTAAAATTATAAAAGTTAAGTATCAGAATATAAATTCCATAGGAGTAATTCTGCTCTAACATGATAATTCAGAATGACTGGGCTAATTCAATCAACATTTGTTTTTTTTAAATATGCAACTATTTCAGTGCACTGCTTACTCTTCAGTGAAACAATAACCAAAACCAATAAATAGTAGGTTTTGTTGTTATTGTTTAGTAGCTAGTGAGTGAGTGCTGAAAGTCGCTCAGATGTGTCTGACTCTTTGCAACCCCATGGACTGTATGCAGCCTGCCAGGCTCCTCTGTCCATGGAGTTCTCCAGGCAAGAACACTGGAGTGGGTAGCCGTTCCCTTTTCCAGGGGATCTTCCCAAGCCAAGGATCAAACCCAGGTCACCCAAGTTGCAGGTGGATTCTTTACCATCTGAGCCACCAGGGAAGCCCTGGTAGCTAAGTCACATAAAACTCTTTTGTACTATATAACATGGCCCACCAGTCTCCTCTGCCCATGGGATTTCCCAGACACAGGTACAAATATGTTTAATAATTATTTTGGCAGTATTTTGTTTTCAGGAACAAAACAATGCACTAGTTTCTCTTTAAAAAGAACTGTGGTGGGTTTTGTTTTCTGTTTGTTTTTTAAAGTAATTGATTTATTGGCTGTGCCATGCAGCATGAGAGATTTTAGTTCCCCGACTAGGGATGGATGTTAGTTCCCTGCAATGGAAGCATGGAGTCTGACCATGCTTAACTTGATCACGAGGGGATCCAAGAACATCCAAGTGTTTTTATTTCAAGATGACTCAAGAATATGGGCATGGGAATATATACTCCACAGTTCTAAAGTCAGGGAAAATAAAATAATGCATGTACAACAGACCAACTCAAAAAAGCATGCCAGTACAACCACAGTATGCTACTAAACAGCTCCAGATTTTAAAGGTGTAAAAAGTCTAATAAACCTTACAGAAGCAGTGGTTAAAAGTGGAAGGTTTTTGAAAGCTGAAATTCTTGCAGAGAGCAGAATGGTGATGCAGAATATTGCTATAAAAATATAAAAAAGAAAATGATGGCTTGTTTTACTGGGTAATCAACTTTTCTTCAAAGATTTCATGGATGAGAGGAGGCAAAACTTTTGCTGTAACAGAATACCTTGTGAGATCTTTTTTGTTGTTGTTTTAAACCAGGTTTAAGTGTCATTTTCAATTACAAGCATTTAAATTGCTCTAAAGTGGAAACATCAGTTCTCTTTTGTTTAGTTTTCATTTTGTTTTGAAAATAATACCAGAGCAGACCCTTTAGTTACATAAACAGACTGCCTGGTTTATTGAAGAAAAGTACGAGATAGGAGCCTTTAAAGCTAACCACAGGTGTTTCAGGAGATGCCCAGGGTTCCGCTTAGTGATATATAATGCCATTAACAAACTACCTTACATATGAATTCAGGCTTAACTGTCTCTGAAAACTGCCTCCTGGGATATGTGTACAGGACCTCAGGAGCATCATGAAATCAGGATGGTGCCAGGGCACTGGAAGGGACAGGAAAGGAATTCAGAAGCGAAGAATCCTTTCTGACCTAAAGCCTCACTTTACTCCACCCTGAAATCTGGCAAGATAGAAGACTGGAACACGTGCAGCTGGGCTCAAGCTTTTTCCTTGAAAGAAACATTATCTATGGGCAATCGTAACAGAGCAAAAAGAGAAGTGAAACAAACTGAAGAGAAGAACGAACTTCTCAAGACTTAAGGTCACAGATCAAGAATAATTTGCAGAGCTGTGTATTAAAAAAAAAAAAAAAAA
>SJYX01019124.1:31912-62824 GCA_006410675.1 Oreotragus oreotragus | reverse complement strand
GAGAGCCCACAGCCAAGAAAATGCAAAGTGAAAGAGGAAATAGGCCAGATTTGGATATATAGTTGGGAGCTGAATAGCTATCAGTTAAGGAGTGCAGATTATGAAGCCTACTACAACTGGGTTTAAATTCTGGCTCATCACGCCTTCTCTAAGTGACTTTGAAGAAACCAACAGACTTCTCTGAATCTTAAGTTTCTTCAGCTATAAATTCTGGATAATGGCAGTAATGTCTATTTCGTGAAATTGCTGTGGTAATTAAAGGCAAGTACAGTACTTAGGACAGTATTGTAGCACGTAGTAAGTATTCAATAAATGCTACCTGTTATCATTATTCAATGAGTTCAACAACCGTGACATAGGAAGCTCTGGGCCAACTACTTTACTTACACAGTATTATATAATCCTCATATTTTAAAGAAAATTGGACATAGGAAATTCAATAATTTGTCCAAAGTCACAACATAGCAAACGATGGAACCAGATTCAAACACAGGCTCTATTTTTTTTGTTTGTTTGTTTGACTGTTTACTCCTGGTTGACTTTCAAGTTATTAAGACTCGGTATCTGTATGTGCTACAAATCCAAATTTTGTCAAAGTGAAAGAGAATGTTTATTTTAAAATTTCTCGGACACTGTGCTAGAACTTTCTCAAAACACATTCAGACTTATGGTTACCAGTGGGAAAGGGGGATGGAAGAGGGATGAATTGGGGGTTTGGGGTTAGTAGGTGCAAACTATTACACATAACAGATGAACAACAAAGTCCTACTATAAATCACAAGGAATCATATTCAATACTCTGGGATAAACTATAATGAAAAAGAATGTAAAATAGAATGTCTGTATGTGTATAACTGAGTCACTTAGCTGTATAGCAGAAATTAACACAACACTGTAAATCAACTATACTTCAATAAAAAAATAAAATTAAAAAAAGTCAACCTTTTCACTCCATTTTGAAGATGAGGAACTTGAGTCTCAAAAAGGTTGAAACAACTTGCTCATGGTCAGAGAGCTTATAAGCTACAGAATTTGGTTCCCATCTATAAACACTTATACCCACAGGCTGACTTTCCATTGCACAGTGCTATCTTCCTAAGATGAATCTTCATTTTCTTTTCTCAAAATAACAGCAATCTGTGGAAACTGCTATCTCTTAGTAGCTGAAACCATTTCAAATTACTTGTTAAGGTAAGAATTAAGTAACCATACCAACTATTTCACATATATCCATTCTTTGATTTGCAAAGACTTGTTTTTAATCAATCACATTCCCAAGAATAACTATCACTTTTCCTTTGCATTCATGATTGGAGTATTATTACTTACTTTGGATATAAGAGGATTAACACCAACCGTGAACAGTGAGAAAAGATTCCACACCAAAGCACTTCATGCACATTGAGGAGAAAAATTAACTATCTATTAAAACATAAATGTATATACTTTCCTCTAAACTGTATTGTTTAATTACTTTAGATGAGTTTTTTAATAAGAGTAAGTTTTTTTAGTTTGTTTTTTTTTTTTCTTTTTAATCAAAAGTAAATTCCCTGAACAGGGTTTCACTGGTCTCAGTTCAGTCGCTCAGTCGTGTCCGACTCTTTGCGACCCCATGAATTGCAGCACGCCAGGCCTCCCTGTCCATCACCAACTCCCGGAGTTCACTCAGTCTCACGTCCATTGAGTCAGTGATGCCATCCAGCCATCNTTGAGTGCAGCATTTTCACAGCATCATCTTTCAGGATTTGAAATAGCTCAACTGGAATTCCATCACCTCCACTAGCTTTGTTCTTAGTGATGTTTTCTAAGGTCCACTTGACGTCACATTCCAGGAGGTCTGGCTCTAGGTGAGTGATCACACCATCGTGATTATCTGGTTCGTGAAGATCTTTTTTGTACAATTCTGTGTATTCTTGCCACCTCTTCTTAATATCTTTTGCTTCTGTTAGGTCCATACCATTTCTGTCCTTTATCATTACTATAAGCTAAAGTATTATATTTAATACTTAATGTAACAGATATTCAGCATACAGAGACTATTTCATATTTACTACTAAATAAATCAAATTACTCAAAGTAAGTGTCTGCCTTGGTATATGGCACATCACTGGCACTCAATATAATAAAGAACTACATAAACCAAAAGTTTTAATGCAAGTACTGTGTTCTGAAAGCACTGTTATCAAAGCAGAAAAATTTACCAAGCTCTAAATAAAAAGTAAAGCACTGAAATAAATAATAGAGTTACAAAGATAATGATTCCTTCCCTATAGATTATCAGGGGGAATTAATTATACTGCACTCAATCTGTGGTAAGTGCTAGAATAACAAAATACCACTGTAACACAGAGTTAGAAAAATAACTGAATTTATACAAATACTACTAGTCATGCAGGCAGAAGGAGAAGAGAACGACAGAGGATGAGATGGTTGGATGGTATCACCGACTTGATGGACCTAAGTTTGAGTAAGCTCTGGTAGCTGGTGATGGACAGGGAAGCCTGGCGTGCAACAGTCCATGGGGTCACAAAGAGTCAGACACGACTGAGCGATTGAACCGACTGACTGACTGCTGCTGCTAAGTCACTTCAGTCGTGTCCGACTTTGTGTGACCCCGTAGATGGCAGCCCACCAGGCTCCCCCGTCCCAGGAGTTCTCCAGGCAAGAACACTGGAGTGGGTTGACTGACTGACTAGTCATGCCAAAGAGACTCAAAAGCCAACCTGAATAATCTCCTATTGGTAACACAATAATCTAAGCATCAATAACTGCAACAGGGTGAAACATTATCAAATATCTTCAAAGCCAAGAATTCACAATGATAATTAAAAACAAAGAATGGTGTTGACTTCTGAAGGTGGTAGGTAACTATCACATTAATTTATAAAGTAGTAAAAAAGAAAAACAAAACGAACAAGAAAGAATCAAGAAAATAAAAATCGCCATATTCTTGCCTTACAGATAGCATGCATAAATTTCCTATATGAGCACTGGCAGAGAACACATAATCCAGTCTCCATGGGATTATGAAAGATGTCCTTCGGGGAAGATACTGCTGCTGCTGCTAAGTCACTTCAGTCGTGTCCGACTCTGTGTGACCCCATAGATGGCAGCCCACCAGGCTCCCCCATCCCTGGGATTCTCCAGGCAAGAATACTGGAGTGGGTTGCCATTTCCTTCTCCAGTGCATGGAAGAGAAAAGTGAAAGTGAAGTTGCTCAGTCTGTCCGACTGTTAGCGACCCCATGGACTGCAGCCCACCAGGCTCCTCCGTCCATGGGATTTTCCAGGCAAGAGTACTGGGGTGGGGTGCCATTGCCTTCCCCGGGGGAAGATACTAGGTTTACCTATTAAGGATCAACTGAGTTAGTTTGGGGAGGGGGGGCCAACGAAGTGGGCAACTCAAGCAGTAAGGTAAAAATACAGTATGGGGAGATGTCAAAGTTTTATTTGTTGGAGAAGTGGAATTAATTCAGTGAGAGCTGAAGGCTGGAAGAGGCGACAAAGGTAACTGAAATTTTTTTTTTTTAATCCTTATGGTTTGTGAAGAAATGTGAGTTTATATGATGTGTGAGAAGTCTTTGAAGAATGTTATGAAATATGTACGACCAAATTTTCATTTAAGATAAATCACTCTGGTGGCTGTAAGGAAGAAATATTTAACTGGAACAAGAATTAAGAAACAATGAAGACAGGAAGATTACAGCAAATCTGAGAACTACTTAGGAAATACAAGTAGTAACAGAATGAGGACTGAAAGAACAAATTTACCTGAGTTCCTATGGCACGTCTAGGGTAGTTTTCTTGTAGCGCTTGTATGATCGCTTTCTGTGTGCACTTTGGTTCTCCCATGATGCAGAGCTGCTGTAGGGTAGTGCTCAGTGCCTAATACATGGCAGGTCCATCATAAATGCTATTTAAATGCAGATGTGTG
This sequence comes from Oreotragus oreotragus, assembly GCA_006410675.1. Lineage (NCBI taxonomy): Eukaryota > Metazoa > Chordata > Mammalia > Artiodactyla > Bovidae > Oreotragus > Oreotragus oreotragus. The sequence goes on along the minus strand of SJYX01019124.1, from coordinate 58,891 downwards.
CAAATTCTAACAGGACATTACTTTTGGATAGAAGAGGAAGTCTTGATTTTTTTTTAAAAAAGGCTTTAGCTCTGAAAGTCAAACTGTACTGATAAAACTTAAATGTATTGAGTTTTCCCTACATGAACTCAATGTAATGAGGCTTCACTAACAATTTTTCCTAGTTTTCTACCAGTAAATAAAAATGAACCATGTAAAGTATTGTGGCCATAAACCAGTAATTAAAAATTACTTTTTAATTAAAAAATCTTTCTGTCTACCATTTTGATATTGGAAAAATAATACTTCATTCTCTGATTCCCCAAAATTCTATTAAAGAATTAAATTTTAATAAGGCTACCTTTGGCTTTCCAGGTGGTGCTAGTGGTAAATAACCTGCTTGCCAGTGCAGGAGATGGAAGAGACACAGTTCAATCCCTGGATTTGGGAAGATCATCTGAAGGAGGAAAAGGCAACCCACTCCAGTATTCTTGCCTGGAGAATTCCATGGACAGAGGAGCCTGGCAAGATACAGTCCACAGGGTCACACAGAATTGGGACATTGAGGGCTACCTTACTTTCTTTTATATACTGCCTTTTACTTGTTTAGTTATGCAGCAACCCACTTCTTCACTAGATAAACCAGATAAAGAATCTAGATAAATAAACTAGATAAATCAGAACTCTCTATCTGTAATTACAATCCCATCACAGCGGGAGAAGGGAAAAGACACCAAACACAAAAAGCAAACTAAAGCAACATTTCATTTAAAATGACCAAGTGTATCTTAAGGATGTTAATTTGGGGCAAAAAATCAAATAGGAAATTTTTAGGCAATATACCCTCTCCAGCTTTTTATTCTCATGAATCAATCCTTGGTATTGAATTAATGGCCTTCTTTTGAATAAACTCCACGTGCCATTTGGCAAATGGCAATTTAGTTTGAAAGTTACCCTGCTAAACAGCATTTATAAATGTCATTCTTCGTGAACTATAAACACAGAGCAGGTTAACACCAGTGTTTTGGATACTTCAGGCCTTGTAAAAGCTGGAACATTTGCCTAATTTTAGGCTGTCAATGGCAACCTACCAACTTATTTCACCACTCTGTCTGTTACCATGGTTAAAGATAAACTGACTGTAAGATATTTGGAATATAACTGGCAAACTTATATCCTTGACTAACATTTCTATTTTAAATCTATTCATCAGAGAATGAAAAAGATTAGAGACTTGTTTTCTAGTATGTCATAAAATATTAATATTTTTCTTACCAACTCTCTACAGGTATAAGCTTTAATCACTGAAAAACTTCAAGTCTCTTCAAATAACATTGTTTCCTAGATCTTCTCATAATCTGTGTAAACAACTACTTTAATTTTTAGGCACTGTATCTCTAGCAACTGCTATAGGCAAATGAATATTTCCTTTTAAAGGAATAAACATTTCACCTACCTCCACCCCCACAAAAAAAAAGTCATAAGCAAATAAGAGAACTGCAGTATTTCAAAGAAGTTATGTACTTTGTAGATATTCCTAGTTCTGGCATACCAGAATATTTGCAAAACAAAACCAAAAACCTTCTATCGCCAAATACTCAACTTCTAAAGAGGACAAACATAAAATATTAAGCAATTGCGTATTTATGTATTCATAATATCTTAACACAGGGAAAGATACTTCAAAAACTTTAATAATGATAATAATTTCCTATTAATACTGTCTTTGTGAAGTTAGTACTTTAATACTAAGGAAGACTGAATATGGATCCCCTGGGAGTGTGTAAACATTACCATGTAGCAGATCAGAAGGACTTTGCTAGGAAACAATATAAGGGTTTTTTTTTTTTCCCCATTTTTTTCCATTTGCTTCATTCATGGGAGCTGACTCTACTATTTCAATTAAGTACAGGTAAAACTTGCTCAAAAAGTGAAATTCAATAACTCATAGTATGGTTGACAGCTCTCTAGACTAGGTAAAGACAAACACATAAATAAAAGCAAGATCTTGCTGAGTTCTCTTATCTCTCAGTGTCTCAGTTTCCTTATCAGTGAAATAAAGATACTAAAAAGGTTAATTTCTAAGGTACCTTTTTCCCTCTCTACATTTCTGATTCCTTAGAAACAAGGTTCTAACACAAGGCAACCTCAAAGAGTGACAGCCTCAGGCCAAAAAAAAAAAAAAACAGGAAGAAATAAGAGTTTCTGAGTCACTGAAAAAGCTGTCAGCAGAATCAGCTCACTGGAGTACTTGAATTTTTACCCAAAGAGAAACTTCCTTGAACCTTCCTTCATATTTTGCTTCAGAGACGTCCTCCTTCAGTATCTACAGAGGATTGGTTCCAGTTCCTTACAAAAAGGGCATAATACTTGCATTTAACCTATGTACATCCTCTCATTTACTTTAAATCATCTCTGGATCACTTACAATAACTAATACAATGTAAAATGCTATGTAAGTAGTTGCTGGTGCTTGGGAAAATAAAATTTTTGCTTTTTGGAACTTTCTGAATTTTTTTTGTTCCTGAACATCTTTGACCTGAGTTTGGCTAAACTTGTGGATGCACCACCTGAGGATATGGAGAGCCCTGTGCAATGAATTTACCTACAATTTTACTAACTGATTAAACAAATAAGGATAAGGCCAAAGAAGTGAAAATTCATGAGAAAAGAGCACAGGTAAACTACAATGTATTATAGACCAAATCACAATGAACACAATTAAACCACAATTCAGGAAAATATTTGAAAGTGATCATCTCTATACCATTTGCAGTAAAAGAATTTTTGGAAAAAGTCAGTTTTTTAAAAACAAGTTTGGCTATTTGAAGAAATGTATCAGAAAATGTATCAAACAGTATGGTTCATTCTTCACAGTTGCTATGTAAAATTAGGCTGTATTAATCTTAAGAAATTATCCTATTCCATCCACTTTTTAACGCATCATTTGTTTTGTTCCTTCCTAAAATACCTCTCCTTAATCATGAAAAAAAGTACTTCAAATTATCTCAGATAAAGAATGACATTTTACCAAAAAAAAGAAACTATTTGTTCTAGAAATTAAAGCAAAGAGCAAAGGAGAGAGCAACTAAATGCAACAAATACAGAGCTACTAAAAATACGAAAGAAAACTGCCCCCTTCTTTTGATGATGTCTGTTTTAACAGATATAGAAATGTCCAATTTAAAACTATTAACCAAACCTTTAAGTATCCAAATTTTTATTAATACAACATTCCATTATTCTCAAGAGGGAACAGAAGAGAAAGTACAGAAAGAGTAAAGAAGCCAACATGAAGTTGAAGGCATGGACTGGAATGATGCATCTACAAGCCAAAGAACATCAAGGATTGTGTCTGCAAGGAAGCTACATGAGAGGCAGGGACAGTTTCTCTCCTAGAGCCTCCGACAGAAGGAACCAACCATGCTGATGCTGATTTTAAACTGCTGGCCACGTGAACCATTGGGAAAATACAACTCTGTGGTTTTAAGCCATCCAGTTTGCAGTCAATTATGAAAGTCTTAGAAATCTTATACAACTTCTTATAGTATCTTGATATGGCCACCAAGTTAATCCATTTCATTATCACAATAAATCAAACAATGAAAATATATAATATGGAAGCACTCTGAAAAGCAGATGCTCTTTAAATATGTGGCAGTGCTAAGCACCTTCATTATCATCATCATCATCCAATCATTAAGGTTAAATCAATACCTATGTATATTAATTCTTTTAATTTTTTTAAAAAAAGGTGAAACCCTTTCAAACACTCTCACGATAGAAATTACCTTTAAAAAGCCCTGAATACCCATGTAAAGTGCAGACAGTATACCATGTTCCTATAGGGGTCAGACAGGTGACATAAATGAGAGGTGAGGTAGGTCCAAGGGCACATATATTCACCATGAGGACTGTAGCAAACTCGACAATATATTCCCTAAGTTCAGATTTTTATCTGAAATATTCTGCTCTTTCAATGTTGACTTATTTTTTTAAATTTATCCTACTAAGCCAAAAACATCTGCAAGTCCTGCATGGCCTTATGATTCTCCAGGTTTCTTCCTTCAGTGTAAACAAAGCACTGAGCCCAATGTTTGGCACCCAGTAAATCCACAAGAAGCATTAGGTGTTGTTATAAAAATGGTTTATTTATCACCTCTGACCTTTGAGTACTTCCAGTAGAACGGCAGAGACAGAAGCCAAACTGTAGCAACTCGAGGACCAATGGCTAAAGAGGCAATAAAGACAATGTACTGCAAGGAGATCAAACCAGTAAACCCTAAAGGAAATCAGTTCTGAATATTCATTGGAAGGGCTGACGCTGAAGCTGAAACTCCAATACTTTGGCCACCTGATGCGAAGAACTGACTCACTGGAAAAGACCCTGATGCTGGTAAAGACTGAAGGCAGGAGGAGGAGAAGGGGACGACAGAAGATGAGATGATTGGGTGGCATCACCAACTCAATGGATGTGAGTTTGAGCAAGCTTTGGGAGTTGGTGATGGACGGGAAGCCTGGCGTGTTACAGTCCATGGGGTCGCAAAGAGTTGGACACAACTGAGCGACTGAACTGAACTGAAAGACAATGGCATAGTCCTTTCTAACTGGAAGCCAAGGAACAGTAAGAGGGATGAGCAAGGACAGAAGCTGGAAGGGGAGTCGGGGAACACAACACATTCTTTATTAAGGTTTCAGTTCAGTTCAGTTCAGTCTCTCAGTCGTGTCCAACTCTTTGCGACCTCATGAACCGCAGCACGCCAGGCCTCCCTGTCCATCAACAACTCCTGGAGTCCACCCAAACCCATGTCCATAGAGTTGGTGATGCCACCCAACCATCTCATCCTCTGTTGTCCCCTTCTCCTCCTGCCCTCAATCTTTCCCAGCATCAGAGTCTTTTTGAATGAGTCAGCTCTTCCATCAGGTGGCCAAAATACTGGAGTTTCAGCTTCAACGTCAGTCTTTCCAATGGACTCCCAGGACTGATCTCCTTTAGGATGGACTGGTTGGATCTCCTTGCAGTCTTCCAAGGGACTCTCAAGAGTCTTCTCCAACACCACAGTTCAAAACAATCAGTTCTTCAGTGCTCAGCTTTCTATTAAGGTTTATATACAGATTAAATGAAGCTTTTTTAAAAAGTTTTTAAAAAAAGTTCACATTCAACAGATGAATTTTATAAAAGTTCTTCAGTGTGTTTTTCAAAGCAACCGTAGTACAGGAGAAAAGAATGGCCTGAAAGTCAGCAGACTTGAGTTTTGGTTTTATCATTAATTCATGACTACGATCAAGTTATTAGATCTACAGGCATCAGGTTTCTTATCAGTAAAGCAAAAAGTTTAACAGGAACTAGATGATCTCTAAAGTCAAACTATTTTGACGACTGCATAGTTTCTTTCTTCCTTGTAAATAAAATTCAAACTCAAATTATTTACCTTAGAAACACCAAAACTGGAGAGACTGTGAGAATGGAAAATTTCAAGAACTTCATGACCAAAATAGGGGAGAAAAGTTCTAGGTGAAAAGGTAAATATTTCAGTAACTAAACTAACCAATCTATTTCTGCTAGGAAAATCTTTATTTTTGGCAAGAAAGCGACTATGAAAAGGAAATGGTGGAAAAAATGATCAGTGACTGAAGCAAAGAAAGTTGAGGTTTATAAATTACACTTAATCATGTCTCTGTTGTAGGAGTATTAAATATCAACTAAATACCTACTGTTCTAATACTGGGTATCAGAAGACTGATATTTCAGGTTTCTTATTTACAAATAAGAATCTTTTTAGCCTCATGAGAATTTTTAGAATCCATGAAATAAAGCACTCTGAAATAAGTTAGGGGGACTTCCTCTGATCAGTGCATAGAATATGAAGCAATAATAACAGAAATAACTTTCATTGAAGGCTTGCCTGTGAAGAGCACTTTGCTAACACTTCACATATGTCATCAATTAATCCTCAAGTAAATATAAAGGACATGACTGAAGCAACTTAGCATGCAAGCTTGCAAATATAAAGGGCAATGTTTATATATATCATGAAAGTGAAATTCAGAGACGAAACTTATCCAGAATCATACATGCTTTCAAGAACAAGGATTCAAAATCTTTTGCCAACCCCCAAACCTGTGTTTTGGTTACCATGAAGACATACTGCCTCATACACTGGTCAAAAGGGTCAGGCTGTGACTAAAAGGGAGCCTGAAGGTTTTGTAATGCTAGTAACATTCTCTTTCTTGATCTGAGTCCTATTTTGTAAACAGCAAACAAACAGTCTTGAACACAAGCAGTTGTCAGTTTGTAAATATATATATAAATATATAATATATATAATAAATTATAATCTGTGTGGTTCTGAGTATGTATCATATCTCAATAAAATTTACATAGTCTCTATACATTAGTTGGGACTCTTTTACAAGTAACAGTCCCATTTGAACTAGCTACAACAAAAAGGAGAAAAATCAGCTAAACAATTCAAGAGTCAGAGCTGAAGCTAACCTCAGGGTGGAGTAAACTGAACACTGCATAGCATAGTTTCTTCTTTGTAAATAAAATTCAAACTCAAATCATTTTTAAGATTGATACTGCATATTATTGAACAATTCATAAACCAGTAATAAAAACCTTTTTAAAAACTGTATTCAAAGTTGATTTACTGCTTCACAAGACTTTCAGGCACACAGAAGAAGCATTAATCTTCTCAGATTAAAAGAAACTGAGGCTCACAAAGATTAGGTAACATACTCAATATTACAATCTAACCAATATCACAAAATCAAATACAAATGCTCTTTTGATCACATCATACTATAAGGCACAGTAGTTTAAAATTACATTAAAGATTTAATGATTCCTGTAAGAATATGGTTCAAGAAAAAAAAAAGAGAGAGAGAGAAAATGTGATAAATCCATTGGTCTGAGGCTCAGGACTTCTATTTTGGTAGATGTTAATCTTGTATCTACTGCTGTAACCATTCAAAGGAAAAAAAAAAAGGACTATACAGGAAACCATATACCATCAGAAAGCATTTCTTGGTAATTATTTAGCATGCCTTCAGCTGCAAGGAAATTAAACTTCAAGTAGCTGGAAAAAATGAGGGGACAGTATCTCATACAATAAAAAGTTTCAAAGTAGGATAATTCCAGAGTTAGTTAATTCCATGGCTCCAAAAATCCTGAAAATTTCAGGTTCTTTCCATCTTTCAACTCTGCCTGTTGTTCCCCTCTGGGGAGTAAGTTTGCTACAACAGCTTCAGGCTGGTGGCTCAGAGGTTAAACAGTCTGCCTCCAATGTGGGAGACCCAGGTTCAATCCCTGGGTCGGGAAGATCCCCTGGAGAAGGAAATGGCAATCCACTAGTGGCTCAGAGGTTAAACAGTCTGCCTCCAATGTGGGAGACCCAGGTTCTATCCCTGGGTCGGGAAGATCCCCTGGAGAAGGAAATGGCAATCCACTCCAGTATTCTTGCCTGGAGAATTCCATGGATGGAGGAGCCTGGCAGGTTACAGTCCACGGGGTCGCAAAGAGTAGGACACGACTGAGCGACTTCACCATCACCTTCAACAGCTTCAGGCAGCAGAGATTCACCCAAAACGTACAGAGACAGGAAGCAGACCCTGTATCTCATTTCATTCATTTATGTTAAATTATATATTTATATATATCACCTAGAAAATGCCTCGTACATAATAAATGTTATATAGCTTTTGCTATTATTATTGTTGAGTCTCCTTCTAAGAGATGGAAGATTTTCCTCAGAAGTTTTCATATCTCATCAGCCAGAAACGGAATATGTGCCTCTTTCTAAGCCAATCACTAGCAATGGAAATAGACTTCCAGACTGGCTTAGACTGATCAGGATTCATGCCCTCTGAGACTAGATACATGCTCCCAGGCCACACGGCTCTATAATAATTCCCTAACAAAATAGGCAATGGCACCCCACCCCAGTACTCTTGCCTGGAAAATCCAATGGACGGAGGAGCCTGGTGGGCTGCAGTCCATGGGGTCGCTAACAGTCGGACAGACTGAGAGACTTCACTTTCACTTTTCTCTTTCATGCACTGGAGAAGGAAATGGCAACCCACTCCAGTATTCTTGCCTGGAGAATCCCAGGGATGGGGGAGCCTGGTGGGCTGCCGTCTATGGGGTCACACAGAGTCGGACACGACTGAAGTGACTTAGCAGTAGCAGTAGCAACAAAATAGAGGTTCTTCCAACAGCGAAAAAGGTTGGGAATAGTTTTGGTAGGAAACCCACTGTATTCCAGTCCTCCACACATCTTCCTCAAGGAGCTAAAAGGAGTGTGGAGGCACCTCTGGGCATATTTCTATAGCAAGGAAAGTTTTTTGCATGTACATGGCAGGAAGAAACAAGTCAGCTCAAGGAAAGTAGGAAAGAAAGAGACAGATAAGACACCTCTAATGAAGCTCTGGTCTTAGAATTCAGTCAACCCTGAGATGCATTTCACCACTTTTCATAGTTTAGCTTGAAACACAAAAAATGTCCCTTGTTTTGCTAAAGATAGGCTGAGTTGGATTTGTCTTACTGCAAATAATAGCACAGGTTTTTGTAAATGAAAGCTGAGACTTAATACTTCTCAACCATCTGTGTGACCCTGGGCCAGTTAGCGCTCTGAAATGCCTTACATATGTCCTTAGTACTCACATACACACACACACACATAAGTATACACAACTGAACTTTACTAAAATGGTAGAGAATTTATTGTTCCCAACTACCAACAGATGACAGTAGTTATCAATCAAGTTCATGATACTAAGGCCAGTTTCTCATTTAAACTACTAAATAAATTCCACTATTGGCTCATATTTAAAAGCTATTAAACATAACTCAGCCAAATTTTCTTGCTGGCTACTGAGTCCATAAAAGCAGTGACCAAAATATATATAGCTCTTCCTTGTTCTATAAAGTAAGTTCCCTGTTTTACTATTTCTATATAGTGTCACTAGTGCCTCCTTAAAATTTGGCGTTTTATCTGGGCCACTCTGCTTTTACTTATTCATTTCCCGAAAACACACCTTCATTCTCTCATAATATGATCTACATATTTACAATAGAACTCTACAGGTCATATTTTTTTAAAAGAAATACTTAGTGTGTCAATTATCTTTGAACTCCTATAACTTAAGCCCCTATTTAGGATGCCTTCTGAAAGATAAATAATCCCGTCTTCTCAGGAACAAGAAAGGAGAAGTGTGAAAGAAAAGCACTGTATTATTAAAAAAAAAGTTCAAAAGCCCAATATTAATCAAAAACTATTCTGATTTCTTCTATTACCATTCTTGAGGGTTAAATGAATCTTCCAAATTAACATTGAAAATCACTTTGCTTCAACAGCAAGTTTCAAATTCATGACTATAGATGGATATGATGGTACAAAATGAAGTTTAGAATTAGATACTAGTGAACTTTTAAAATCTCAAAATAAACCACGCAATTTATTAAAAGTTTTTTTAACAAGATATTTACCTAGGTCGTCAACACACATTTTAATACTTAAAACCAATTTATTTGTACTTATTTTCCTCCTGGAAATTTCCCATCTGATATTAGAATTCATGTTCACAGCAGTCCATAAATCAAGTAATGGTCTTTGGAGGTAGCTCGTTTTCATTACTCAAAACAAAATTATGAAAATGTCACCATTTTCCAGTTAAAAAGATGACTCTAAAGTGAGTTACAAGCAAAGAAATATTCAAGAAAATGAAGTTGAAATTTCCTGGTTTTTTATTTACAGTGATACCTCCTAGTATATAACATGAGTAACTACTGAATGACAGACACAAAATCAAAGAATGCTAAAATATTAAAACATTTAAAATCACCTAACCCAGGACTTCTTCATTTGGGGCTTGATTCAGATGTAAAATTTTGTTTGTTCCTTACATATACTTTTCTGGAAATAAGAACCTGCAAACTTGAAATTTCATCATAATTTCAAAAAGATACATGACTGAAAAGAGGTTGTGAATCATTATCTAATTAATTCAGAGAAATGAGATTCAAAAAATCAAATCATCTGCCTATAGTCAAATAATCAGGAATATCAAGCTTCAGTACTCAAGCCTTCTTTTTTCACTGAAACATGAACACCTCTGAAAGGACTTCTTTTTACTCGGATATATTTAAGAGGAAAACAAATCTGTATGATCTAAGAGCAGTGAAAGGAACTCTCAGGCTGATGATAAAAGAAAATACCAAGATGGCAGGTGACAGGCATGACTTGAGAACAATCCACTGAAGAATGCAGCAGGTGGACAGAGGATTCTAAGAAGGTCATTCCCAAGAAGGAAAAAAAGAAATTGGTAGAATACCCGAATGTGATTGACTATAACAAAAGTTTTTTCAGTTCTGTCAGAGACTTTCAAGATCTAGAAAAACCAAGCAAAAAATATAAACTGTTGCACTGAAAGGAAATATTATCACAGTATATTACATTGTAGATGATTTCTTATTGATTTTTGACTGTATAATTAGGATTTCATTTTTTTATGATTTCTCCCCACTAACCCGCTTCCATCCTCCCAATGACTAAAAATTCTGGTTAAATAAGTATTCAGGGCATAGGAATTTAAAACAACTGCCTCTGGGAACAGAATTCAGAGGCTGGATAAGGATAGGAAAGAGTACTTACAGGTGCTATTTTTTTTTTTAATAAGCCTTGAAAGATTGAATAATGTTTCAAAGTATTCCTATGTATTCTTCAAGAAAATTAAATTTAAAAGCAAAATAAAACAATCAACCAAATCAAATCTGGTTAATGGTTCTGGTGATTACGATGTGGTTATGTTTGCTAGATATAATTTGTCGTATCTATTAGGGTTGCTCTGGAGAATTTTTTGGTTGCACATATCCAAAGCTTTTGGAGACAGAAATGACAATCCACTTTCCCGTGTTCTTGCCTGGAGAGTTCCACTGAACAGAGGAGGCTGGTGGGCTGTGGTCCATGGGGTTGCAAAGAGTCAGACACAACTGAGCAACTAACACACATCCAAAGCTGTTAGACCCTCAGATAAGAAGGGTATTACTGTGCTTACTGAATGTGAATATAATATTTCAAACTCTCTGATCTTAAAAGAGGTCAGTTAAGCTAATACCATCTATAAATGATCTTTAGTGAAGTTCGAAATGTTTGCACAGAAAAAGTCAGATTTGATAAGCATTTCTCTCATAAGTAGAAATTAACAGAAAAGCTTTCAAAGATCTATCTGCAAAAACAATTAGTTTTCTTTAATTCAGCTTTCTTTAAGTTTACTGGAAATTTAAAAGTAACTTTAACACTAATATAGAAACATAAAAGACTGAATAGTATGATCAACACCAATACTTCTAACTCACTGCTGCTGCTGCTAAGTCGCTTCAGTCGTGTCCGACTCTGTGCGACCCCAGAGATGGCAGCCCATCAGGCTCTCCGACCCTGGGATTCTCCAGGCCAAGAACACTGGAGTGGGGTGCCATTGCCTTCTCCAATGTATGAAAATGAAAAGTGAAAGTGAAGTCACTCAGTCGTGCCCGACTCTTAGCGACCCCATGGACTGCAGCCCACCAGGCTCCTCTGTCCATGGGATTTTCCAGGCAAGAGTACTGGAGTGGGGTGCCACTGCCTTCTCCGTCCAACTCACTACTTCATGAGAAAAATGTGATACTGAATTATCTGTGCTATGTTCTACCCAGAAAGAAATAACATATTCAAAGACAGACTGTATTCTTAGGTTTGTCTAATCTTTAAAGTGTGCTAATTACCATTTATTTACTACTAAATTTTAAAATTGCCTGATTTTCCCATACAAAGGAAAAGCTTTAAATACCTAATTATCCTTTGTTAATAGGGACCTAATGAATAAGGCATAAAAATGTTTTAAATGTGAAAACAAATATAATTCACTACAGAAGTTAAAAATCTAAGATACCACACATAACAACAATACATTTTAAAGAGTATAAACAATACTCTTCAGGAGTAAACAGGAGTATCTTAAAAAAAAAAAGGCACTGGAACTTATACTTTATAAAGGAAACATTAAATTGGTAAAGCTTATTTTGAAACATATAGGATGACAGAGCTAGTTAAGTAGTTATGACAACTATTCCTAAAATGTCAAAATAAACATTTTAAAATTTTACTGAAAAGATTCAGCTGTTGAATTGTAGCTTACAAGAAAGAGATTAAAACTATAGTTACCCTTGTAAAATAGTTATAAAATTATAACAGCTCTGTTAACCTACCTCTTCTCGAAATTAATGCAAGAAAAAATGTAATGCTTTCATAAAATGTGAACTGGAATCCTGGAAATGTGGTTTATGACTGAAAATAATCTAGATACTCTGACAATGTGGAGTAAAAATTAGAGAAAAATATTTTTAAGCATCATCTTTCTTATTTTAGGTAATATCTGACACAAATTCATCAAATTTTCAAAATATGCATTTTAAAATAAAAATATTTAAAAAGTAAAAGCTCTGGTTGTCAACTTACCTTCTTTTGATACCACACAATAGCATCTGTGACTTTGGACGCCATTTATTCCACTGAAATCACACATTCGTCATTTTAGGCTGTGCAAGAGAGAGAAAAACAAAGGACTTCTTGATTTCCACCTTCTAAAAGGAGACTGAACAACATGCACACATAGCACTCTGGTTACTTGCAGAGCAAGGGGTGTATGACTATACTTAAATTACACCCTTCCTCATTACTATTTTAGCAACAGGTTCTCTTAGGTAAACAAAAAATCAGTTGCCATAATAAAAGAAGGATCTTTCTACATGAATAGAACATTTAAAATTTCTTATAAAATAGCTGATTTTTTAAATAAGTCATTTAAATAAACTTCAGAATTTTCAGGGTATACAAGAAATTTTTCATTTATAAATTCACATATGATAGGAAACAATCCATTCACTCAGTAATAGCTCAGTTGTGTTTTAGCTTCTATCTAGGAACTAGCATCAATTACTCCTGCTAATGGATGGCTTGATAGAGATGCCAAAATTTATCATCACATTTAATTTTCCCTGATACTTGGTAACACAAAGTTGAACTGAGATCAAATAGCTGGAGAAACCTAATTAATGTATGTTAAATACTAAGCGAATATTAGAGTTAATTACACAGGAATAACTAATATTAAGGACTTTTCAGGTATCAGTTTGCTAATATTTAAAAATTCATCACAGACAATTTTATAAGCATCTTCTGGATACTAAACTTAATGGTTCCTTACCTCTAGAGAAAATTAATTCCAGACTGATTCCAGTAACCTCTGAAATAGTTTTCTAGTTTTTAATACCATACTGGCACAGGAGGGTACCTCTGGCAGGTATTAAGGACGAGCCTAAACAGGTTCAAATGCAGATACTGGCCCAGAATTCATTTTACAAATTGGGATCATCCAAGGACAAACAGGATCTCAAGGAAATTCTGAGAGTCAGAGCACCCTCCTCAGCCAATCCTGGCACATGCAGATCTGCAAGGGCCAAGTTCACCCAGAGGAAACAAAATACCAGAGGTTTTTATAATCCATTTTTAGGAGCGTATAATGATTTATATATAATGACAATAATTACCAGCAAGTTCAAATAGTCAGATCAACTTCTAAAATTTAAGACAGAATTTACTTACTGCCTGTATTTTAACTTTTACTGAAATATAGTTGATTTACGATGTTGTGACCGCCTATATTTATGACAGTGTTAGAGACCAGATTACTTATTACCTTTCCTAAGATACTGATTATATCTTTAATTGATCAAATTCAAGTAAACCTTGTTGTGAAAACCTCATTAATTCCCACATATCATGAAAAGAGGAGCACAGAGCCAGAAGACAAGGATTCAAATGGCTCCACAAGCTAATATGTAATACTGAAGAGGTCATTCACCTCTATGACCCAGTTTCTTATACTTATAAAATAGGAACAACTGTACCTATCTATCCTCTATAAGATTCTTGTGACTAATAATACAATAACATAAAATGCTTTCCAATGTCTAATACATAGAGATGCTCAATTATAATTATATTATTAATTTTATATTTTAAAGTTTCCCAATTCAGTAACTAGGGAGTATTAATAGTTCATTTTTTTTAAACATGGCAATCAGTTTAAAGAAGGAGAACAAAGTTCAATCACTTTTTCTTTACATTTAAAATAAAATTCTTGCCTGGGAAATCCCATGGACAGAGGAGCCTGGCAGACTATAAGTCCACAGGGTTCCAAAACAGTCAGACACAACTGAGCAACTAAACACCACCACCACCTAATTACCTTAAGAGTGCAATGTCAATTCTCAACTGTATACACACCAATTATTTAGAGACTTCAAAGTTCACATCCTCTGAACTTCCTCAGTCAAACGTGACTACCTTCATTTCTCTTACCAAGGTTTTGGGAGGAAGCTTGTCCTTACTAACTTAAAATCTCCCCTTTGTTTTCTCCTGGAGGCCTCTGAGAATATTTCATTAACTGTAACCAGATTTTGTTCTAGAGGTTTTCCCTTGATTCTGTCAGTAGACTGTTCATTAAAACATTACACAGTCATTGTAACTGTTAAGACATGTGTATGTTTTCCAAACTGGTTTAACTCTCCTTTTCCCCGGCTTCTGTCCCCACCTTACCAAATGCAAATTACAAAAAATTCTACAAAAAGTATGACAATATCAATTTTTCACTTTACTGTCCTTTAATCTCACCCAATCTTTACTGATGAAAATTCCACATTATTTACCAAAGTAAAAATCCTTTTTCCTAATGTCCCACCGGTGTAAATGACATGCATTTCATATACAAAATGTGAAAGAATTTTTTAATTCAATTTACTGAATATGAGATATTTAATACATTTGAAGAATATTTAAATTGTCACATTATTTATAGTTTTTTTTTTTTTTTTTTTTTTAAGAAAAATGCTTCAATGCGAGTTAGGAAAACAGTACCTGGTTCAAATAAAATTATGTGAAAAGCATTTTTTAATATGCTTTGGTTTATACCATGCTATCCTTGGAAATAAATTTCAAAAATCAACTATAACATTACCCTAGGTAAATAAAATGTTCTAAATATTTTAGTTATATTCATATGGACCTACAGAAATAAACTTTCAATTTTGTTTAAAAAAAAAAAAAAAAAAACTAAACACAACCCTTCTTCATGTAAAGGTAAGTTTTGGTCCGCAAACTCATTTAACAGTTTTTCCACTGTGTCAACAACCTTTCAGTAACACTGAGTGGCTCATATCTATTTTTAAAACAGGTTTTACAGCATGCTAAGATGCATTCCTGAATCAGACATCTGACAAAGCATAAAGACACATTTAAGTCAACAAACGATTTCATTAATAATGAAGATTGTTTATAAAGCTTTTTCAACTACTTTAATTCTGACTGTCCAGGCAGAGATCTCTTTTATCATGACAGTTCATGCTGCTGCTGTTGCTGCTAAGTCACTTCAGTCTTGTCCGACTCTGTGTGACCCCATAGAGGGCAGCCCATCAGGCTCCACCGTCTCTGGGATTCTCCAGGCAAGAATACTGGAATGGGTTGCCATTTCCTTCTCCAATGCATGAAAGAGAAAAGTGAAAGTGAAGTCGCTCAGTCTGTCCGACTGTTAGCGACCCCATGGACTGCAGCCCACCAGGCTCCTCCATCCATGGGATTTTCCAGGCAAGAGTACTGGGGTGGGGTGCCACTGCCTTCCCCGATAGTTCATGCTAAATAACTTTATATGCTAAATTATGACACTAAGTTTAATTTACAGAAAAAAAGTGGAATATTATACTTAATATTGAGTACCTTAAACACAGGATTCTAAGAGGATTTTAATTTCTGATCAAATGACCTGATAGAAGGTAACCATAGGCATAACATTCAAATATTGCCACAGGCGGTTACCCTGAGCTAATTCTCTCCTTGAAGCTGCTTTAGCCACCATACCTTGTAAAAGCATCTTTACTATGTCAAAGTTATGACTAACCTAGACAGCTTATTAAAAATAAGAGACATTACTTTGCCAACAAAGGTCCGTCTAGTCAAAGCTATGGTTTTTCTAGTAGTCATGTATGGATGTGAGAGTTGGACTTTCAAGAAAGCTGAGCACTGAAGAATTGATGCTTTTGAACTGTGGTGTTGGAGAAGACTCGTGAGAGTCCCTTGGACTGCAAGGAGATCCAACCAGTCCATCCTAAAGGAAATCAGTCCTGAATATTCATTGGAAGGACTGATGCTGAAGCTGAAATTCCAATACTTTGGCCCCCTGATGCGAAGAACTGACTCATTTGAAAAGACCCTGATGCTGGGAAAGACCGAAGGCGGGAGGAGAAGGGGACAACTGAGGATGAGATGGTTGGATGGCATCACCGACTCAATGGACATGAGTTTGAGTAAACTCCAGGATTTGGTGATGGACAGGGAGGACTGGCGTGCTGCAGCCCAAGGGGTCACAGAGTCAGACACAACTATGTGACTCAACTGAACTGATGTCAAAGTCTACACAAATGCATTAATAATGTAATCCTTTAGTAACACACTACAAAATATTATCTAAATCAATGATACATATTTAGGTCCTCATTGTTATGCTATTCAACAACCTAGCATCACTCCCCACTGCACCTAGAACTGTATTTAGACCCTCTAAAATCTCACACTACCCTACTTACCCAACATTATTGCTCACCATCTTCTCACACGTTTCAATCATACCATACTTCCTCTACTTGTCTACCTCTCTGCCAAAATTAACACTTCTCTTTCCAAACAAGGATTTCAAGAAGGTCTTCTAAATTCCTCTTTCTCTACAACTTTCTCCCTAATTCCTCCATTTTAAACAGTTCTCATCCTGTTCTGTATTCCCATCACACTTAATATGTTCTGTTTTGTATAGACTTTTGTATACTTGTCTGTACACGCCCCTACCACTATCCGCAGTTTTGTTTCTTAGCCACTGGACCACCAGTCCCCCATAAATTCTTTAAAAGCAATCCAATGTGCTTATTACTTCTGAACTCTCCCATACCTTTTTATATATAATAAACACAAATGTTTACAAACCAGATTAAACAGATGCCAACCAAAGTACCATCACAGATGAATGAATTTAAGGGCCTGCTGACTTAAAAAAAAAAAAAAAGGAAACAACATAAGAGTTGTCAATTAAGTTTTATTTGGGTAAAATGAGAACTACAACCTGAAAGACAGCCTTTCAGGCAGCTCTGAAGAGGGAGGGGGCAAGGTTGGTATGTATGTGATTTTAGTGAAGGGGGATATGAGTAGTTAGTCACACATTTTGGCAGAAGGCTGCTGCTGGTCACAAGAAGGCTGTTGCTAGTCACAAGGAGCAGATGTCTCCATTAATGATTTTTTTCCAGATGTGAGAATATACAAGAAATTGGGCTCATAAAATCTTCTCCAAGTATCTAACTATCTGAAGGCCTGTACTGCCAGTTTTTTCAAGAGCACAGAGTGCCTCATTCCAGATCCCCGCCCTGAATACTTCTCAGAGTGTGTTGAAGGTCAGTGGCTAACAACTTCACTCTTGTAGTGTCAGATGGAGAGGGACAATTTTTAGTAGACAGGCCAAAATTAAAAACTCTGTCAAACTCTTGTACTACTTCAACATGAATATAAACAGAAAAACACTTTTCCTAATAGTAAAAGGTATAAAACTATAGTAAAGTATAATTAATATAGTTGGTTTATTAGCTGACATATCAACCAACAAATATACAATGATTTGCAAACCGATGAAATACAATGCTATAGTTAAATATAACTCAGCTGTATCCTCCAAGGCTAAAATAAGTAATTTTTAGACTTCAGAAAATAGGAGCAAGGCAGTTTTATCTTTAAAAAAATAACAAACACTAATGGCACAAACCAAATTTTTCCATACTGAACTTAGGAAAAAGTGAAATTCTGCTAGAAGGAATGTGGTATGAACAGAAGGAAAACTTCCATTACTTTCAGAGTGGCTATGTTCTAATCATGTGACCTACAGATTGCTCCAGTTTCTTGAATGCTTACAAAATAATTCATCTGGAACAGACTTTATTTCATGGAAATGTTGTGAAGAAAAAACATCACAAACTATATGTTTAAAATTGTTTTCAATCTTAGGATAGAAAAAACAAATGCAAAAAAGAGGTCTAAAAGGTACACACTTTCTATTATACTAGTTCATAAAAGGAGTATTTGAAAGTTTTATTTTGCTTCATGGAAACACCACATAGTCCACGTTTTGGGAGCTAGTGGATAACACCTAAGTTAAAAAAAATTACAGTCTTTTCCAGCAAATCTGCAAGGCCCAGCAGTGGCCACCGGATGGGAAAAAGTCAATCCTCATCCCAGTTCCCAAGAAGGGCAGTATTAAAGAATGCTCACACCATCAGATAGTTGCACTCATCTCCCATGCTAGTAAGGTCATGCTTAAAATCTTGCATGCTAGGCTTCAGCATTACAAGGACCAAGAACTTCCAAACGACCAAGCTGGGTTTAGAAAAGGCAGAGGAACCAGAGATCAAATCAAATTGCCAACATTCACTGAATCATAGAAAAAGCAAGGGAATTTCAGAAAACCATCTACCTCTGTTTCATCAATTACACTAAAGCCTTTGACTGTGTTAATCATAACAAACTGTAGAAATCTCTTAAAGAGATGGGAATGCCAGACCACCTTACCTGACTCTGAGAAACCTGTATGTGGGTCAAGGAGCAACAACTAGAACCCTGTATGGAACAACTAACTGGTTCAGGATTGAGAAAAGAATACAACAGGGTTGTCTGCCTGTCACCCTGTTTATTTAACTTACATGCTGAGTATATCTTGAGAAAGGTCAGTTTGGATGTGTTACAAGCTGGAATCAAGATAGGTGGGAGAAACAACCACCACGTCAGATATGCGGGTGATACCATTCTAGGCAAAAAGCAAAGAGGAACTAAAGAACCTCTTGGTGAGGGTGAAGGAGGAGAGTGGAAAAGCTGGCTTAAAACTCAACATTCAACAAGCTAAGATCATAGCATCCAGCCCCATTACATCATGGCAAACAGAAAACGAAAAGGCAGAAGCAGTGACAGATTTTCTCTTCTTAGGCTCCAAAATCACTGCAGATGGTGACTGCAGCCATGAAATCAGAAGACAACTGCTTCTTGGCAGGAAAGCTATGACAAACCGAGACAGTGTGTTGAAAAGCAAAGACATCACTTTGCTGACAAAAGTCCATATAGTCAAGGCTATGATCTTTCCAGTGGCCACATACAGTTGTGAGACCTGGACCATAAAGAAGGAAGGCAGAGCGCCAAAGAATTGATGCCTTTGAACTGTGGTGCTGGAGAGACTCCTGAGAGTTCCTTGGATAGCAAGGAGATTAAATCAGTCAGTCTTAAAGGAAATCAACCCTGAATACTCACTGGAAGGACTGATGCTAAAGCTGAAGCGCCAATATTTTGGTCACCTGATGTGAACAGCCAACTCATTAGAAAAGTCCTTGATGCTGGGAAAGATTGAAGGCAGAAGGAGAAGGGGATGTCCAAGGATGAGATGGCTGGATGGCATCACTGATGCAATGAACACGAACTTGGGGCAAACTTTGGGAGATGGTGAGTGACAGGGAGGCCTGGTATGCTGCAGTTCTTGGGGTCGCAAAAAGTCAGACAAAACTGGGCAACCAAACAACAACTCTCTAAATCTGTATTTACAAAAACATGTTGCACTACTGTGAAATCTAAGAGAATCCCTAGAGGTATAATCTTGATACCCAGAATACCCTCTGTAGAACTTTCTGATGTGTACAACCAACCCACCCTATATGTCCTTTAAAGTAGCTTCTTAACTTTAGCACATACCTATGAAATCTCTACTGATAGCATTCCTTTGGGCTTTCTTTTCTTTTAAATACTTAGGAGGTCCTTTGAATACTCATTTGACAGTGTACTGGGTAAGTGATTTTCATTTTTAACTGCTGTGCCATTTGGAGAAGTCAACAATGAAATACGATCTAAATAGTTTAACTTCCTCATTTACTCAAAAGAAATTTTTTTACATCAACTGTTCAGACTCCATTCAAATATGAATATGCTATAGAGGTGTCTACTAAAATATTAACTAAGTTAGTGTTCCAGGTACTCCATTATCAAAATGATAAAGTAGGAAATGATAATCCAACATTTTAAGGATTTAATAGAACTTAAAAAAGTATTTAGAGATCAAAAATTACTCACTAAAAAATACCATGAATAAAATCTGAAAAACACTACTTGAGAGATGTTTCAGCCAGTATCTGACTGACTAAACACTAATATTGCACTGTTGCAGGGACTAAGGACATAAGAGTAAACAAAAACCAAGGTCCCTGCCATGAAACAAATTACAACGCAAAGAGAGAAGATAGATTAATGGCAGGACAAGATAAATTAACATCAAGATAATTTTGTGTTGAGGTGGTAATATGAAGGAAATAAACTGGGAGATATAGTTGGGATGGAGCGCAGCACTTTTGGAAAAGATGGCCAAAGTCCCCTCTGAGATGATATGTTAATTGAGATCTGAAGGATGAGGACAGCCAGGCTAGGAACCAAGGGAACACGTCTTGAGCAGAGGGCACAGCAGGAAGCACAAAGACCCTGGGGTAGGAATGGGCTTAGAGTTTTTCAGAAGCAGAAAGGAGGCCTGTGTGACACAAGCATAATGGACACAGACGACAGCAGCTCTGTGAAACGTGAGAGGGAGATAGGAGCCTTTTCACAGGGTCTCAGACACCACAGCAAATAACCTTATTATAAAGACAGGAAGCCACTGAAGTGATTTCTGCAAAGCAGTGATAATCTGACTTGCAAAGACCACTCTGAGAGCTGTGAAGAGAAAGGACTGGACTGAAGAACTCAGAGTGCAAACAGCAAGGCTAGTTAAGAAAGTCAATCTCACACAGAAGCTGACAGTACGCTGGGGTCAGATGGAAGGCGCAGAGATGGCAATGGGTGTGCAGTTTTTAATTTTATTAATGGGTAAAATCAACAAAATCTCGGAATGGACTAGTTTGGGGCAGAATGGAGGGAAGGATAGGGAGAGAAATCTAAATTTTTGGTTTGAACCATTTTTATGAGATGGACTTCCATTAAAAAAAAAAGGTTTATGAGAATAATACAAAAAATTTGATTCAGGCTTGTTAAGATGACATTACCTACTAGAGAGAAAAATAAAGATGTCCAACAAGGAGTTAGATCCTTGAGTCTGAGCTCAAGATAAAGATTAGGGATAGAAACATGGGTATAAAAGTCACGAATAAACAGCCAACATTTAAAATCGGGGTCTTCCCTGGTGGCTCAGTGGTAAAGAATCCACCTGCCAATACAAGAGACATGGGTCCAATCCCTGGTCCAGGAAGATCCCACATGCCGCAGGGCAACTAAGCCCGTGCTCCACAAACTACTGAGAAGAGACACCCTAGAGCCTGGGCTCCACAGAGAGAGAAGCTACTGCAACGAGAAGCCCCCGCACCACAGCTGGAAAGCAGCCCTTGCTCACCCCAATGAGAGGAAGGCCCATGCAGCAACAAAGACCCAGTGCAACCAAAAATAAAGTGGCATAAAAAAGAACATAAAAAATAAAAAGTTGCACCTGACAAGAAAACCAAAAAGAAGCTTTAGCAATACTGGGGAAAAACAAGCAAACTCAGAGGTACGCTATACAGGTTTAGGTCAAAACTAATCAAAATTTAACACCTGTGCCTTTCAGAGATGATGTCAATAAAATCATGTGACTGCCATATCAATTAAGAAGATTATAATTAGAGAAGGAAAGGGCTGAACCCTTTCTTGAACTTGAGGTTCAACCTCAAGTCTACTACTATTCAGAGAAGCAAAAAAAGAGGGGCCAAGAGAGGAGGGTCTTTTACAGAAGAGTAGGCTGCTAAGAGATCAATGGGTTAAACAAAACAGAAAGTCTGAAAAGAAGGTGCAGTCGCTCAATTGTGTCCAACTCTTTGTGACCCCATGGATGGTAGCTTACCAGGCTCAACGATCCACGGGATTTTCCAGGCAAGAATACTGGAGCGGGCTGCCATTTCCTTCTCCAGGGGATCTTCCCAACTCAGGGATCGAACCCAGGTCTCCTGAGTTGCAGACAGATGATTTAGGAGCGATTGAAATGGAGTGGAAAAGATAGAAGTCAAGGTCAAATGAGAAGAATGGTTGATAAAGAAGAGAATGTGTGCTTTAAAAAAAAAAAATCACCAGAGACTGCTAGTTGACTCTCATTATTCCACCTTCCTCCTCCTTTTGCAAAATTTTGCTGAGCACATTGCTGCCCAAGATAAAGACCTTTCCTAAGCCAGGTGTGGCTATGACTATGTTCTGGTCCAGATACAAGAGGTGTTAGGTACAACTTCCAAGTTAAGCCCCTTAAAAAAAGCTCAGTTGGAGGAAATCCTTTGTTCTTTTCGCCCTTTCTAGTTCCTCCTCCTTGGAATGTTGTTCTAATGGCCAAGTTACAACAGGCACCATGGATAGTGACCGTGAGACAGAAGCTAGGTATATTCATAGACAGGAAGGAACCTAGGTTGCCTAGTGAAACCACCATACTAATTCTGGACTGCCTACCTCCATATTTTGTATCCAAAATTATAAATCCTTACAGCTTTAGCAACTATTATTAGCAGCCAAACCAAATCTAATATTTTGTATATAATAGTTTTGATACACAATAATTTTGGGGGGGGGGGGAGGGGGCATCAATACTTCCTAAATGTTGTTGGCTTGTCTTTTGGAACTGTATGTATATAACTGAGAAGTTTGCAGTCAGCTAGATACCTGCCTCCCACTTCCTCATGTAAGTCAGATTTTCATTTTGGCCAAGATTCCAAAATAATTTTCTGCTTATTTAGAAGTTAAGAACTACAAGGATGTAGTCATTTTTTCACTGTTTCATGAAATTTTTCCTGCTCTTTAGAGTCTTTGAGCCTGCAAGTGTTACTTTTTAATGTCCATTTTTTTTCCTTTTTTTCCCTTAAATCTTTTTCTGTTCCATTTGTTGGAGTTTCTATTTTGGGAATACAAGTTATGCTAATGTAGGAGAGTCCTATTCTTTTTTCCATGGTCTTTTTTTTTTTTTTTCCTGTAATGTATTTGTAGAGTTTGGTTCAGTTCATTCGCTCAGTCATGTCCGACTCTTCACGACCCCATGAATCGCAGCACGCCAGGCCTCCCTGTCCATTACCATCTCCCGGAGTTCACTCAAACTCAGGTCCATCGAGTCCGTGATGCCATTCAGCCATCTCATCCTCTGTCGTCCCCTTCTCCTCCTGTCCCCAATCCCTTCCAGCATCAGAGTCTTTTCCAATGAGTCAACTCTTCTCATGAGGTGGCCAAAGTACTGGAGTTTCAGCTTTAGCATCATTCCTTACAAAGAACACCCAGGGCTCATCTACTTCAGAATGGACTGGTTGGATCTCCTTGCAGTCCAAGGGACTCTCAAGAGTCTTCTCCAACACCACAGTTCAAAAGCATCAATTCTTGGGCGCTCAGCTTTCTTCACAGTCTAACTTTCACATCCATACATGACCACAGGAAAAACCATAGCTTTGATGAGACAGACTTCTGTTGGCAAAGTAATGTCTCTGCTTTTGAATATGCTATCTAGGTTGGTCATAACTTTTCTTCCAAGGAGTAAGCATCTTTTAATTTCATGGCTACAATCACCATCTGCAGTGATTTTGGAGCCCAGAAAAATAAAGTCTGACACTGTTTCCACTGTTCCCCCATCTATTTCCCATGAAGTGACGGGACCAGATCCCATGATCTTTGTTTTCTGAATGTTGAGCTTTAAGCCAACTTTTTCATTCTCCTCTTTCACTCTCATCAAAAGGCTTTTTAGTTCCTCTTCACATTCTGCCATAAGAGTGGTGTTATCTGCATATCTGAGGTGATTGATATTTCTCCAAGCAATCTTGATTCCAGCTTGTGCTTCTTCCCGTCCAGCGTTTCTCATGATGGACTCTGCATATAAGTTAAATAAGCAAGGAGACAGTATACAGCCTTGATGTACTCCTTTTCCTATTTGGAACCAGTCTGTTGTTCCATGTCTAGTCCTAACTGTTGCTTCCTGACCTGCATATAGGTTTCTCAAGAGGCAGGTCAGGTGGTCTGGTATTTCCATCTCTTTCAGAATTTTCCACAGTTTATTGTGATCCACACAGTCAAAGGCTTTGGCACAGTCAATAAAGCAGAAATAGATGTTTTTCTGGAACTCTCTTGCTTTTTCCATGATCCAGCGGATGCTGGCAATTTGACCTCTGGTTCCTCTGCCTTTTCTAAAACCAGCTTGAACATTTGCCATGTCATTAAAAAATAAAATCTTGATTCTTTAACATGGGGAGTGCTACACTGAAGCTCCTACTTATTCTGATATCCAATAGGTTCTCTTTGACTATTTCAACATCCTTCTCACCCAGGACCACTTTTATTTCTGTAGATACATGTGCATGCACACAGCACACACAAACTTCAGTTTGAGAACTGGATAGTATTATTTTAATCTTTTTTTCTATAATCCACTAATGGTCAGGAAAAGTTTAAACTGAGAACAGCCACTGCTGAAAAGTCATTTCGTATCCTCTACCAGGATACATGCCCCCATCAGGGGACTGTCCTATCTATCTTCTTGGGTTTTGGTTCTTATCCTTAACCAGAGTACATTTCAGAATGTCAATGGTCCTTGACAGTGTGAGGCTCAGAAATAGTATGTGAGGGTCTTTAGGGATTTTTTGTTGACTTTTTGCTCCCTACTCATCCCTTAGATCCGCCTCCCTGAAGAGAATCACTGAGAATACTTCACATTTTATAGACCTCATCTTTCCTTAGTCTGGCTTCTTGGATATGGGGCTGGAATTATCAATCTTGACAGATACAGCTAGTATTTTCTCCTTCTTTCCTGATCTCTACTTTCTGAAGTATTTGGCATAAGGTTGCACATACCTCTTTTTCCAGATTCTATTCCATTTTTTTGCCCTCTCCTCTCCGCCTACCCACTTTTTCTTATTTTCACTTGGTTTCAGTGAAGTAAAATTATGTGATTCTATAGTCAAAGCTATGGTTTTTCCAGTAGTCATGTATGTATATGAGAGCTGGACCATACAGAAAGCTGAGCACGGAAGAATCTGTGCTTTTAAACTATGGTGTTGGAGACGATTCTTGATAATCCCTTGTTCAGCAAGGAGATCAAATCAGTCCATCCTAAAGGAAATCAGTCTTGAATATTCACTGGAAGGACTGATGCTAAAGCTTAAGCTCCAGTATTTGGCTACCTGATACGAAGACCTGACTCAATGGAAAAGAGTCTTTCCCTGATGCTGGGAAAAACTGAAGGCAGGAGAAGAAGGGGACAACAGAGGATGAGATGGCTGGATGGCATCATCGACTCCATGGACGTGGGTTTGAGCAAGCTCCACGAGTTGGTGATGGACAGGGAAGCATGGTGTGCTGCAGGCCATGGGGTCCCAAAGAGTCAGACACAACTGAGCAACTGAACTGAACTGACTGAACCTCATTTTTACTCACAAATCCTTAAATTTACTTTTCAGTACTTATTTTTTAATTTTTTAGTACTAATGACAATCTTTTAAGTTAATGACTCAACTGAAAAGCAAAATTTAAATATTCAAAAATAGGATGCTAAACTAACAACAGCTGCAATTTTACTTCTGTTATTTCTAACAGAGGGAAGTAAAGGGAAGACACTCAGTTTCAATTCTTTTCATAAAATCAAGATACTAAACAGAAAATACAGGGCCAAGCTTAAGCTTTTCTGTGAATCTGCGACAACTACCTCCAGGGAAAAACAAAGCTAAAATGCATTTTCCCTCCTCTAATCTATTATTATTCATTTACTATCTACTCAACTCAAGTACCCTAGAATCTTAGTCTCCCCTTTCCCACCACCACCAATTCTATTCCTGGCACATGGGAACCATTTGATAAATATGAAGGAATAAATTAATATAGTCTACCTGTCACATGGGCAAAACATCTCTTATATAACCTGTCCCTGGCCCCACTACCACATGCCTGCTCGTATCATCTATTACCAGGACTACTCTAACGGTCTCTTATTACTTCTTCACTTTCACCATTTATCTCTCTAAAATACTGACTTCATGTTTCTCTTCTTCTTAAAAAATCTCTATTAATTTCCTATTACCTAATAAAAGAGTTGTATCAGCACAGTATACAAAAGACCCTTCCTTTACAACCTGATCACAAATTCATTGTTTTTATAACCAGCAGCATCCATCATCTCTACCTTCTTCCACACACTAACTACCCACTCCAATCTGCCATCCAAACATACCTTACAGTCAAGCCATATGGATTATCAAATATATTTCCATGCTTGCCTTCTAGTCCTGGTGGTAATTTCTCACTCTAAAATGACTTTTTCCTTGTTCTGACCTATTTGACAAGTTACTTTGTGCCGGGGTCCAGACCCAGTGGAACCAGGGTGATTCGAAAGGTGGACAGCATTGGCGAGGAAAGATTTATTTATTTATTAATATTAGATTAGGAAGAAATAGTGTAGTGGGAAAATTAAGTGGAGAAAAGAGGCTGAATAACTTGGCTTACGGGGAAAGCCAATAAAATCTCAGGACAAGAGATTTGCACCATCTACGTAGGGCCACTTGAATATCTAAGGGTACCCCGCCTTAGGCTCCCTTTCACGCGGGTCTTAGAAGCCAGGACAAGTAAGTAGACTTGGTGAGCCGCCCGCTCCAGATGGGAATTCAGCCTGAAATTAGAGTCAAGAGGAGAAAGAGAGAGAGAGAGAGACACACACACACACAGTCAAGAGGAGAAAGAGAGAGAGAGAGAGAGAGAGAGAGAGACACACACACACACACACACACACACACACACACACACACACACACACACACACACACACACACACACACACACACACACACACACACACACACACACACACACACGGGGAAAA
>SJYX01019124.1:13167-31833 GCA_006410675.1 Oreotragus oreotragus | reverse complement strand
CAAGTAAGTAGACTTGGTGAGCCGCCCACTCCAGACGGGAATTCAGCCTGAAATTAGAGTAAAGAGGAGACAAGGGGGAAACCAGTCTGGCCCCACCTCTATTGTCTAAGAAGGCCTTTTATACCTTTTTGATTGTACATAGAGATCAATGGGTAATACAAGATTCTTATCAAAACCAGGCTTTTCTCTCTGCATACCTAGTTGTATACACAAGTCTTAGGTGATTTACATCATCTTCTGGCCAAAAGGGCCAATTAACATGTTACAGCCTTTTTTTGATAAGGGTTTGTCAACCAGAAGACTTATTTGTGTTGATCTTCCCAAAGTGTGGTGCCACTCTCAGAAAGCACTAAATAAAGTTACATTCTTACATAGCAAAGATACAGCAACTTATAACAAGTAAAATGAGTACAGTGATTTACTACAAAAGCAAAGTAATTAACTCAAAAGTCTAGTGCTGCTAACATCAAAACTACTATATATCTTTTTCCATGTCCTGTTTACATTGATTAACATCCTTCCAGGTGGCTAAAAGAATATGGAGGCCTGGCAGCAATCACTGAGTCAACAGTGAAAACCCATCACCAATATGATTTTTAACTCTTTAGAAATGGCTCTGTATCTTTAAGATGCTTTTAAGCTTTGTGCCTCTCACGGTTGGGGGGCTGTAAGCAATTCACAAGCTGTAAGAGGTCTGGGGAACCTGTTAGGCAAGCTAGAGAGCTATCAGAGGGGTTTAATTGAAACATCCCTTTCAAATGCAGAAGACTGAAGCCCTGATTTGACTTTTTCCGGAGTGTGTCAGGAGAGTGGAAAAGTACAATACAATAAGGCAGGCATATTCTTATTCTGGGGGGTGTACATGCTCAGGAAATACCAGGGGGAAAACCTGAGATCTGACTCGACCTTGCAAGTCAGATCTCTGCCACATGACCTTGTCATGGGTGGGACTCCTCACACTGGCTCCCAGCAACTTTGGAACTCTTCTAAGACCAGATCATCACAGGAAATTAAATGGTGAATATATAAACAAAGGAGAATATATAAACAATGATGTTCAAATGACTTAAGGAAGAACAACTTAAGATTTAAACATTTGAAACTACCAGGGGAAAGAATGGTGGGGACTTCTCTGGGTTCCAGTGGTTAAGACTCCATGCTTCCAGTGGGGAGGACATGAGTTTGATACCTAGTCTGTGAACTAGGATTCCACATGCCATCCAGCACAGCCAAAAAAAAAAAAATAAGAGTGGATGAAACACAAGCATCTAACAACTTCACTCCCTTACAATAAGTAACTGAAACTACAACAAAAGCATACATATATAAGGAATGAACTTGGAATTAGTTTTAAGAAAGTAGATGCAGGATTAATGGTGAAGTAGTGGCAAAAATACACAGAAGAACTGTACAGAAAAGATCTTCATTCTGGTGCCACTCTCAGAAAGCACTAAATAAAGTTACATTCTTACATAGCAAAGATACAGCGACTTATAACAAGTAAAAGGAGTACAGTGATTTACTACAAAAGAAAAGTAATTAACTCAAAAGTCTAGTGTTACTAACATCAAAACTACTATATATCTTTTTCCATGTCCTGTTTACATTGATTAACATCCTTCCAGGTGGCTAAAAGATAAAGAATATGGAGGCCTGGCAGCAGTCATTGAGTCAACAGTGAAATCCTGTCACCAATATGATTTTTAGCTCATTAGAAAAGACTCTGTATCTTTAAGATGCTTTTAAGCTTTGTGCTTCCTAGTGGTTGGGGGGCTGTAAGCAATTCACAAGCTGTAAGAGGTCTGGGGAACCTGTTAGGCAAGCTAGAGAGCTATCAGAGGGGGTTTAACTGAAACATCCCTTTCAAATGCAGAAGACTAAAGCCCTGATTTGACTTTTTCCAGAGAATATCAGAAGAGCAGAGTACAAAAGCTGGCAGATTTTTTTTTTTGGGGGGGGAGGGGGTACACGCTCAGGAAGTTCCAGGGGGAGCTCCTGAAGCCTGACCACATCCTTGCGTATGTCAGGCTTTCTTCCTCATGACCTTGTCATGGGCGGGACTCCTCACGCTGGCTCCCGGCACCTGAAGAACTGGATCTTCTTGGAAGACGAAGGACCATTCCTGTTCTGAGTCCAGCAGATAGTCTGGGAAGCACAAAACCCATGTGGAAGAAGCTTCTCCTTCATCACAGGCCTTCAGGGTTCAGGCCAGACTGCATGAGGCACAAGTAAAGCCAGTGAGGGACACGTTTGGGTGGACATCCCGTGATGCTCAACGTCATGGTCTCAACTCAGTCCAAGCTGGAAGGGTCAGTCTCTTCTATACCAATGCCAACAGAGGATTTTTGTTCATCTTCTCAGAGCACTTTTTTTCATATTTTGCAATATCTGAAACCAAGTTGCCTCTTATTAACCTAGTGTCTAGTGTTAGTCACTCAGTCGTGTCCGACTCTTTGCAACCAATGGACTGTAGCCCACCAGGCTCCTGTCCTTGGGATTCTCCAGGCAAGAGTACTGGAGTAGGCTGCCATTTCCTCCTCCAGAGGAATCTTACCAATAAGACATCTTATAAACTTAGGGGGTAGGGGGCTGGCAGCACCTATGAAACACCATTCTCTGTGCATTTACAGGGTTCCTCTGTTATTTATATTGCTCCTTTGATGGGTTGTTACTTTTTGTGAACAGAGTACATTGTGATTTGACTTTTTTCTTAAATAACAGCTATATTGAGATATAATTCATATATCACAAAATTTCACCACTTTAAAGTATACAATTCAGTGACTTTACCCCTAGGATTACAATATATTTTTTCAGTTTTACATGTATTCTTTTTCAAATTCTTTTGCCATTTAGGTTATATAACATTGAGCAGAGTTCCCTGCACTACACGGTAAGTCCTTGTTGGTTATCCATTTTAAATATAACAGTCTATACGTGTCAATCCTAAACTCCCTAACTTTGCTCCCCTCAGCCTTCTCCCCTGGAAAAAAAAATGAAATTAGAATATTCTTTAATACCATACACAAAAATAAGCTCAAAATGGATTAAAGACCTAAATGTAAGACCAGACACTTTTAAAACTCTTAGAGGAAAACATAGAACAGTCTCAGTGATCTGACTTTGAGATGAAAACTTAGTTTGTATACACAGAGCACTACAGAAACTGAAGAGTGGAGGTACACTGGCTAATATGGAAGCACATGTTTGATCCTGGAGGAGTGACCACAATCCTTTGTTTTCTGGCAAAGCAACGCTAAGTGCCCTCCAAGACATGGGAAAGGAAGATGCTTAATAGTAGACAAAGCTTAGCTGTGTCAGTTCATTGATGTGTGAACAAAAATCAACACAGAAAGCACCATTTTTAAAATTTTCAGAAGGATTTCAGCAGCTTAGAAGAAAATCCTCAAAGAAAAATCTTTTGAGAAATTCTACATCCCAATGACCCTGATGACGCAGAGGCTGACATTGTGGGGAAAACAAAGATATTGATAAATTTGAGCTGAAAACAATTTTTAAAAGTCAAGTTCTCAATATGTCACAGTTTTAGGAATTCCTTAACCAAGTTATCTTATATTTTCTTCCTGATGTGTATGTGTATGTGTATATATGTGTGTGTGTGTGTGTATGTACATACATATATGTATGTGTGTGTGTATATGTATGCATATGTATGTGTGTGTGTGTGTATATAATGCATGCATGCATGTGTGTATGCTAAGTCACTTCAGTCATGTTTAACTCTGTGTGGCCCTATGGACTGTAGCCCACCAGGCTCCTCTGTCCATGGGATTCTCCAGGCAAGAATACTGGATTTGGGTTGCCACTTCCTTCTCCAGGGGATCTTCCCAACCCAGGGATCAAACCTGCATCGATTGTCTCCTGCATTGGCAGGCGAGTTCTTTACCACCAGCGCTGCCAGGGAAACAGTACATATATATAGGGTTCCAAATCAGGAAAGGAACACGTCAAGGCTCTATACTGTCACCCTGCTTATTTAACTTCTATGCAGAGTACATCATGCAAAATGCTGGGCTGGATGAAGCAGAAGCTGGAATCAAGATTGCTGGAGTAAGAGCAATAACCTCAGGTACGCAGATGACACCACCATTATGGCAGAAAGCAAAGAAGAACTAAAGAGCCTCTTGATGAAAGTGAAAGAGAAGACTGAAAAAGCTGGCTTAAAATTCAACATTCAAAAAGGAAGAACATGGCATCCAATCCCATCACTTCATGGCAAATAAATGGGGAAACAATGGAAACAGTGAGAGACTTTGTTTTTGGGGGCTCCAAAATCACTGCAGATGCTGACTGCAGCCATGAAATTTAAAAATGCTTGCTCCTTGGTGGAAAAGCTATGACTAACCTAGACAGCATATTAAAAAGCAGAGACATTACTTTGCCAACAAAGGTCCGTCCAGCTGAGCTATTTCAAACCCTAAAAGATGCTATGAAAGTGCTGCACTCAATATGTCAGCAAATTTGGAAAACTCAGTAGTGGCCACAGGACAGGAAAAGGTCTGTTTTCATTCCAATCCCAAAGAAAGGCAATGCCAAAGAATGCTCAAACTACTGCACAATTGCAATCATCTCACATGCTAGTAAAGTAATGCTCAAAATTTTCCAAGCCAGGCTTCAGCAATACGTGAACCGTGAACTTCCAGATGTTCAAGCTGGTTTTAGGAAAAGCAGAGGAACCAGAGATCAAATTGCCAACATCTGCTGGATTATCAAAAAAGCAAGAGAATTCCAGAAAAAACATCTATTTCTGTTTCATTGACTATGCCAAAGCCTTTGACTATGTGGATCACAATAAACTATGGAAAATTCTGAAAGAGATGGGAATACCAGACCACCTGACCTGCCTCTTGAGAAACCTGTATGCAGGTCAGGAAGCAACAGTTAGAACTGGACATGGAACAACAGACTGGTTCCAAATAGGAAAAGGAGTACGTCAAGGCTGTATATTGTCACCCTGCTTATTTAACTTATATGCAGAGTACNAGACCACCTGACCTGCCTCTTGAGAAATCTGTATGCAGGTCAGGAAGCAACAGTTAGAACTGGACATGGAACAACAGACTGGTTCCAAATAGGAAAAGGAGTACGTCAAGGCTGTATATTGTCACCCTGCTTATTTAACTTATATGCAGAGTACATCATGAAAAACACTGGGTTGGAGGGAGCGCAAGCTGGAATCAAGATTGCCGGGAGAAATATCAATGACCTCAGATATGTAGATGACATCACCCTTATGGCAGAAAGTGAAGAACTAAAGAGCCTCTTGATGAAAGTGAAAGAGGAGAGTGAAAAAATTGGCTTAAAGGTCAACATTCAGAAAATGAAGATCATGGCATCTGGTCCCATCACTTCATGGGAAATAGATGGGGAAACAGTGGAAACAGTGTCAGACTTTATTTTGGGGGGCTCCAAAATCACTGCAGATGGTGATTGCAGCCATGAAATTAAAAGACGCTTACTCCTTGGAAGGAAAGTTATGACCAACCTAGACAGCATATTAAAAAGCAGAGACATTACTTTGCCAACAAAGGTCAGTCTAGTCAAGGTTATGGTTTTTCCAGTGGTCATGTATGGATGTGAGAGTTGGACTATAAAGAAAGCTGAGCACCAAAGAATGGATGCCTTTGAACTGTGGTGTTGGAGAAGACTCTTGAGAGTCCCTTGGACTGCAAGGAGATCCAGCCAGTCCATCTTAAAGGAAATCAGTCCTGGGTGTTCATTGGAAGGACTGATGTTGAAGCTGAAACTCCAATACTTTGGCCACCTGATGCGAAGAGCTGACTCATTTGAAAAGACCCTGATGCTGGGAAAGATTGAGGACAGGAGGAGAAGGGGATGACAGAGGATGAGATGGATAGATGGCATCACCGACACAATGGACATGGGTTTGGGTGGACTCTGGGAGTTGGTGATGGACAGGGAGGCCTGGTGTGCTGCAGTTCATGGGGTCACAAAAAGTTGGACATGACTGAGCAACTGAACTAAACTGAACTGAATCAAAGCTATGGTTCTTCCAGTGGTCATGTATGGATGTGAGAGTTGGACTGTAAAGAAAACTGAGCACCAAAGAATTAATGCTTTTGAACTGTGGTGTTGGAGGAGACTCCTGAGACTCCCTTGGATTGCAAGGAGATCAAATCAGTCAATCCTCAAGGAAATCAGTCCTGAATATTCATTGGAAAGACTGATGCTGAAGCTGAAACACCAATACTTTGGCTACCTGGTGTGAAGAACTGACTCACTGGAAAAGACTTTGATGCTGGGAAGGATTGAAGGCAGGAAGACAAGGGGACGACAGAGGATGAGATGGTTGGATGGCATCACTGACTCAATGGACATGAATTTGAGCAACTTCTGGGAGCTGGTGATGGACTTCAAAGCCTGGCATGCTGCAGTCCATGGGGTCACAAAGAGTTGGACACAATTGAGCAACTGAACTGAACTGAATATATATCGCTAAGAAAAATTATGTTTCAATGAGCTTTAAAAAAATCTTTTTAGAAGTCTTAAATAAAAATCCAATGTAACAATGCTTTGTGTCTTAATTTAAATGGCAGCACTCTTTTTTTTCTGGTATGTAACATTATGATGTGTCTTAAAATTTGTGATTTGTTAGAGCTGATGTAATGTGGTATGTGATATTTTGGATTCTCATCACTCCTCTTTTGCATGACTTAATTATTCAGTAAAGTTTTTAGAATCTTAAATATCCTTCACAGTCCTTTTCTTCACATATTTAAATTTCACAGGCACAGTTTATAAGCTGGTATAATCATCACAGAGCTGTGGTCAACTACTGCAATACTAATTTGGGGGTCTCTGTGGTGACTTTTTGTAAAATTAGCTTGTATGTGGAGTTCATGATGAAATCCCAGGATTTAAACTCTTGAGTGAATGAAACCTCATATTTTAATGGCAAAAAAGAAAATAAACTCCTAGCCTTGAGAGAGTATTACCACACATTTCAAACATCAAAGAAATGACCTCCTTTATAAACATGGAGGTTGTCTGCAGCATGTAAACACCGAATTCTTAGCTACTTGGCAGAATCTACCAAATTTCTTTCTCAGAAAATCAGCACTTCATTTCTAGAGGGCAAGCTGGGTGTCAGCTGGTAGAATCTGATTCGCTTCCTGGCCATGTAGTTTCCCTGGCACAGTGCCAGGCACTTAGAAGGCAGTTAATAAATATTTTTGAGTGAGTGAATAAAAATCACCCCTGCTCAGTCTACAGGGATTACACACCAATTCTCAGCTCTTAGACCATGTAGGACAGTGAAAAAAGTGTGGATTTTGGAAGAAGATGGATTTGCCTTCTGGTCACTTGTTAATAGTAATAGGACATATGGGTTTATGGGGAGATCCCCGGTGGCTCAGCGGTAAAGAATCCTTCTGCAGTGCAGGAGACATGGGAGATACAGGTTCGATCCCTGGGTCAAGATGATCCCCTGCAGGAGGGCATGGCATCCCACTCCAGTATTCTTGCCTGGAGAATCCCATGGACAGCGGAGCCTGGGGGGCTATGGTCCATGTGGTTGCAGAGAGTCGGACGTGACTAAAGTGACTGGGCACAGCACAATTAGTGTAGTATTGTAGAGCACATGGGGGAATGAGGAATGCATAGGAAGTGCTAAAAATTATGATTATCCTTATTATGATGGGAGAATATGACAAGGACTCTTCTAGAAATACAGTCTGAGTGAAATGGACTTATTGGAGTAGACTAACTCCAGACCCCCCCCACCAGTAACTGTGTTCGATTATATATTGTTAGGGCTCAGGGCCTAGACGGAGTGAGCTTGGGGGAGTACAAAGAAAGGATAACTAGATGAGGACAATCACACATCTAGTGACATAATTAAAGGTCTTGTTGGTGTTTAGTCTCTAAGTTGTGTCCAACTCTTTTGTCTCTCAACCCCGTGGACTATGGTGGCCAGGCTCCTCCCTCCATGGGATTTTCCAGGCAAGAATACTGGAGTGGGCTGCCATTTCCTTCTCCAGGGGATTGACCCGATCCAGGGATCAATCCCATCTTCTGCATTGGCAAGGGGGTTCTTTACCTCTGAGCCACCAGGAAAGTAAATTGATAGGCAATGCTTAAGTTTATAGATTTAATTTAATTTAAGTGAAATAAATTTATTTAAATTTAATATATAAATTAAATTTATAGGCTATGCTTAAGAATTGCGCTGTCTGATATGGTAGACATGAACCACATATAGCTATGGAAATTACAGTGTCAATTTATTACTTTTTAAATACAACTGAAAATTCAGTTCCTCAGTCACACTAGCCAAGTGCTAGTGACCACCTGTGGCCAGTGGCCAGTATATTAAACAGTGCAGCTATAGAACATTTCCACCAATGCAGAGATTTCTATTGGGCAGCATTGCTTATACTATCGGAGAAGGCGATGGCAACCCACTCCAGTATTCTTGCCTGGAGAATCCCAGGGACAGAGGAGCCTAATGGGCTGCCATCTATGGGGTTGCACAGAATCAGACACGACTGAAGAGACTTAGCAGCAGCAGCAGCAGCAGCTTATACTGTAGCCTCCAAATCCTCTTACTATCCATGAAAATTGTTTCAGACCATCCATAAAAATCTTTGTGGGATTTCTTGCTTCCTATAATTTTTCTGAGAAGTAGTTCTAGCATCTGAGTAATACTATTGGTCAGTCTGAGGCAGTATGATGAGGAGGAAACAGCACTATTTGAAACAGTTTTAGCTCTGACTTGAACAACAGCTGGGCAACTTACCTGACCAAGTCACATTACCCTCCTTCCTCAGTTTACTCATCTTTAAATGAATGAATTGACCTGGATATCACAGTCACTGATAGCTCTTATGCTTGTGGATTCCAGGAAACAGCTGTTGGCTGCATGCCATCTGCCATTTTGCAGCTCTGCACAGCTGCAGCATTGCAAAGGAAAGTAGCCATGGTAAACAGCATTGTTATGGACCACATATTTGTGTCCCCCCAAAATTAATACACTGAGGTCTTAACCCTCAGTGTGATGGTGTTAGGTGAGGACTTTGGGAGGTGATTACGTCATACAGGTGGAGGCTTTTGAACAGGATTAGTGCCCTTATTACTTCCCTGGTGGCTCAGACGGTTAAGCGTCTGTCTACAATGTGGGAGATCCGGGTTCGATCCCTGGGTCGGGAAGAACCCCTGGAGAAGGAAATGGCAATCCATCCCATTACTGAGAAGCCTGGTAGGCTACAGTCCATGGGGTCACAAAGAGTCGAACATGACTGAGCAACTTCACCCAGTGCCCTTATTGGGCTTCCCAGGTGGCTCAGTAGTAAAGAATCTGCCTGTTAATGCAAGGAGACACAGGAGACAAGGATTTGATCCCTGGGTGGGGAAGATCCCTGAAGGAGGGCATGACAACCCACTCCAGAATTCTTGCCTGAAACAAAAGTGAAAGTGTTAGTCATTCAGTTGTGTCTGACTCTTTGTAACCCATCAGGCTCCCCTGTCCACAGAATTCTCTAGGCAAGAATACTGGAGTGGGCTGCCACTCCCTTCTCCAGGGATCAAACCCAGGCCTCTTGCATTGCAGGCAGATTCCTTACCGTCTGAGCTGCCAGAGAAGCGAGTCCCATGAACAGAGGAACCTGGTGGGGTGCAGTCTATGGGGTCACACATAGTGGGCGTGACAGCCACTGACTGACTGAGTGCCTTTATTAAAGAGATCTTGGGGTGCTCTCTGACCCCTTTCCACCATGCAAAGACACAGTGACAAGGATGCAGTCTACGAGCCAGGAGGCAGGTTCCCAGCAGATACAACGCTGTCAGCACCAGGACTGTGGACTTCCCGGCTCCATGACTATGAGAAGGAAATTGTTGCTTAAACCGCTCGGTTTACAGTACTTAGTTATAGCAGCCTGAATGCACTAAGTCAACTATGAACAGCAAACTAGGACTGTGTTCTATCGTAATACTCTTCACAAGCTCAAAAAGCTCTACCATCAACCTCTCTCTTAAGGTAGTTCCATGTATTGTGTACATATTTTTCTTGATATTTACTTCACTGCTCTCTCACTATCACATTCTATAGATTATGAGTTTCTTTAAGGTAGACTCCTGGTTTCTTCATCATTATTTCTCAAGCCCCCGGTGTACAGAGAATTTGAAATGTTAGCCAGTGTCTGAATAAAGATGGATCAATTTCTGACCTTCTTTTGGATCCTCATGATTAAAGTCCCTTGTAATGGATCACAGATGTCAAACCACTTGCTAAAGGTAGGTGGAAGATTCCGGAATCCAGGACCAGGTCAAGATGACGGCAAAGCCCATCTTATTTTCCTCCTACCACACTGCTTTGTTGAAGTCCGTGTGTTTCTGGGATTTTAATTTGTTTTCCTCATGGCTGTTGACTCTAAGGACTTCAGACGTAGTATTTTGTCTGGTCTTTCCATCTCTGAATTCATTAGACTCAGTCTGTCATGATGTTCTACAACTATGTCCCCAGTGCCCGTAAGCCCTAAGTCCAGCCTGGTCAATGTAACCACTGAGGCGAAACCATTTAAAATCTCAGTGAGGGATTTCCCTGGTTGTCCAGTGGTTAAGAATTCACCTTCCAATACTGGGGGTTGACCCTTGGTCTAGGAGCTAAGAACCCACATGCCTCGGGGCCAAAAAAACAAACAAACAAACAAACATAAAACAGAAGGAATATTGTAACAAATTCAGTCAAAACTTTAAAAATTGTCCACATCAAATAAAATCTTTAAAAATCTCATTGATTTCTGTAAGAATACAACAGTTACTCACATGTGCTTTGCTGTATCTTCATTTCTCCTACTTCCTGCCACTTCCAAAGTTTATAAACCAAAGAAAGGTAAAAACAAATGTTAAGTCCTCAGAGATGACTCAGTGTATTGTTTCAAGATCACAGTATTCTGTGTGCAAAAGAAATGCACCCCATTTCCCCCTGAGAAATAAGAGAATGAGCAGCTCCAATAAATAAGACTATATCAAAACAGAGATCACTGGAGAAAAAGCTGACCCACGGCTACCCTGTCCTCTATGACCACTTCATTTCCATGCATTAGAGCTCCTATCGCATGTTTCCACATCTAGAATCTAGGTGTGTTCTAATACCCCATTATTGTCATGGGCAGAAGGAGGTGGTTAGAAAACCACCTCTTTCCTAAATTCAGAAGGAATGGGGTCTGGCTATTTTCTCAGGAAAACAAAATTATCATCAGAAAGTAGTACTTCATAAATTAATATAAATTTGTTAATTTCTATCCTTGTATGGTACTTTTTCATTTCAACTCATATGAATAAAGAAATTGTAGTACATATATGCAATGGAATATATATATATATATATACTCAGCCATAAAAAGAAACCAATTTGAGTAAGTTGGACTAAGGTGAATGAATCTAGAGCTTCTTATACAGAGTGAAGTGAGTCAGAGAATATACCTGGTATATAGAAACTGTAAAAAGAAGTGAATTTGAGTCAGTTGGACTGAGGTGGATGAACCTAGAGCCTGTTATACAGAGGGAAGTAAGTCAGAAAGAGAATATATATGATATCTAGAAAAATGGTATTGATGAAGCTGTTTGCAGGGCAGGAATAGAGATGTAGACCCAGAGAACCAACGTGTGGACACAGCAGAGGAAGGAGCGGGTGGACCAAAAGGAGAGAGCAGCACTGCCCTATATGCACTGCCATGTGTGAAACAGACAGCTACTGGGAAGCTGCTGCACAGCACCCAGAGCTCAGCCTGATGCTCCTGATGAGATGCCCCGAGCGCTGAGATGGGAGCAGGGAAGGGAGGCTCAAGAGCGAGAGTGTATATGCGTGCTTTAACGGCTGATTCTTGTTGTTGTTCAGAAACCAACACAACATTGTAAAGCAACTATCCTACAATTAAAAACAACAACAACAGCAACACATGAGTCTGTGGGCTCCCTGGTTTTGTGAAGTTTGTTGGGGTCAGATGGTAAAATAATCAAACTCCAGGTAGATTCGGATTGGCACAGCTTCCAGACGGGGTGAGCCCCTCCTGTTTTTCTGTCTGTCTCTCTCCACCGTCCCAGTGCTTCATTTTCACTCTCCAGCTGCCTGCTCCTCTTGGATCTTGAGCTGGTCATGGACTTCTAGTTGGGGAAGGCCCTTACTGATTCAAGCCATAACTACAAAAGTCCCACCCCAATGGCACCAAAGTTACAAATATTTCCTTTTAGGTACCACCTTTCCCCACCTGTAACTCTCTAGATTGGCTTTTCATGTATCTTCCTTGCTGCGTGCCATCATTCTGAAGAATTCCCTCCATTGATTTTTCAGGCTGTTCTCCTTCAGTAACATCAATTGCTCCAAGCTCACCTGCCCTGCTAGTCTTTTCTTCCCCTTTTCTCCTTTCTCTTTATCCCAAAAACTAGCTATAAGACTTAAATTGCCAATGTTATCATACCTTGAGAAACTGTCCCCAATACAGCAAGTCCCTCTGACCAGGAATTATGAAGTCTTTTTCTTTTTTCCAAAGACTCTTTTGGTTTTTTTAATGTGTTTCTCTTTGATTGCCTTAGGATTTCCTCCAGTTTTTAGCTTATTTGCAGGGTACAGATTACCGTGGGACTAAAGTCTAATCAGATCTCCTGGGAACAAGGTTCTCTTTGATGCTTCACCCAGAGGTGGTCTTGCAGAATCTTCCACCAAAGGAGGAAGCTCACCAGGAAAATGCATGTCCACTCTATAGGGGACATTTCTAGTCACTTACTAAACTATGATCATTTGGGATTTAAAATAGAACTCCAGGGTCCTCCCTTGAAGATTAATATTTAATTAATAAATTATTTATTGAGTAACTGCACAGCTTGGTGTTGTAGGGAATTGCAAAAATAAGTAATACAGGTACATGTCTTAATGTGGCTTTGAGTCTAATAGGAAAGGTGAGATATAGATTCAAATACCTATGTTATGCCAAGTGTAAGTATGTGCTCAGTCATTCAGTCACGTCTGACTTTTTGTGACCTATGGACTGTAGCCCACCAGGCTCCTCTGTCCATGGGATTCCCCAGGCAATAATACTGGAGTGGGTTGCCATTTCTTTCTCCAGGGGATCTTTCTGTCCCAGAGATCCAACCTGTGTCTCCTCTGATTCCTGCATTGGCAAGCAGATTCTTTACCACTGAGCCACCTGAGAAGGCCTTCTATTGTGCAATAGAAAGTGATAAATACTATAGACAAGACATAATTTCTAGGGAGTCCCAGAANTTCAGAAGGAATGGGGTCTGGCTATTTTCTCAGGAAAACAAAATTATCATCAGAAAGTAGTACTTCATAAATTAATATAAATTTGTTAATTTCTATCCTTGTATGGTACTTTTTCATTTCAACTCATATGAATAAAGAAATTGTAGTACATATATGCAATGGAATATATATATATATATATACTCAGCCATAAAAAGAAACCAATTTGAGTAAGTTGGACTAAGGTGAATGAATCTAGAGCTTCTTATACAGAGTGAAGTGAGTCAGAGAATATACCTGGTATATAGAAACTGTAAAAAGAAGTGAATTTGAGTCAGTTGGACTGAGGTGGATGAACCTAGAGCCTGTTATACAGAGGGAAGTAAGTCAGAAAGAGAATATATATGATATCTAGAAAAATGGTATTGATGAAGCTGTTTGCAGGGCAGGAATAGAGATGTAGACCCAGAGAACCAACGTGTGGACACAGCAGAGGAAGGAGCGGGTGGACCAAAAGGAGAGAGCAGCACTGCCCTATATGCACTGCCATGTGTGAAACAGACAGCTACTGGGAAGCTGCTGCACAGCACCCAGAGCTCAGCCTGATGCTCCTGATGAGATGCCCCGAGCGCTGAGATGGGAGCAGGGAAGGGAGGCTCAAGAGCGAGAGTGTATATGCGTGCTTTAACGGCTGATTCTTGTTGTTGTTCAGAAACCAACACAACATTGTAAAGCAACTATCCTACAATTAAAAACAACAACAACAGCAACACATGAGTCTATGGGCTCCCTGGTTTTGTGAAGTTTGTTGGGGTCAGATGGTAAAATAATCAAACTCCAGGTAGATTCGGATTGGCACAGCTTCCAGACCGGGTGAGCCCCTCCTGTTTTTCTGTCTGTCTCTCTCCACCGTCCCAGTGCTTCATTTTCACTCTCCAGCTGCCTGCTCCTCTTGGATCTTGAGCTGGTCATGGACTTCTAGTTGGGGAAGGCCCTTACTGATTCAAGCCATAACTACAAAAGTCCCACCCCAATGGCACCAAAGTTACAAATATTTCCTTTTAGGTACCACCTTTCCCCACCTGTAACTCTCTAGATTGGCTTTTCATGTATCTTCCTTGCTGCGTGCCATCATTCTGAAGAATTCCCTCCATTGATTTTTCAGGCTGTTCTCCTTCAGTAACATCAATTGCTCCAAGCTCACCTGCCCTGCTAGTCTTTTCTTCCCCTTTTCTCCTTTCTCTTTATCCCAAAAACTAGCTATAAGACTTAAATTGCCAATGTTATCATACCTTGAGAAACTGTCCCCAATACAGCAAGTCCCTCTGACCAGGAATTATGAAGTCTTTTTCTTTTTTCCAAAGACTCTTTTGGTTTTTTTAATGTGTTTCTCTTTGATTGCCTTAGGATTTCCTCCAGTTTTTAGCTTATTTGCAGGGTACAGATTACCGTGGGACTAAAGTCTAATCAGATCTCCTGGGAACAAGGTTCTCTTTGATGCTTCACCCAGAGGTGGTCTTGCAGAATCTTCCACCAAAGGAGGAAGCTCACCAGGAAAATGCATGTCCACTCTATAGGGGACATTTCTAGTCACTTACTAAACTATGATCATTTGGGATTTAAAATAGAACTCCAGGGTCCTCCCTTGAAGATTAATATTTAATTAATAAATTATTTATTGAGTAACTGCACAGCTTGGTGTTGTAGGGAATTGCAAAAATAAGTAATACAGGCACATGCCTTAATGTGGCTTTGAGTCTAATAGGAAAGGTGAGATATAGATTCAAATACCTATGTTATGCCAAAGTCACGTCTGACTTTTTGTGACCTATGGACTGTAGCCCACCAGGCTCCTCTGTCCATGGGATTCCCCAGGCAATAATACTGGAGTGGGTTGCCATTTCTTTCTCCAGGGGATCTTTCTGTCCCAGAGATCCAACCTGTGTCTCCTCTGATTCCTGCATTGGCAAGCAGATTCTTTACCACTGAGCCACCTGAGAAGGCCTTCTATTGTGCAATAGAAAGTGATAAATACTATAGACAAGACATAATTTCTAGGGAGTCCCAGAAGAATGGGAGTATTAATCCATTTCTGGGAGTCAGGAAAAGCTTACCCTTTGAACCTGTGCTTGAAGGAAGGTAGAGTTTCAACATGGTGCAGTCACAGGCAAAGGCTTCCCCAAAGTCAGGAAAAGAGCATTTGGAGGTCACAGCAAGTCTTCCCACTGGGCTGGAAACATGCGTGTGGTGAGGAAGACAGAAAAGGAAATTGAAGACAGAGCTCATGGTTTCTTGAAAGCCAGAAAAGGGGGCCATCATTATATTTGTGGTTGATGGTGAACTCAACAGACAGTTGAGGAACAGTCTGGCTTGCGATTTAAGATGATGACCCTGACAAGATGTACAGAGAGAATCTGAGGGGGAAGAGACTGAATGTTACTAGGTTAAGGTAAAGGAAAGCATGAACAAAGCTCAAATCTCAGTGGCTTAAACCAGCACAGTTTCTTTCTCATCCTCAGGCACGTCTGCATCACACTGGCGGGGGCTCCCCCGCATCCTCATCAGGGACCCCAAGGGCACAGGCTTCACTTTCTGGAATGATCTAACCCTCTGTCATAGAACAGAGAGGGCAGGAGACACTTCACTTCTGTTCAAACTTCTGTTAAGATTTCAATGGTCAGAAAAAGGTTTGAGTTTATGTATTAATACTTCCAGGAGGCATCAAGTCCAGGGGAGCATGATCCTGGTGAGCAGTAGTGATGTCTACCTCTTTGGGGAAGGGACATAAGTCAGGAGACTAATGCCACCATCCAGGATAGGAGTGTTAAGGATCTGGACTAGAATGTGTGTGTGCGTGCTAAATTGCTTCAGTCGAGTCTGACTCTTTGTGACCCTATGGACTGTAGCCTGCCAGGCTCCTCTGTCAATGGGATTCTCCAGGCAAGAATACCAGAGTGTATTGCCATTCCCTTCTCCAGGGGATCTTCCTGACCCAGGGATTGAACCTGCATCTCTTTATGTCTCGTGTATTAGCAAGCGGGTTCTTTACTACAAGCATCACCTGGGAAGCCCTCTGGACTAGAGTAGTGGCAGAGAACATGGAAGCGGAGGAAAATATTCATGAAATATTAGGGGGATCAGCAGCACTTGGATGTGTAGAGCTAAGGAAAAAGAGTACTGGCAGCTGGAGTTAAGCTTTTGAAAGTGTTGGTTACAGAGTTCTGGACTGAAAATAGAAATATGGGAAAAGTGCCCCCAGGATCTTCTGTATTTTTCAATAGCACCAAGAGCACAGGAACCCTCCCCCTAGGAAAAGGGTTTATTTTGTGTATTCTTTCAAAAATTTCACTGACTGGCTGAAAAATAAAAATTGGGGTGCTGAAGATCATAATAAAAAATGACTTATAAAGGGAAATAAAAATGATTACCCTTCCCAGAAATAAACATCAACCTTTAGTTCTTGATTGCCTTCAATGAATGGATACAATAGTTATGACATAGATTTCATATTCTTAAGTTTAAGTTTACATTAATAGATAGTATCTGATATTTTAGGGACCATGATAAAAGGAATCTTCAGGAACCAACTGGAAAAGTGCTGGAGTATTCACTGATATCTTTATTTTGGTTTTATATTTCATACTGGAGATTACATAACTCCTACAATTAACTTTTATCAGTCCAGATAAATGACTCAGACATTTTTGAGATGTTGGGTTTTTTTGTAGCACCTTTTCTAAATTAAATATGAAATTTAAAAAGTATTCAAATCTCTCTTTCTTAAAATCATCTAAACAACAACAATACAAAGATGTCAAAGCCCATTCTTTTTTTTTAAGACTTTTTTTTGATGTGGCTTGGTTTTAAAGTCTTTATTAAATTTGTTACAATACGATTTCTGTTCCATGTTTTGGTTTTTTGGCCACGAGGCGTGTGGGATCTTGGTTCCCTGACCAGGGATGGAGCTGGCATCTCCTGAACTGGAAGGTGAAGTCTAAACCACTGGACTACCAGGGGAGCCCCATCAAAACTAAGCCACCTATAGGCAATATTTTCCGTGATGACTCCTAGCTCTTAGTGAAAAGTCAAGAGCAAAAGACACCTTGAGACTGATTCACTCTTCTTTCCATTTCCCCAGAATATCTGAACTAAATCTGAATTTCCAGGCTATGCCAAAGCCACTGATGCTGTTTTCTGGGAAAACTGCACTGAACGTGTTGCTGGTTACCTTCTGTTGAGTGCTCGCTGATTCACAGGGCTTTGGCCTTGACCTTGAAGTCCAGGACTGTCCTGTCTAGGGAGGCTACCGGGGGAAATGGAGCCAAAGAGACAAACTGTGTTCTCAGAAAAAACAGGCGCCACCACTCTTACCACC
Organism: Oreotragus oreotragus; assembly: GCA_006410675.1. NCBI lineage: Eukaryota > Metazoa > Chordata > Mammalia > Artiodactyla > Bovidae > Oreotragus > Oreotragus oreotragus. Next base: position 14,218 of record SJYX01019124.1, on the reverse strand, counting down.
CACCTTTCCAGACTCAGCAAGTAGGACAACTTACCTCATTATTGAGGTGAATGACCCCCATCCTCCTCTTCCAGCGGGGGCCAGGAGGAAGTCTCTTTGAAATGCAAGTGCATCACGAGCACAAGGGCTTGTGGAAAGTTGCTAAGCTGCACAATCAGGTTGTGTGTGAGCTGTGGGCTTTGCCCTTTTCTACATCTTCACCTGCACATGGCTGCCAGGAAGAATCAGAGACAGACAGTCTTTCATCGCCCTTTCTCGGGGGCTGCTCTTCTCTAGAGACAGACTCTGCTGGGGCGTTTCTGAGCTGAGTCCAACAGACCCAGAAAATATGGCAAATGAAAGAGCCAGGATTTCTGGCAGGAAAAAGGAAACCAGCTTTCATGCCCAGCGAGGGGCCCGTCACAAATGGAGTGCAAGTGCATCAGGCCACAGCTGAGAAAAATGCCAAACTAGTAGGAACCTGTACTTAGTTTTCTAAAACATCAACAGATAGTAGTACGGTCATGGCGCCTTCAGTCTTCTTCATCAGGGCTGACCAAGCAGAAAGATTCTTCAGCCCAGGAGACAGAGTGGGCAGAAATCCAAGGGAACAACATTCTCTGCTTACCAGCAGAGCCAGATATGCCCTCTCTCCTCCATGTTTATGCAAACAAGGCACAACTCAAGCCATGTGTTTTCTGGAGAAAATCTTTTCCCATTTTTTTCTGTCAGTAGAGAATGACATTGAAGCATGTATAATATCATATATGAAACGAATAGCCAGTCCAGGTTCGATGGATGATTCTGGATGCTTGGGGCTGGTGCACTGAGATGACCCAGAGGGATGGTACAGGGAGGGAGGAGGGAGCGGGGTTCAGGATGGGGAACACGTGTATACCTGTGGCAGATTCATGTTGATGTATGGCAAAACCAATACAATATTGTAAAGTAATTAACCTCCAATTAAAATAAATAAATTTATATTAAAAAAAATAAAGTAAGCTAAAATCTCTCCAAAAAAAAAAAGAATCCACCTGCAATGCAGGAGACCCTGGTTCAATTCCTGGGTCAC